>CM062806.1:950563411-950995911 GCA_031772625.1 Pinus tabuliformis
ATTCATGTCGGCAAAAGTTGTTCCCCTTCAGAACTGGAAATATATAGTGCTCTCTTTCGCGAATTTAGAGATGTCTTTGCATGGTCATATGATGAAATGCCAGGCATTGACTCGAGCATAGTTGAACATGAGATTAAAATGTATCCTGATGTCAAACCAGTAAGACAACGGCTTCGCCAGGTTCATCCAAAGAAAGCCGCTGCCATTAAGGCAGAAGTTGAAAAACTTCTCCATGCTGGATTCATCTACCCGGTTCCTCTAACCGATTGGGTATCGAATATTGTCCCTGTTATGAAAAAACAAGGGACGATAAGAGTGTGCGTCGACTATAGGGATGTAAACCAAGCTTGTCCAAAGGACAACTACCCTACACCCTTCATCGACCAGATAATTGATGAATGCGCCGGATGTGAAATCTTTTCCTTTATGGATGGATTTTCCGGGTATAATCAAATAAATATCCGCCCACAGGACCAGTCTAAGACTGCATTTATTTGTCCGTGGGGCACATTCGCTTATCGAAAATTACCCTTTGGTTTAAAGAACGCAGGGGCGACGTTTCAGAGGGCAATGAATTATGCCTTCCATGACATCAAGAACATCGTTCAACCTTACCTCGACGATCTTCCGGCTCATTCGCGGAAGCGGACTGATCATCCGCGGCATTTGAGAGCAATATTTCTACGTTGCCGACATTACAAGATAAGACTCAATCCGCACAAGTGTGTGTTTTGCGTCGGTTCTGGTCGTTTACTTGGCTTTGTTGTCTCTAAGGATGGGATTCGTCTCGACCCCTGTAAGGTTCAGGCAATCATTAATTTGCCTCCACCTTCAAATTTGCTTCAGATTCAGAAACTCCAAGGGAAAGCAAACTTTCTGAGGAGGTTCATTCCAAATTACGCAGAACTTGCCAAAGGTTATACTCGTCTTTTGAAAAAGGATGTACCTTTTGTCTGGGACCAGGTTGCGCAAGCTTCCTTTGACGCTCTGAAAGATTCTCTAGTAAGAGCATCATTAATGTACGCCCCGGACTATCAAAGAGATTTTAACCTGTATCTAGCTGCAGCAGATACGACCATTGCGATGGTCTTAGTGCAAGAAGTCGATGGAATTGAACATCCTATTTATTATTTAAGTAAAAACTTAAATGACACAGAAAGTAAATATTCCTATGTTGAAAAACTAGCGCTTGCTGCTGTTCAAGCGATTCAAAGGTTTCGACATTATGTCCTCTTTAGGAAAACTACCGTTCTGTCAGATTGCAATCCCATGACATATATACTGTCGCGACAGTTGCTTGGGGGCAAATATTCAAAATGGATAGCAATCCTTCAAGAGTTTGATTTGGATTTTGTAAAATCCAAATCGAAGAAAGCTCTAGTTTTCGCGGAATTATTATGCGATCTCCCATCGTCGTCCAACGATGAAACATCAGAAGAGTCAATCGTGGATGAAAATTTGTTTCTGATATCAGTAAGCGATGAGTGGTATGGAGACATCATTGTTTATCTCCAAACCCAAAAATTTAGGCCTAATACCTCACACTCGGAACGGAAGCGTATACGATACCAATCTAAAGACTACATGATCGTCGGTGATACACTTTACCGTCGTGGTGTCGATACGGTTCTGAGGAGGTGCCTTACCCATGAGGAGGCCGAGAAAGCCCTGAATGATTGTCATTCAGGCGCGTGCGGGGGGCATCAATCTGGATATGCAACAGCACAAAGAATCTTACGAGCAGGATATTTCTGGCCAACTATGTTTAAAGATTGCATAATAGCTGTCAGAAGTTGCCATGCATGTCAGATCTTTGATAGCAAAACCAGGAGACCACCCGCACCCTTGCAGCCTATAGTTGCTGTTGGGCCTTCGCCAAGTGGGGCATCGATTTCATGCAATGTAACCCCACCTCGACCGGGGGCATGGGTATATTATAGTCGCTGTTGACTATTTTACCAAATGGGCCGAGGCGATGCCTACATTGGATAACACTGGTGAAACAGCTGCCCTTTTCTTTTTTAATCATGTAGTCGCCAGGTTCGGCGTTCCGCAGGCTATAGTGACAGATCATGGATCGCATTTTCGCAATCACATGATGGTTGAGTTAGCTGCCAAACTAGGGCTATCGCACGACAGCTCTACCCCATATTATCCACAAGCCAACGGACAAGTTGAGGCAATCAACAAGGTCCTGAAGCGTATGTTGCAAAGGATGATCGGGGTTCACAAAAGAAGATGGCACCTACTCCTGTACTCAGCATTGTGGGCTTACCGAACCTCGGTAAAGAACGCCACTGGGTTCACACCATTCCAATTGGTGTATGGCCTGGAGGCAGTCTTACCGATCCAGTGCGAAATTTCGTCTCTTAAACTCGCAATTGACCTCCTCCCCGGAACCTCAGAAGAAGAGGCTCGTTTCTTGGAATTGATCCAGTTGGATGAAAACCGTCGTGACGCCGCTTTGGCGAACGAAGCCCATAAGAAACGAGTCAAAGCACAGTTCGACAAGAATGTCAAACCTCGTATCTTCTCTGAGGGTGACTTGGTTTTGCTTTACGACCAAGAATCCGACAAATTAGGAGCAGGAAAATTTAAGTCCTTATGGATGGGTCCCTATATTGTTAAAAGGGTGTTAGCAAAAGGAGCCTACGAGTTAATGGATTATGACGGAATACCACTGGCGCAACCCCGTAACGGGTTGTACCTCAAGCGTTACTATGCCTAAATAGTAACCTGAGTGCTTTTGTTGTATTTTGTTTTCGCTAAAATGTTTGTTTCGGTTAAGTAATCCACCCTTCTCGTTTGTTGCAGATGTCGAATTATTCTGAGACATATGTGGGATATGCCGACGGAGCGAGTCGTAGTACGCGGAATTTGTCCTCCGCAGCCTGGGCCATTTTTGATCCAAGCGGCGAGTTAGTGAGTTTCAGAGGTGTGTGTATTGGACAGTCAACGAACAATATCGCTGAGTATAGCGCGTTGATTGAACTCCTCTCTGATACCATCGCTCATGGTATACGCCGACTAATTGTTAGGCTAGACTCACAACTTGTGATACTACAACTCACTGGTATATATTCAGTCCGCAATCCAGCTATTTATCGTATGTTTCTAAGGGTTAAGATTTTGGAAAGAGAGTTTGATTTAATTCAATACCAACATATTTCCAGAAACTTGAACACATTAACAGATTCATTAGCAAACTATGTATTAGATAGACATTTACAACATATATAAAAAGAGATGCATCGGTGCTATGCAAGTGGATCACAAATAAACTGAAATAAACTCCGAAAATCAAAATATATAAAGCTGTTTATAGTTTGTACATAATGTGCTGTAATCAAAACAAAATTGGTCATATGACCTAGAACTCAAAAAGATGCTAGGGGGCACCCTAGCCTAGTGGTGCTCATGAAAGTACGTCACGGTCTGTGCGATCATGCGCAAGAGACGAGTCCATCGTCTAGGCACGCCAATAGTGTGCCGCTGCAACTGTAAAGGTAACTCGTCAATCTGTACATCCGGAAGACCACGAGTAAGGCTCTCAACCTGCTCCTGCACAGCTGCAAGTATCTCAGTATCACCAAGGTCGCGAATAACAACTCTCCTAGCAGGCTCTGCTGCTGGGGCAGCAACTGGCGATCGTGGACGAGCTACTGGACGAACAGGACCAACATCTGCATGCACCCAAGAGTTTGATCAGTTTTGAACAGTAACATCATGAATAAAAACAATAAACAGTGATATGGTCAGAGATTTTACCAATAGCGCCCCATTGCTCGCCATCCGGTAGCACCAAGTCCGGATCACCTCGGTAGTCCATACCCACATATGGATACTCAGAAAATGCCATCTCCTGACGCTCGAACCACCTAAAGAAGGACTCAGTGAAAGTAATATGAGGTTGACCAGCATGCCGGGACATATGGTCAACCCACCTCTGCATGCGTGGCTCGGTCGGAGAAGGCAAATCAAGCATGATGTACTGAGGTTGCATCAATGGGATTTTCTCCAAGATAAAGGCAGTCAGAATAGAACCAAATCCAAAGTTCTTCAGCCCCCGTCCTTTACCTTGGTCAATTGACTTTTCATCTGAACAAGTACTGCATCACACCAGTTAAACACTTTCGGTTGGAGACACTCCAAGGCGTGCTGCATATAAGATCTGTTGGCAACATGTAAAGCTGCGCTACCGGCCATCCTACCAATGGTAAACAGAATGGACCTGAGAGACCTGTCAGTGATGTCACGGATATTGATCTTGCCGTCTTTGCTCGGCTGTGAACCTTCCCGGCAATACTGACGAATATAGTCTCTGGTGGAATTAGTCCCTCGAGCCGTACCTGACAAAGAAATGGGGGCACCCCGCCTTGACAACCCAGTCAAGAAGTACATGTCCTCTATGGTCAAGGGATGGTTTTCCCCCTAATCTGGAATACTTGGTTAACAGGATCCCAAGCATCAAGCATATACTGCAGTAAAGAAATCTGTGCTCTCATGCTAGAGATACGGAAGAACTTCAGCAGGCCACAGTTCCGAAGCGCGTTCACCGTGACTGGGTCATGGAGTGCAACCATGTCCTCTGCTTCATGTTCTCGTTCTCGCCATGTAAGGGACATTTTGTTCAAAGTTCCCTACAATCAAACAAGAGAAGGAGTAAGTTCCTGATTTTGATGAAAATGGCGAAAAATCATCAAAAATCACATGCAGGATCAGTTTTTCTAGGCCCAGCGCAGGCAGAGAGTTCCCCTTGCGCTGAGGCGCAGTCTGCCTTAAGACAACCTGAAATACAGCGCAAGTTTCGAAAGGAGAACCTGCGCTGATGCCAGGGCGCCTTGATGAAACCCCTGGGGCTCAGAAACCCTGAAAAATGTGCATGAAACTGAAAAAGGAAACCATGAAAGTGAAGGGCTAAGGTTTAGCTCCTACCTGGTCCAAACGGCGCCGAAAATCGTCCACAGAATCTCCCGGAATCAGCTGGTGAAAATCAAGGAAGAAGAGGCACCTCCAGAGCTCCAACAAGCAAAATGCAAATGAAATGGTAAATGAGAGGTAAAAACCCCTTTTTATGACTTTTTACACAGTTTAAAGTTAAATATTAGGGTTATAATCTCGTTTTCATGCAAATATTGTCCATTTCTAACAAAATTTGTTGCAGCAATTGAAGATGAAGTACTACATTTGAAAAGAGAAAAGCTAGTAAAAGTAAAAAATTAAATTTGACCATGAATCGAGCAGTTTTACCACGGAATTTATGCTCGTTAAAAAATAGAAAAGTGTGAGCAAAAGTTTCCACCAGAGTTCAAGCTCATTAAAAAATGAACCTATCTCGGTAAATAACCATTGCGATCGTAAATTTATCAGCCTTAAAAGCCTTGGTCGTGTTTTCATCCATCACCTCCACTGTCATTTGGCCGGTCGTTCACCCCCATATGTGTGTTTACCCATTTTGAGGAACATCTGCGAAGAGTGATTTCACCTAGCCATCCTTGTGACACTACCGTGATTGGAAAATTCCAATTTGTACCTGGAATCTGCTGCTATCCCTGTTTATCACTCGTTCCTCAAAAGACGAGTCTTCTTTGAGCTCTTTTCACTGACTCGTAAAATATGAAAAGTTTGCCGAGTTTTGGCCTTCCAGCTCGTTAAACGACCGGAACGCTATCCCTCCTCTAGATTTTAATCTTTTTGGACCTGAGGGATTATTGCACAAAAAGATCGAGCGCTTGTCTTGTTCGGCTCGTTAAAAGTACCGAACACTCATCCCTTCTGTATTGTTTTATACTTTTTCGGACTTAAGGGATTAGATGACGAAAAAGGAATTATGGAGTTAACTTTCTGTACCTTTTCAGACTCTCTAAAAATGAAAAGGACCGAGTTTTCCTTGTCGTTAGACTCGTTAAAATGATTAAATAGCGACAAACTTGTCTTTAGACGAGAACGAGTTTCCCTATCGCTAAGCTCGTTAAATCATAGCGATGGGCTTGCCCGAAGGGCAGGTTATAGAACAAGCATATGTTATCCTCCTCAAGCTTGACAAAAATAAAGAGGTACTGGTCAGAAATGACTGGGGAAAAATTGGGAGAACATCAAAGTTTAATGGTAGCAAGTCACTCTTGAACATGACACTTTTCCTCCGTACCACATCGGGTTGGGTTGTTTCATTCACCGGTCTCATCACCATGGTCCTCGCCAAACCATCCACATTTGGGGTAATGCTACCGATCCATCGCATCAGTGTCGTTATATGTTCAAGAGGGGTCATTCTGAAAGTGTCAACCGTGTCCCATCCACTGCCATACATTATCCTTCATCCATTCATGATCGCCACCCTGAATCATATGTCACAGTTTGTTTTCACCTCCACTAAAATCATTAGCTCCGTTCCGTGTCATTGATGTGGGATTCATTAAGGCCCTCCTTTGACGGATCGCTTCTTGTCGACTTCAGCTCATTATCCAAGAAGTTGATCTAGGAACAACCCCATCAGTACTTTGAAGCTTGCATGCCTCAATGGCAAGTTTCTCACTTCCGGCGACAGGTATACATCAATGACCTTCGACCAGAAGATTTTGCGTGGCGTTCGACGCCAAGTCCTTTATTCACGCCACGTGAATTGTACTGCAGTACCTTGAGGGTCATTATCATTATCGGTGATTCCTCTCGCGCTTGTTAACGGTTTTCATCATTGACCGGTAATCAAGCGATGTCTTTCCATGTTCGACTTCAGCGAAATTCTCACATGGATCGACTTGTACTTAGAGTGAAGATCGAACGAGTTTGAAGACCCCGGATCTAGTTTCATCCATCCGGGCTGCGATACATATTCAGGAAATATAAAAGCATTTGTCATGTACATCATTGCAGCAGATGATCATCCTACTCAAAGGATGATAATTTCAGCAGAAAATTATCAGTCTACCATCAGACGATCGTCTGTTCTATGTACCAAAATGTATTTATAAAGCTGAGCATGGGAATGCCCGCCTCAGCTAGATCATGAAAACAGAATGAAAAATAATGTATTGTATTGTATTGTATTACAGGGCGCCTCCTCAGCACTGGAATGAACTTCGGACCCTCTAGATAAAGCATTTCACCCGATAAACGGCCTCATACTTTAGGGGGCAACTGTTATAGACATTTTTGTGCCTCGCAGCATGGAGCATGAAATGTCAATAATTACAGGGATCCTCAGTCCCTAAACATGTTGTTCTTACCCCTAGAAGAACAAGGTCAGCAAACCACAGCACTTCCCATCAGTTCTCCACCTGAAAACACTCAAAACAGGCTATTTTTGGATCATGTCAGCTGCTCCACTGAGCATCTGCGCTGGAATGCAACTGCTCCTCCTTGTACCTGCGCTGAAAGTCAAATCTAATGAAGGCTACCTGCGCTGGGCGAGATTGGCCAAGTGGCACAGTCATTCTGCAAGGTGTCAATTGCCCAGGAAGCTTCCAAACTGACACTTGGTTCAAGAGATTCGCCCTGTGATGAGTAAGAGGTACTTGATCTCCATGTGTAAGCAAGGATCTCCAAGTGGACTCAAGAACTGAAGTTTAACTGAAGAGGGAGAGGACACAAGGCAGCTTTATGTCAGTCTCAAGCTGACTCATCCTTTCTTCTTCTCTCCTATATATAGAGCTCTTCTATGAGGTCTAAGGAGGCTGGAATTTTGTGTAAAGCAAGGAAGTGCTGTTGGTTTACAGTTAGAGCTATTGGGTGATTGCTTTTATAGAGGTGAAGAGGAGATTTCTTGCTGCTGGGGAGGTGCTGCTGGATTGGAGCCATTGATGGTTGTAACCTTCTCAGAACCCTTTTACTTCTATCAATAAAGCTTTGAATGTTCTCCTATATACTTGTATTGCATTGATGTATTGTATTTACTTGTATATCTGATTCACTCTAATCCATGCATCAGTTATGAGTACATGTTTCTTGTAGTTTCCTCTCTTGTTTGTGCAGGATCTTTGTGTAGCTGGGCCGGCAAAGGGAGCAAGGAGCTGGGAACAAGAGACAAAGAGAGAGGATAGGATCGACAAAAGCGAAAGACACCGGTTGGTCAATCTTTTCTTCCTTCTCTGTACTTTCATAAAGGAAAATATCAAAGCTTTACTTTCAGTTGTTGCTAAGGACTGTCACCCTTAGAGTAGGGATAGGGTCATCCGAGTCGGATACTTTTCCCCACAACAAACTGGCGACTCCGCTGGGGAGCCTAGTATCTTGTTGGTGTTTGTAGTATCTTTGCTATTCATTTCCTGAACCAAAGAGTACCAAATCGAAAAGCTTTTGACTATATCAAAAGCGAAGTAGAGGGGCTGCTACTCTTGCTCATTTTTTGAGCAGATTCATGATTTGAAGAGCTGATCTACAAAAGACTCTTGTACTCTTTGTGATAGCTTTTCATCCTCTTGATCATCCCTTAGCTTGTACTTGACCTATAGCTTTTTATTTCAGCAAAAACAGTGAATTTTTGAGCTTTTTATGACCCGGAAATCCTTGTAAACGCAACTCTCGTGTCTCAGTGCAGGCTGTCCACAGGCAGTCTGCATTCCAGCGCAGGTACTCCCTTCGGGAACTGCGCTGAGAGTCAATTTGACAGACCAGAGCCTGCGCTGATCCAGTTAGGCTATGTCTTCCTGAGGTTTCCCATTGTGTCTGAGCCCTGTTTTCACTGTTGTTTTGCTGCTGATTGCTTGTCATTGTACTTGCTGTAAACCAACTTTCCTTGACATTATTCCGCCTCAGTTGTGTGATGAAACTGTGATTGTTCTTTCAGTATTTCTTGTTTCAGTTACAGTTTCCCATTGTGAAAAGCGAACCAGTATAGCTGTGGCCTCTTAGATCCTGAACTGTAAAAGTGTCTTTGTGATCTTAAGAGCTAGTTTTATTACTGTTCATGGCTGTTTGAGTTTGTTTGTTTTTCATTTTATGGTTTGAATTCATACATTTTTAGTGTTGAAACAAGTACCTGTAAGGCGTCTTTTCATTTTAGACAAAACTTGTTTGTTTACGCTTCAAATTGAATTCGAAAATTATACGACAATTTCCTTTTGTCTACATCAACATTAAGGGAAAAGAAAAGAAATACATGCATCTTGCATTTGCATTTTGATAAGTTTGCGTGATTGATCTAGGAGAAAGTGCATTAGTTTGTGCTTTGTGCTCTGTGTGGAAAGATAATGTTTTTCTCTCCCCTCAGTAGTTAGGATTTTCAAAGCTAAAAAGATTGTAAAGCTTGCTTATCATTTTAGCTGCATTTAGGAATTTGTACCAATACATCTCGTGGTGATCCTGAAAGACAAACTGCTAAACAAGATCAACTTAAAATATATTGAATGAATCTAAAAACGCATTGTAACATAACGCTCACAATAGAGGTCTAGGTAGAGACGTGTTCCGGCGTCGTTAAACGTAGTGACTGTCGATCTCTACGAAGGTGGGTGATTCCTCCTGAGGGACGATAGCACTAATACGGACTTGTGCTCCCGCGTACCGTCGCGTATATTGGGAGACCCCTATAGGCATTTATCCTTTATCCTTAGGAAGCCGTGTCGACCGCCCTACTGATCGCGATGCAGTGAACACAGCATTCACGAAGATCGACCACCCGTACCGTAAAACGTATTCTGTGGTTTCGCGAAAGGTTTGGCACACCCTCTGCCTAGATCTCCAGAGCAGTTTCTTTTGGCCTTTTCAAACTCTATAACTGAAAAAGTCCAACCGAGCATTTGTCACTTCGGGCTCGTTAATACATCGAAGGCGACTAGAGTCATCTTTAGCTTTTTCTCGACTCTTAAAACATGAAAAAGCAAAGTTGTGTCTAAAAGCGTCTAATAAAATTCATTCAATACGGAAACATAATTCCCCTTTTGTATTTTAGTTGATCAAGTAATCCGCAACCGTGGAGGAAAGTCAATTAAAACTCCGTCGTTCGAGGAGACTCGCGAGTCAACCGTCTTTGTCTCCGGAATCGAGAGTAGTACGGACAAAGCGAACTCGCTTGACCGGGTCAAAATCTCCCATTAAAGTTAGAACAACAGTTCCGACAACATCTGAGATTCTGGTCACTCCTGATATTTCTGGAATCCCTGCCTCTATTGAAGAAGTTCAACAGCAACAGAGGGACAGTTGTACTGATCCTAGTCTGAAGACAAGTACTTGCATAACTGAACCAGTTCCATCTGAAACCGGTCCACAGAGTCTTGTTGTTCAAACAACTGTCGCTGTCGAAGCAACCCCTTCTTCGGCACCAGAAATCTTTTACGGACCTGACGGTCTTCCTCTTCCTCCTGGTCTGATTGCAATAGAGGAAATCGTAGAGGACCAGCAAGCAAATACTCCAACTCATTTTGGAGTAGGCGCCACTCTTTTTCCTTCTGCATCAGAAGTTTGTCCATCGCCACTGGAAGTTCCTGTAGAATCGTTAGGTAGTTTATTGGATAGACTTAAAATGTCTGAGCAACCGTCGACATCTAGGACTGTGCCAAATGACACAGCGACAGCAGAAGCTCCTGCTGTCAATCCAACGATGTTTGCCGGCATACCAGCTGTCCCGACTAGCTCTCATCAGCTAGAAGGAGTCCACCCAGGGACTATTACGACAACTTGGTCTGTTCCAGTTTGTTCTTCCGGTATAATACCCGGTAATTCTTATGTTGAAACTAGACAAATTGATCCCTTTGGAAATCAGTTTGGGCCATCCAGTCCTCAAAGGCAATCTATACCTTTGAATTCCGGATTGTTACCATATGGGGGGCAATATGCCCTTTCACTTCCCCTTCCGGGGGGATACCCATACGGCAGTTTTCAACAACATTCAGGTTTGACTGAAGTAACGACGAGTGGTTGGGTACCTATGTTACCCCAACAACCAAGAGTTGTATATTCCATGCAACAATGTGTACCTATGTCTAGTATCCCGACGACGCCAGCAATTGTAACCGTGTCGCAAGTTCAATCGATGCCTGTTGTATGTCAACCCCAAGTTGTAATGCAACAGCCCATTGAACCTGCAACACAACCACAATCGCCAACTGTCGGGACGACACAGATACAAACGGGAACCATAACCCCGCATCTTGGTCCGTCGGTTAGTATCGCACAGCAAAACATGGCTTCACAACCATGGATGGTGCAATACCAACAACCTCAGTTTCAACAGGTGTACCAGGGATCTGAACAACAGATCTTTGCGAATAGTGGGCAACCCTATATTCAGAACGGGTTAAATCAACCACTTTACAGTGGCCAAGCCCACCAGCCATATCAGTCATATCAACATCAGTTGCATTATGCTGGTATGCAAAGGCCTACTGCTCAGGCGATTCCATCGTATCCTGGGTACGCCTCGCCAAACCTGAATCAGCAGTTGCCATTCGTGGCAACTCTAGAATTACCAGATTTACATCGATTGACGAACGATCCAATCGCCTATGCCCATTGGTGGCCAGCGATTCCTCACAAACTTCCTTCGGACATTCCTAAATTCAATGGAAATCCTGGCGAAGACCCGTCGAATCATGTGATGACATTCCATCTGTGGTGTTCGTCGAATACCTTGAATGATGATTCGATAAGGCTTCGCCTTTTCCAGAGGACATTGACTGGTCCGGCGGCTAAATGGTATATTGAATTACCTAGAGCCTCTTTCGACAATTTTAGTTCCCTAGCCACGACTTTCTTAACACACTTTCAGTTACCTATAAGGTACGAAACTGGAACAGAGATCTTGACCAATTTCAAGCAGACAACGGCCACACATATATCAGATCATATACATGAGTGGCGTCGTCGTCGCAGAATGGTAAAGACCTATGTTCCAGATCAGCTATTAGCTGAGTGGTTTATAAAGTCGCTTCTTCCTGCTATAACAGAAGATGTGGCCAAGGGAGGCGTCGTAACAGAGGAGCAGGTTATTGCTCGTGCTCAATATTTGGACTTAGTATATACTCAGTCGGGCACGCTCTATGATAAGATACCTGACGCCCCCAGACCGGAATTTTCAATCCCTCCTCCTCCCGGATCGAATAGTGACTCTCATGCCGGTGATGGCGTGATTGGAACTGCAAACGCTAAGTCGACAAGGGATTCAAATAAGAAAGCCCGTAAGACTTCGAATCAAAAAGCAAATCAAGAGATTCTTGCTTCGGAGGTAAATGCTGTATCTACGGATAAAGGCAAAAACTCCAATCAACCAGGAAGCAAGAAGAAACAAAACAAAGGGAAGAAGAAGAAACAGGGTGAGTCATCCCCTCAAAAAACTTCTTCAAACCCTCCTGGGCAAGGGAAACAATTTTATCCATGTCAGATATGCGATGAAAATCATTCGACAAAGAACTGTCCGTTCAAAGCTGAGTTAAAGAGGTTCTTTAAAAGTTCCCAAACTTCAGCTGTGTTGACTGATCCATTTCCCACCCCAGGTCAAAATATGGTTGATAGTGGAAATGCTTCCCCGTCTCAAGTGCTTATGTTGTCGGTTTCTAAGCAAAATGATGCTTTGATCTCGACCAGGAATAAAGATTATGGGAATCCGCCGGTGTCGAACGACAAAGGGAAAGATCAACCCAGTAGTTCGACAACAACTTCGGCAGAAGTTGTACCCCCCCTCACGCATGAATTAACAATAAAGCCACCTAAGGGAGTAGTACACAAGTCGACATTTAATCCTCGTGCCAGAGCGGCGCAGCATTATAACATAGTGGAAGATTTGGCCCAATCGCCATCTGCTATGTCGACTCTTGAGGTACTGCAAAATTGTCCATCCCAAAGGCAGGCATTGTTATCAGCAATTGGTGGAGTGGATCCTAAAGATTCCAATCTTGTATCCTTTGATCACAAAGGATATGATCCTCAGTTACCAGCGCAACTAGCTTTCCTTATTCAAGTGAAAGCACTCAACAAAACTGTTCATAGAACGATTATTGATGAGGGAGCATCGACATGTATCATGTCGATGAGTTGCTGGAAAACTCTTGGATCTCCAACCTTGTCGCGATCTTCGACGACATTGAAAGCATTTGACGGTAGGACGTACACTCCGTACGGTATCCTAAATAACTTTAAGATTGAACTAGGAGGAAAAACAGTGGAAATTGATGTTGAAGTCATTGATGGCAATCTTGACTATAACATCCTACTGGGAAGACCATGGATATATGCCATGGCAGCTGTAGTGTCGACATATTTTAGGAAGATCGCATTCCCGTTTGAAGGAGGGATTACGGTCGTCGACCAGCAGAATTTCCTCCCTAATGGTTCACAAGTTACTGGAAGCATTCCCCTGATCCATGGGAGCGACCATTCAATACAAGATATCGGAGTAGGCTTGCTAAAAGATCCCACAATGATGGGAACTTTCGCGTTGCCACCTCCTTTCCATGTAGGGAATATCCCGTTTGTAGCAACATGCAACATGGTATCTTCTTCAAAGGTCGCAGGAGACAAAGTCGTCATGGATTATCAAGTGGTTTTGCCACCTAGCCCTATAGAAATATTGTAGCAATCAATGTTTCAGGCATGGGAGGCGAGCCCAAATCAACGCTCGTCAAGCGTTTGGGTAGATAGGTCTGGAGAATATGGTACCCCATTAGATCCATGGTCAAAAGTTCATGGGACTGACGAAGGAATCTTACAATCAATGATGATTGAGGGGGCACCATGGAATGATCACCACCATCGTTCCCTTCTTCCAGAGTGTGAAGAAGAAACTCAACACGACCTATATCACCCTTCAGTGTTTGAATTCCTAACAAATACTGTAAATACGGTGGATTCAGAGCGAAACCTATCCAATATTGAAGAGACCGTAGCCGTAAACATCTCGACAAAATCTGATGTTGTAGAGAATATTCATGTCGGCAAAAGTTGTTCCCCTTCAGAACTGGAAATATATGGTGCTCTCTTTCGCGAATTTAGAGATGTCTTTGCATGGTCATATGATGAAATGCCAGGCATTGACTCGAGCATAGTTGAACATGAGATTAAAATGTATCCTGATGTCAAACCAGTAAGACAACGGCTTCGACAGGTGCACCCGAAGAAAGCCGCTGCCATTAAGGCAGAAGTTGAAAAACTTCTCCATGCTGGATTCATCTACCCGGTTCCTCTAACCGATTGGGTATCGAATATTGTCCCTGTTATGAAAAAACAAGGGACGATAAGAGTGTGCGTCGACTATAGGGATGTAAACCAAGCTTGTCCAAAGGACAACTACCCTACACCCTTCATCGACCAGATAATTGATGAATGCGCCGGATGTGAAATCTTTTCCTTTATGGATGGATTTTCCGGGTATAATCAAATAAATATCCGCCCACAGGACCAGTCTAAGACTGCATTTATTTGTCCGTGGGGCACATTCGCTTATCGAAAATTACCCTTTGGTTTAAAGAACGCAGGGGCGACGTTTCAGAGGGCAATGAATTATGCCTTCCATGACATCAAGAACATCGTTCAACCTTACCTCGACGATCTTCCGGCTCATTCGCGGAAGCGGACTGATCATCCGCGGCATTTGAGAGCAATATTTCTACGTTGCCGACACTACAAGATAAGACTCAATCCGCACAAGTGTGTGTTTTGCGTCGGTTCTGGTCGTTTACTTGGCTTTGTAGTCTCTAAGGATGGGATTCGTCTCGACCCCTGTAAGGTTCAGGCAATCATTAATTTGCCTCCACCTTCAAATTTGCTTCAGATTCAGAAACTCCAAGGGAAAGCAAACTTTCTGAGGAGGTTCATTCCAAATTACGCAGAACTTGCCAAAGGTTATACTCGTCTTTTGAAAAAGGATGTACCTTTTGTCTGGGACCAGGTTGCGCAAGCTTCCTTTGACGCTCTGAAAGATTCTCTAGTAAGAGCATCATTAATGTACGCCCCGGACTATCAAAGAGATTTTAACCTGTATCTAGCTGCAGCAGATACGACCATTGCGATGGTCTTAGTGCAAGAAGTCGATGGAATTGAACATCCTATTTATTATTTAAGTAAAAACTTAAATGACACAGAAAGTAAATATTCCTATGTTGAAAAACTAGCGCTTGCTGCTGTTCAAGCGATTCAAAGGTTTCGACATTATGTCCTCTTTAGGAAAACTACCATTCTGTCAGATTGCAACCCCATGACATATATACTGTCGCGACAGTTGCTTGGGGGCAAATATTCGAAATGGATAGCGATCCTTCAAGAGTTTGATCTGGATTTTGTAAAATCCAAATCGAAGAAAGCTCTAGTTTTCGCGGAATTATTGTGCGATCTCCCATCGTCGTCCAACGATGAAACATCAGAAGAGTCAATCGTGGATGAAAATTTGTTTCTGATATCAGTAAGCGATGAGTGGTATGGAGACATCATTGTTTATCTCCAAACCCAAAAATTTAGGCCTAATACCTCACACTCGGAACGGAAACGTATACGATACCAATCTAAAGACTACATGATCGTCGGTGATACACTTTACCGTCGTGGTGTCGATACGGTTCTGAGGAGGTGCCTTACCCATGAGGAGGCCGAGAAAGCCCTGAATGATTGTCATTCAGGCGCGTGCGGGGGGCATCAATCTGGATATGCAACAGCACAAAGAATCTTACGAGCAGGATATTTCTGGCCAACTATGTTTAAAGATTGCATAATAGCTGTCAGAAGTTGCCATGCGTGTCAGATCTTTGATAGCAAAACCAGGAGACCGCCCGCACCTTTGCAGCCTATAGTTGCTGTTGGGCCTTTCGCCAAGTGGGGCATCGATTTCATGCAATGTAACCCCACCTCGACCGGGGGGCATGGGTATATTATAGTCGCTGTTGACTATTTTACCAAATGGGCCGAGGCGATGCCTACATTGGATAACACTGGTGAAACAGCTGCCCTTTTCTTTTTTAATCATGTAGTCGCCAGGTTCGGCGTTCCGCAGGCTATAGTGACAGATCATGGATCGCATTTTCGCAATCACATGATGGTTGAGTTAGCTGCCAAACTAGGGCTATCGCACGACAGCTCTACCCCATATTATCCACAAGCCAACGGACAAGTTGAGGCAATCAACAAAGTCCTGAAGCGTATGTTGCAAAGGATGATCAGGGTTCACAAAAGAAGATGGCACCTACTCCTGTACTCAGCATTGTGGGCTTACCGAACCTCGGTAAAGAACGCCACTGGGTTCACACCATTCCAATTGGTGTATGGCCTGGAGGCAGTCTTACCGATCCAGTGCGAAATTTCGTCTCTTAAACTCGCAATTGACCTCCTCCCCGGAACCTCAGAAGAAGAGGCTCGTTTCTTGGAATTGATCCAGTTGGATGAAAACCGTCGTGACGCCGCTTTGGCGAACGAAGCCCATAAGAAACGAGTCAAAGCACAGTTCGACAAGAATGTCAAACCTCGTATCTTCTCTGAGGGTGACTTGGTTTTGCTTTACGACCAAGAATCCGACAAATTAGGAGCAGGAAAATTTAAGTCCTTATGGATGGGTCCCTATATTGTTAAAAGGGTGTTAGCAAAAGGAGCCTACGAGTTAATGGATTATGACGGGATACCACTGGCGCAACCCCGCAACGGGTTGTTCCTCAAGCGTTACTATGCCTGAATAGTAACCTGAGTGCTTTTGTTGTATTTTGTTTTCGCTAAAGTGTTTGTTTCGGTTTAGTAATCCACCCTTCTCGTTTGTTGCAGATGTCGAATTATTCTGAGACATATGTGGGATATGCCGACGGAGCGAGTCGTAGTACACGGAATTTGTCCTCTGCAGCCTGGGCCATTTTTGATCCAAGCGGCGAGTTAGTGAGTTTCAGAGGTGTGTGCATTGGACAGTCAACGAACAACATCGCTCATGGTATACGCCGACTAATTGTTAGGCTAGACTCACAACTTGTGATACTACAACTCACTGGTATATATTCAGTCCGCAATCCAGCTATTTATCGAATGTTTTTAAGGGTTAAGATTTTGGAAAGAGAGTTTGATTCAATTCAATACCAGCATATTTCCAGAAACTTGAACACATTAACAGATTCATTAGCAAACTATGTATTAGATAGACATTTGCAACATATATAAAAGAGAGATGCATCGGTGCTATGCAAGTGGATTGCAAATAAACCAAGATAAACCCGAAAATCAAAATATATAAAGTTGTTTATAGTTTATACATGATGTGCTGTAATCAAAACAAAATTGGTCGTATGACCTAGAACTCAAAAAGATGCTAGGGGGCACCCTAGCCTAGTGGTGCTCATGAAAGTACGTCACGGTCTGTGCAATCATGCGCAAGAGACGAGTCCATCGTCTAGGCACGCCAATAGTGTGCCGCTGCAACTGTAAAGGTAACTCGTCAATCTGTACATCCGGAAGACCACGAGTAAGGCTCTCGACCTGCTCTTGCACAGCTGCAAGTATCTCAGTATCACCAAGGTCGCAAATAACAACTCGCCTAGCAGGCTCTGCTGCTGGGGCAGCAACTGGCGATCGTGGACGAGCTGCTGGACGAACAGGACCAACATCTGCATGCACCCAAGAGTTTGATCAGTTTTGCACAATAACATCATGAGTAAAAACAATAAACAGTAACATGGTCAAAGATTTTACCAATAGCGCCCCATTGCTCGCCATCCGGTAGCACCAAGTCCGGATCACCTCGGTAGTCCATACCCACATATGGATACTCAGAAAATTCCATCTCCTGACACTCGAACCACCTAAAGAAAGCCTCAGTGAAAGTAATCTGAGGTTGACCAGTATGTTGGGACATGTGGTCAACCCACCTCTGCATGCGTGGCTCGGTCGGAGAAGGCAAGTCAAGTATGATGTACTGAGGCTGCATCAATGGGATTTTCTCCAAGGCGAAGGCAGTCAGAATAGAACCAAATCCAAAGTTCTTCAGCCTCCCGTCCTTTACCTTGGTCAATTGACTTTTCATCTGAACAAGTACTGCATCACACCAGTTAAACACTTTCGGTTGGAGACACTCCAAGGCGTGCTGCATGTAAGATCTGTTGGCAACATGTAAAGCTGCGCTACCGGCCATCCTACCAATAGTAAACAGAATGGATCTAAGAGACCTGTCAGTGATGTCACGGATATTGATCTTGCCGTCTTTGCTCGGCTGTGAACCTTCCCGGCAATACTGACGAATATAGTCTCTGGTGGAATTAGTCCCTCGAGCCGTACCTGACAAAGAAATGGGGGTACCCCGCCTTGAAACCCAGTCAAGAAGTACATGTCCTCTATGGTCAAAGGGATGGTTTTCCCCCTAATCTGGAATACTTGGTTAACAGGATCCCAAGCATCAAGCATATACTGCAGTAAAGAAATCTGTGCTCTCATGCTAGAGATACGGAAGAACTTCAGTAGGCCACAGTTCCGAAGCGCGTTCACCGTGACCGGGTCATGGAGTGCAACCATGTCCTCTGCTTCATGTTCTCGTTCTCGCCATGTAAGGGACATTTTGTTCAAAGTTCCCTGCAAGCAAACAAGAGAAGGAGTAAGTTCCTAATTTTGATGAAAAACTGGCGAAAAATCATCAAAAATCACATGCAGGATCAGTTTTTCTAGGCCCAGCGCAGGCAGAGAGTCTCTCCCTTGCGCTGAGGCGCAGTCTGCCTCAAGACAACCTGACATACAGCGCAGGTTTCGAAAGGAGAACCTGCGCTGATGCCAGGGCGCCTTAATGAAATCCCTGGGGCTCAGAAACCCTGAAAAATGTGCATGAAACTGAAAAAGGAAACCATGAAAGTGAAGGGCTAAGGTTTAGCTCCTACCTGGTCCAAACGGCGCCGAAAATCGTCCACAGAATCTCCCGGAATCAGCTGGTGAAAATCAAGGAAGAAGAGGCACCTCCAGAGCTCCAACAAGCAAAATGCAAATGAAATGGTAAATGAGAGGTAAAAACACCTTTTTATAGCTTTTCATACAGTTTAAAGTTAAATATTAGGGTTACAATCTCGTTTTCATGCAAATGTTATCCATTTCTAACAAAATTTGTTGCAGCAATTGATGGTGAAGTACTACATTTGAAAAGAGAAAAGCTAGTAAAAGTAAAAAATCAAATTTGACCATGAATCGAGCAGTTTTACCATGGAATTTATGCTCGTTAAAAAATAGAAAAGTGTGAGCAAAAGTTTCCTCCAGAGTTCAAGCTCATTAAAAAATGAACCTATCTCGGTAAATAACCATTGCGATCGTAAATTCATCAGCCTTAAAAGCCTTGGTCGTGTTTTCATCCATCACCTCCACTGTCATTTGGCCGGTCGTTCACCCCCATATGTGTGTTTACCCATTTTGAGGAGCATCTGCGAAGAGTGATTTCATCTAGCCATCCTTGTGACACTACCGTGATTGGAAAATTCCAATTTGTACCTGGAATCTGCTGCTATCCCTGTTTATCACTCGTTCCTCAAAAGACGAGTCTTCTTTGAGCTCTTTTCACTGACTCGTAAAATATGAAAAGTTTGCCGAGTTTTGGCCTTCCAGCTCGTTAAACAACCGGAACGCTATCCCTCCTCTAGATTTTAATCTTTTTGGACCTGAGGGATTATTGCACAAAAAGATCGAGCGCTTGTTTTGTTTGGCTCGTTAAAGCAACCGAAAATTCATCCCTTCTGTATTGTTTTATACTTTTTCGGACTTAAGGGATTAGATGACGAAAAAGGAATTTTGGAGTTAACTTTTCGTGCCTTTTCAGACTCTCTAAAAATGAAAAGGACCGAGTTTTCCTTGTCGTTAGACTCGTTAAAATGATTAAATAGCGACAAACTTGTCTTTAGACGAGAACGAGTTTCCCTATCTCTAAGCTCGTTAAATCATAGCGATGGGCTTGCCCGAAGGGCAGGTTATAGAACAAGCATATGTTATCCTCCTCAAGCTTGACAAAAATAAAGAGGTACTGGTCAGAAATCACTGGGGAAAAATTGGGAGAGCATCAAAGCTTAATGGTAGCAAGTTGCTCTTGAACATGACACTTTTCTCCCGTACCACATCGGGTTGGGTTGTTTCATTCACCGGTCTCATCACCATGGTCTTCGCCAAACCATCCACATTTTGGGGTAATGCTACCGATCCATCGCATCAGTGTCGTTATATGTTCAAGAGAGGTCATTCTGAAAGTGTCAACCGTGTCCCATCCACTGCCATACATTATCCTTCATCCATTCATGATCGCCACCCTGAATCATATGTCACAGTTTGTTTTCACCTCCACTAAAATCATTAGCTCCGTTCCGTGTCATTGATGTGGGATTCATTAAGGCCCTCCTTTGACGGATCGCTTCTTGTCGACTTCAGCTCATTATCCAAGAAGTTGATCTAGGAACAACCCCATCAGTACTTTGAAGCTTGCATGCCTCAATGGCAAGTTTCTCACTTCCGGCGACAGGTATACATCAATGACCTTTGACCAGAAGATTTTGCGTGGCGTTCGACGCCAAGTCCTTTATTCACGCCACGTGAATTGTACTGCAGTACCTTGAGGGTCATTATCATTATCGGTGATTCCTCTCGCGCTTGTTAACGGTTTTCATCATTGACCGGTAATCAAGCGATGTCTTTCCATGTTCGACTTCAGCGAAATTCTCACATGGATCGACTTGTACTTAGAGTGAAGATCGAACGAGTTTGAAGACCCCGGATCTAGTTTCATCCATCCGGGTTGCGATACATATTCAGGAAATATAAAAGCATTTGTCATGTACATCATTGCAGCAGATGATCATCCTACTCAAAGGATGATAATTTCAGCAGAAAATTATCAGTCTACCATCAGACGATCGTCTATTATATGTACCAAAATGTATTTATAAAGCTGAGCATGGGAATGCCCGCCTCAGCTAGATCATGAAAATAGAATGAAAAATAATGTAGTGTATTGTATTGTATTACAGGGCGCCTCCTCAGCACTAGAATGAACTTCGGACCCTCTAGATAAAGCATTTCACCCGATAAACGGCCTCATACTTTAGGGGGCAACTGTTATAGACATTTTTGTGCCTCGCAGCATGGAGCATGAAATGTCGATAATTACAGGGATCCTCAGTCCCTAAACATGTTGTTCTTACCCCTAGAAGAACAAGGTCAGCAAACCACAGCACTTCCCATCAGTTCTCCACCTGAAAACACTCAAAAACAGGCTATTTTTGGATCATGTCAGCTGCTCCACTGAGCATCTGCGCTGGAATGCAACTGCTCCTCCTTGTACCTGCGCTGAAAGTCAAATCTAATGAAGGCTACCTGCGCTGGGCGAGATTGGCCAAGTGGCACAGTCATTCTGCAAGGTGTCAATTGCCCAGGAAGCTTCCAAACTGACACTTGGTTCAAGGGATTCGCCCTGTGATGAGTAAGAGGTACTTGATCTCCATGTGTAAGCAAGGATCTCCAAGTGGACTCAAGAACTGAAGTTTAACTGAAGAGGGAGAGGACACAAGGCAGCTTTATGTCAGTCTCAAGCTGACTCATCCTTTCTTCTTCTATCCTATATATAGAGCTCTTCTATGAGGTCTAAGGAGGCTGGAATTTTGTGTAAAGCAAGGAAGTGCTGTTGGTTTACAGTTAGAGCTATTGGGTGATTGCTTTTATAGAGGTGAAGAGGAGATTTC
This sequence comes from Pinus tabuliformis, assembly GCA_031772625.1. NCBI lineage: Eukaryota > Viridiplantae > Streptophyta > Pinopsida > Pinales > Pinaceae > Pinus > Pinus tabuliformis. The sequence goes on from CM062806.1 coordinate 950,584,996, forward strand.
TTGCTGCTGGGGAGGTGCTGCTGGATTGGAGCCATTGATGGTTGTAACCTTCTCAGAACCCTTTTACTTCTATCAATAAATCTTTGAATGTTCTCCTATATACTTGTATTGCATTGATGTATTGTATTTACTTGTATATCTGATTCACTCTAATCCATGCATCAGTTATGAGTACATGTTTCTTGTAGTTTTCCTTCTCTTGTTTGTGCAGGATCTTTGTGTAGCTGGGCCGGCAAAGGGAGCAAGGAGCTGGGAACAAGAGACAAAGAGAGAGGATAGGATCGACAAAAGCGAAGGATATCGGTTGGTCAATCTTTTCTTCCTTCTCTGTACTTTCATAAAGGAAAATATCAAAGCTTTACTTTCAGTTGTTGCTAAGGACTGTCACCCTTAGAGTAGGGATAGGGTCATCCGAGTCGGATACTTTTCCCCACAACAGGACCATGGTACGGCGGATGACGTGGCAGGATGACGTCATCATGTACAGTGGATGACATGGCAGGATGACTCGGTAGGGGGCCGATGTTGTGTAGGTGATGTGGCATGGTGACGAGGCAGACACGTAGAACAGGATAGGTTACATGGGGCGCGCGTACAGAAGGCGGAAAGCGGTTTCATCGGACCGCTTTCTGTACGGGGGCGGTATCCGTCAGAGCCCCTCCGATGCAATAGGAAGTGGACAAGTGTCTTTGGGTACGGCGGAAAAACTGCCTCGCTATCGGAAGCTAACGGCCGAGCAGCGGGGCACCTCTGAAATCGCCGAGAGCCGTCGGATGGGGAGGGCCCGATCCGACGGTGGACGGAGCGCGGAGCTGGCGGGAGAATAATGGACGGGCGCGCGAATATTCGGTTTTTGATATAGCGCGGCGGGGAGGGTGAAAACTTTAGGAAAATGCGGGTTTTCGTGGGTGTTAAACGAGCGGGGGTCGAATATATATGAACAAAACTTTAGGATAAGGGCGAAGAAGTGGGTTTTGTAGGTTTAGGGTTAGGGGAAAAGGTTGTTAACATGACCAGGTGTCACACCAACTCCTGTTAGGACGCGGATGGGTTCATGATAGTCCCAGGTGGACTATTATGTCCCAGAACTGATAAATACATAGCTATAGTGCTAGAGGGTGGGGTATGTATATAGGGGAGTTATTTAGCATAGATTTAGTAGGGGAAGAGGAAATAGATAGGGGGCTATATAATATAGTCAGGAGTTAATATGGAGATGATGAGAAAGCGCTAAGGTAAGGAACCTTAGGCCATTTTGGGGGAATAGGACTTTGTAACAGAAGAATGGAAATCCTTGAGTGAGGCAGATCTTCACCAAGGCCAATGATGTGGAAAATGATGACTAAGAGGCATCAAGCAGATCTTGACCTCTTTGGGAAAATTAGTGAGTGATTTGGGGAATAAGAATGAAAAGGGGAGTTAGTTATGTCCAGCTTGACTTCCTCCAGATGAAAACTGCATCATGACTGTGATCTGAAAAGATATAACACTTAGAAACACAAAATTGATCATGAATCATCATTCTGCAACCTCAAAAACTACCTACCCAGCCTACCATCCTAACATTTTTTCTTCTCTTTGGTTTGGGTGCACTTAGACTTGCAGACCCAGCTTTACAAATTTTTCTTTTTTCTGTTATCCTATCTAAGTCTACACTTATTTCTGCCAAGGGCCCAGATTAAGCAGTTGGGCTCCTTTGATTCTCTACCTATCTACAAATCTGCCAAGATTAAATTGTTTGGACAGATATCATTCTCTATATTCTAAAACAGGAAATTGAAACCTAGGGAGACCAAGTTTAAGCTGTTTGGCCCTCCTTTTTATAGAACAAAAATGGTTGAGTCATCAAAATTGGAATTCAGCAGTGACATTTGGATTGGCACACTTTCACAGTATCTTCTTTAACGTATTTTTGGAAATATGGAACACTGCAGCATGCAAAGTATGACATATTTGGCATGTAAAAATGTCAATCATGAAAAATGAACACCTGTCGCAACAGGAGGCTAACAGTGGCTCCACTTGGGGATGGCTTTTCCTTGTGAAAAGCCAAGAACAACAGGTCAGAATGCCTTGATCTTCTATGGTTGCTGCAGATTGAAGGAACTTCTTTATGCTGGCTGTTAGATAATTAAAACTTTGTAATATAAACAACCTCCTCCTCAACTGAAATATTGTGAAATGCATAGCACTGCCTGCTTTCTTCTACGTGCTTGCTATTATGTAGAATGTTGCTTGAGCATTGCCTTTGAAACATTTTCAAAACATGGATCAAAACTGATATGTTTGCTTTACTTTTCTTTGACCAAGGGTGCTGATATGAACTGAAATACTGCTCTGTTTTGCTACCTTTGACTGAAGATTACCAACAACTTCCCTTCACCATGAGTTGCTGTGATGTGACTGTGCCATTCTTGCTGTTTTGTTGAGGTTAGTGCAGAGACAGAGCTTTTAAACTAGAACACTTGTATTGGCTGTGTCTTCTCAAAATTTACTGCTGCTCCCTTGACAATGGGTTTGCTTATAAAAAAATGAAAACAAAGTGCTGATATATACAAATATCACTGTACAAAAGATATATACAAAGCTGCACTGTATCCCTTAAAAGGGATCATGGTAATGTTTTAACATACGGCCATTGACAGGGCCTTCTTCAACAGAACTATCCCCTACAGACTTGAGAAAATAAGTGTTATTTCCCTGAACAACAGTAATAATGAATGGTCCCTTCCATAAAAAATCAAACTTGGCATGTTTGCCCTTGTCTTCTCTTCGTGAGTCCCACCTTAGAACTTTGTCACCAGTGTAGAAATCCTCAGCTTTAACTCTCTTATCAAACATTTTTTTGAGTTTTTCTTGCAAAATTTGAGCTCTGTCATAAACTTTTTCTCTGGTTTGCTGAAGATGAATGGTCTGATTTATCCTTCTTGGAATGTCATTTGGTTCAGCCTGAATTTCCTGTAACAGTCTGATGGTAGGAATGCCCAGGGATGATGGAAATCTGGCCTCCATGCCATATACCAGCTCATAAGGGCTCATTCTAATGGATTTATTGCTTGAAAGTCTGTCTGCCCATAGGGCATTTACCAGCTTTTTGTGTCAGTTCTTCTTGTTTTCTTCCAGCACTTTCTTTATGATGTTGATGAGGCTCTTGTTGGATGATTCGGCCAAGCCATTGCCTTGAGGGTAATAGGCTGTAGAGTGGCCCAAGGTAATATGAAATTTGTGGCAAAAACTAACCATCTTTTTGGATTTGAAGGCAGCAGCGTTGTCAGTGATGATTTTCTCAAGGCAGCCAAATCTAGAAAGGATAATGCATTCAAGGAATTGGATAATGACGGTGCCAATGGCTTGCCTGCAGGGAATGGCTTCGACCCACTTAGTGAAATAGTCAGTGGCTGTTAGGATCCATTTGTGCTGGCCTGAGGAAGAGGGATGGATTTCTCCAATGAAGTCAAGGCCCCATTGTTGAAAAGGCTTCTCGGTAGAGATGGGTTTAAGGGGCAAAGGTAATAGCTTTCTCCTGCCCTCAAAGATTTGGCATTTGTGGCATGACATGGTAAACTTCTTTACATCTGCAAAAAGAGAGGGCCAATAAAAACCAGCCCTTAAAATTTTATCAGCAGTGGACTTCCAATATAGATGTCCTCCACAGTCACCTGCATGGAATTCTTTCATGACATTGTTAGTTTCGTTCATGGTTAAACAGTTAAGCAATATACCTTCATGATTTCTCCAGAATAATGCACCATCTATGACACAAAACTTTAAAGCTTTCATTTTCAAAAATCTTTTCTTGGTTCTGGACAATCCTGGGGGAGCAAACAGGTTTAACAATACAAAACATATATCAGCATACCAGGGAGATTGCAAAAAGGTCTCACTGATCTGTGGAGTCGCCAGCTCCTGTTCATTGTCCAGTTGGTTAATGTCTAAGGCTTGAAAGTTTGTTTCGGACATCAGTTTGGCTAAACCTTGTCCCTTTATCAGCTTGGTTGGTTTTATTTCTATGTCATACTCAAGGATGTTTGCTATCCACTTGCCTCTTTTGCCTTCTAATCCCTCTTGGGTCAATATGTCTTTTATAGCAGCGTGTGGGACATAGGCAATCACATGGGAATATAAAATGTACACTCTAAAATCATTGATGGCCTTAACAAGTGCATAGGCCTGCTTTTCCATGATTGGGTACTTCAAAGGGGCATCTCTTAAAGCTCGGCTGAAAAATGCAATCGGCTTTTTAGCTCCCTGTTCATCCTTTTGCAAAAGGACAATAGCTATAGTATGATCAGATGCAAAAGAAAAAATGATAAAATCTTTGTCAAAATGTGGGCTGGTGAGGACGGGGGTTTGTGTTAAGGCAGATTTGATACTCTCAAATGCCTGTTTGGTTTCAAGAGACCATTTTACCTTGGCATCCTTTTTTAACATATTGCTTAACAGTCGTATCAGTTCAGCTAGATTTGGAATAAATCTTCTTAGGAAGTTGATTTTCCCAAGGAATGTTTGTAGCTCTTTTATGTTTCTTGGATATGGGATTTGGAGGATGGCTTGGATTCTTTCAGGATCAATTCTAATCCCATCTTTTGATATGATGTGGCCATGTAATTTGCCTTCTTCAAGGCCAAATAGAGACTTCTTGGGATTGAAGGAAATGCCATATTTCTTGCATGTGATGAATATTTGCCTAAGATGCTTGAGGTGCTCTTCGTCAGATTTGGAAAAAGGGGTCAGGTCATCAAGATAGACAACTAGGAAGTCATGTATTTCTTTGGCAAAAGCAATATCCATTGCTCTTTGAAAGGTTGCACCAGCGTTTTTAAGTCCGAATGGCATCTTAACATACTTAAATGTTCCCCACGGTGTGGTAAAGGCTGTCTTGTCTTGGTCATCCGGGTGAACAAGTATTTGATTGAAACCTGAAAAGCCATCTAGCAAAGAGATTCTAGATGACCCCACTACTCTTTGTAAGATGTGGTCCATTTTGGGCAAAGGATAGTGGTCTTTTAGGGAGACTTGGTTTAAATTTCTCAGATCTACACAAAGTCTAATCTCACCTGTCTTTTTTCTTGTAGGAACGAGGTTGGATACCCATTCAGAAAATCTGATGGGTGCTATTATGCCTGCTTCAAACATCCTCTTTACTTCCTTCTCAATCATGGGAAGAAGCATAGGGTTAATTCTCCTAAGTTTCTGTTTGAAAGGTTTCTGGTTTGGTTTTAAGGGAATTGTGTGTTGGATCACCGAGGTGTCATAGGATTTCAAATCCTCATAACTCCAAGCAAATACATCTTGGAATTCTTTGAACAAATCAATGTACTTCGGTTTTTGATCAGGTGGTAAATTTCTGGACAATTTGATCATTTTGGGATTCTCTGCTATCCCAATGTTGTGTTCTTCTATAGCAGTGTTCAATGGTTGTAATTTTGGCTTTCTGGGAACATCATTGGCGTCAAACATGTCTTCTAATGGGGTTAGGCCAGCAGGCAGAAAATTATCCTTCAGGTCAATGATCTCTGCCTCTGTTTTGGCAATTTCCTCCAAATGCATTTGTTTCAGCTGCTCTATGTTTGTTTTGTCAAAAACAGTGGGGTTTAGGATTTGTTTGGTTGTTGCAGTTGTTACAGCCTGCTGGTTTTCAATTGTCTGCTGTTGGACATCGTTTATAGCATCCATGTCAATGTTGATATTAGAGAACTCATGCTCAAGGGTGAGGAAATTGTTGATCTGGGCGTCATTTTCAAACACTTGCCAATCTTTCACGTTGTCTGGGATAATGGGCCTATGTTTTATTTTGGCTGTGAAGTGATGGTTTGGGTCAAAAGGAAGCTTGCATGTACTAGCAAAGGTGGCTAGGCTGTGTGCATGAATGTTATTCTCTCTTGAAATCTTGGCCAGTTTGAATTCAGTAAATACATTGAGTATATTAGTGGTAGCAGTCCTATAGGCCCTCATTCTATTTTCATTGGTTACAAAATTACCTTTCATCTGTTGTATGACTAGGTCAGAGTCTCCTAAAATAGACACCTTTGCAGCTCCTAGAGCTTTGAGCAATTTAAGGCCTAACAGTAGAGCCTCATATTCTGCCATGTTGTTTGTGCATTTAAAGTTCAGTCTGTAGGCATGACCTTCCGCATGGTTATCATGTGTATTATGAATCCAAACACCTGCCCCTGCTCCTAACTTGTTGACAGAGCCATCAAACTCTAAATACCATGTGATTTCTTGCTTGTGGTTTATGCTAAGAGTTTCAACTATGTTAGGATTGGGCAGATTTGAAATTTCTATTTGGGGAGTTTCTTGTAGCATGCTGGTTGCATTAATTGTTGTGACAGTCTCATGGGTATATGCAACCGATTCTTCATTGATTTGTGCTCGTTGTTCTAGAGCCAACGACTCATCATCAGTTAGAGAATTTGTATTATCATTAAACAAAATAAAAGAATCCATATCAGAATGGATTGAGTAAATGGGAAAATTTTCAGGCTTGCTCTCACTACTTACCACATATTTCATGAGGGTTTCTCTGTACAGTCTCTTTGGTTGCCCAAAGACTGAAATAGTAGCATAGGAGAGGTCTAGTTGGAGGGATCCTTGGAGCTTTGCTCCCCATGATCTTGACAGGAGCATACCATATTTTGGTGGGATGTCAGCCACCACCACATCCATGAGGATGGTGTTATTGGGATATTGGACTAAGGAGACACACAAGTCTTTGATGAGGCCTAAACACTTGACTTGACTTGAGTCAAATGAGTACAAATCTTTGTAGGGTCTTGTAATATCAAGGTTCAGCTTTTCCATAACTGCTTTGGGCATCAGATTGTGTGATGCTCCTGAATCAAACATAACATTGTGCAAAACTTTGTCATGTATATGCAAACTGACATAAAAGGGTGGAATAGGTCCATATGTTGATTTTCCATTAACTTCTGGGCCAAACAACAGTTCACGGGTGTCATCCAGGATATTTACATCGTCCTTATTCTCTGGGATTTGAAGTGATATTTGAATTTGTTGCCTATATACATCATCTTTGGCAAGTTCTGAGAGGGGGATGGATATCTTCAACTTGGCTATTTCTGCCTCTAAATTAAATGGCTTTTCCAATGGAGTCTTGGTATTGATGCTGGCAGTTTTTTCTGTTTCATTTGAATTATCAGCGTTTTGCTCTTTTTTATCAGTGTTATGGGAATTGATTGCTTGCGGTTTTTCAACTTCAGGAAGGCCTTTTGGAACGTTGTTCGAGTTTTTCTCAGAGGAAGAAGGTGGCAAAAGCTGATCTACAGAAGGCTGCGTTTCTGTAATGTCTTCTACAGTTACTTGATGCGGATTTGGGACAGTTGTATCAGCTGGTTCTGTTATGACAGCCTTGCTCTTAATCTTGTTGGGCTGTTTGCCATCCTTTATTTTGTTAGGTTCAGAAATGTCAATGGTTCTAGTTCTCAGCTTGTATTGTTTGTGTACTTCATACACAGCAGTATCATATCCTTGTTTAAAATCAAAAGACTCGCCAGACTTAGTCTGAAATTGACTAAAGTTATGTTCATCTTGGTCTTGTTGGCTCAGAAAAGTCTGATGCTCACCCTTTAGATCCATCAGATTCATATGAGTTTCTTCTGTTTGCTCATTGGATGTAGATCCTTCAACATAATTATCTTGAAAAGGGGGTCTTATGTCATGGTCTGGGCTTGACCTACCAACATTTGTGTTCTGCGTTTTCCTAAAATTTGGGTTCCTTATGGTATTGGACTGTTGCCCTTCCCATGATGATCTTCTCTCAACATTTTCTACTCTTTCTCCCAGCCTTTGTAGGCCACTGATAATCGCATCAAGCTTCTGATCAAAGGCTGAGGGTTCTTCCTTAAAGGTGGTTCTTCTTTCCATTCTGGCTCTGTTTCTTTTGGCAATTAGGTTGGCCTCTATGCTGACAGCAACATTTTGCATGTCTGCAAGGGTCTGAGGAGCTCTTTCTTTCAACTGGTATGCCATATCCGGATCGAATCCATCAGGGAATTTATACAAGGCAAGGTCAGGTGGGGGTCTTAAGTTCTGCGGTATTGCATTATAGACATTGTTGAACCTTGCACAGTACTCCAAGACAGTCTCCTGAGGACCTCTTTTAATTGTATCATATTCAGCTAGTATGTGCAAGGGGTCTTTCTTTTTCTCCCATCTGTTGGTAAAGGATTGGTAAAGCTCATCTGGAGTAGTTATGGAATTTGTAGCAAGTGATCTAAACCAATTTCTTACATCACCAGTTAAACTTTGAACAAAAATTCTCATTCTCACGCTATCATCGTCTATCTCGTAGTTTTCAAAATAGTCTTGCATCTTTTTGGTATGCTGAAGGGTTGTGAAAGGACCGGTACTGTCAAAATAGGTAATTTTAGATTGGTACTCCTGAGGTAAAGCCCCGGGATTAGCAGGCAATTGCAGGGGTGCATATCTATTAGCCATATTGGCAGGGATAAGTGGGACGACGGGGATAACAGGCACAACAGGGATAACAGGGATAACAGAAGTAACTGGAACAGCAGTTGTGGTTTTTGTAGTATGTGCAGTGAATGGAGGTGTGGATGGAGTACTTTGAGATGTGGATGATGAATAAGGGGAAGTAGGGGTTGAACGAAATAAAACCTTAACAGGAGTTGGAACACAACTCAGAGGAGCTACTTCAGGACTCAAATCAGCAAAATCTTGTCTTTGCTCTTGCTTCCTAAGGATCTTTGGGATTAGGTTCAGATTTTCAAAAACAGCTGGAGGGTCTGGATCTGGATTTGACCTTGTATATCGTGAATTCCTCTTGGGAGCTAGTTTCCAAATGTTGTTTTTTGGTATTTTTATGGGAATATTTTTGTAATTGGCAAGGAACTGTTAGATTTTGAGATGGTTGTGTATAGCTTAAAACTAGCATGAAGATTGACTGAAGCAGCTTTTATTTGCTTCTATTAATGTAAGACAGGAACAATTTCAAAGGCTTCCTGGCTGACATTCAGGCTTCATCTGTAGTTTTAAGGGATATACAACAATTAGAAAATCGATTTGCTCAATGGATTTTTCCAACCTTCGTATTGAAATTAACTGAGGATGTTCCCCAGTGGAGTCGCCATTATGTTATCACTCAGGTTGTCCCCCAGGTCGGAGTGAAGGGATACGGCTGAGGTAACCACAAACCAACTTTGGACTGCAGGTTCTAGCCCACTTGCAGTCAGAGAGGGCTCTCTCTTTATGATTTAGCTTTTTTGATGATGATTTTAGGCTAGCTATTGAGTTCAGGGATTTTTGTTTGTGTTTTGTTTGTGTTTTGGTGGGAAAATTGATGTTTTCAAGTAAAGAGGCAAGTGTAGTGTGAAAGTTTCAAACCATTGGGCATGGAGTCAAGGAAGTAAGACTGCTGGTGCATTTTCTTGGTCACAAGAGGAATAAGGAGCAAGGTAGCTGCACATGGAACAATTTTCCAAGTTTTAAAGGATGGAAAGAATGCTAAGGAAGGAGAGGCAATTAAGAATCTCTCAGTCAGCTTAACAGAGAAAAGTGGATGAGCTCTATCTAAGGGCAGTAAAGAATCCCTAGATAACTGTCAAACACATGTGAATAAGAGTAAATATGAGCCACAAGGAATTCATATTCATGTCCAGTTCATTTCAGATGAAAAAACATAAAGAAATAGCAAAAATTGAGCCTAGAGTGTAGTTAAACAAGTTCTAAGCTAATCTTTCTTTTTGCTATTTAGATGGTGAAAAATGAAAACAGAGATAAGAGGCACTTATTGATTCATGTTGCAGCACAAGAATTCCATCATTCAGTCTCCAGAGACCATTAACAACACATCAGGCAGTCATTCTTCCAATCTCTTCAGCAATCTTTGATTAAAGAAAAGTATCAGACATACAGTGCGAGTCTCTAATGAAAAGTTATCAATCAACCAACCCTTGAAACAATATAGAGGGTGGTATATATAGGGAAGATTCTCCAAAATTGTTTATTACAGTTGTGACCTAAACAGGTCTGAAAGTAAATGATTACTTTAACCTAAACTTATAAATGCAAAAAAATATCTATGAGCTGCACTGAGGGCAGCCGTATCAAAACTGAATCAATGCGTTGTCCTCGGTGGCTTGGTGCAGTGCTTCTGCAATAACTGTGCATGGACTTCTGCTCCATTGTAGTTCGGTGGCTTTAAGTGCTTTAACTGTGATTTGAGAGCTGGGATGGGCTTACACCTCCTGATTTGACTCTGCTGGAGGCCAATCAATGCTGACCTGCTTTGGGAACTGAAGATTTCCATTAAAAAATTAACTGATACTCTTTGAGGCTTCATCTCTCCTCTGATACTCTTTGACAAATGCATCGGGCCGGTTTCTCTCTCGCTGCGGGTCAAATCAAAACTTAATGGCCGCTGTTTCGGCCCTCTGTTTCCTTTAGAATTGTCTTTTGTTCATCTCTGCATGCCTCGCGAAGAAAAACGGGTCATTCGGCGCCTTTTGGGCTTGCTGGGGGCTGCGCAATGAGGGATTTTCCATTTCGGCCCTTTTCCCGTAGCCATGCGCGAATCGCACATGAAAAACTGCCTCGGAATTTGAATCCGGGCTTCCTAAGCACGATTTTTGCCTTTCGCCTCAAAAATTGATGATGACGTCAGCAGGTGGGACCATGGTACGGCGGATGACGTGGCAGGATGACGTCAGCAGGGTGACATCAGCATGTACGGTGGATGACGTGGCAGGATGACTCGGCAGGGGGCCGATGTTGTGCAGGTGATGTGGCATGGTGACGAGGTAGACACGTAGAACAGGATAGGTTACATGGGGCGCGCGTACAGAAGGCGGAAAGCGGTTTCATCGGACCGCTTTCTGTACGGGGGCGGTATCCGTCAGAGCCCCTCCGATGCAATAGGAAGTGGACAAGTGTCTTTGGGTACGGCGGAAAAACCGCCTCGCTATCGAAAGCTAATGGCCGAGTAGCGGGGCACCTCCGAAATCGCCCAAAGCCATCGGATGGGGAGGGCCCGATCCGACGGTGGACGGAGCGCGGAGCTGGCGGGAGAATAATGGACGAGCGCGTGAATATTCGGTTTTTGATATAGCACGGCGGGGAGGGTGAAAACTTTAGGAAAATGCGGGTTTTCATGGGTGTTAAACGAGCGGGGGTTGAATATATATGAACAAAACTTTAGGATAAGGGCGAAGATGTGGGTTTTGTAGGTTTACGGTTAGGGGAAAAGGTTGTTAACATGACCAGGTGTCACACCAACTCCTGTTAGGACGCGGATGGGTTCATGTTAGTCCCAGGCAGGGAAAATTTTAAGAAGCCCCCCTAAATTTACATGTATAATAAATGGGCGAATCTCCATGGTATATAGGAAAAATGGAAGGCGATTTTATCAATAATATGATATGTATATATAATTTTTTGGCGAATCTCTCACCAGGCATGGCGAATATTTTACTCAATTATAAAATCTTGTGTTTATTGAATACACAAATGAAATCATTGCATTTCTTTAAAATATCTTTTGAAATCAAAATTACCGATATTTGATACCTTTCGGGGGTTAGTAGATCCAGAGTAAAGATGGATCTATGTTGGTTTAATTCCCCCATTTAAATAGGCTACATTCCAGGTGAATACCATGGGTCAATACCATGTGCCATTTTTATTTTTATTAATACTAATATTAGGGTTAATAATGTTTTTTTGCATGGTATTAATAACAATCTAGTCCATGGTATTTGTCCCATAGTATTTTGCCCATAGGTTTCACCTAAATATAATGCATTTTTTGAGTGTTCGTAAATATAAGGTGACTTATGGAGTAAATATAAAAAAATGTTTTATTTGTTTATCATACCTCTCGTTTATTTATATTTTTATTAATTTACCATACTTATATTTTTATTATTTTACCATACCTCTTTTACAAATATGGTATTTGGCCCATAGGATTCACTTAAATAAAACCTCTTTCTTGAGTCTTCATAAATAGAACGAAGGTTATGGACTAAATATAAAAAGAGGTTTTATTTATTTACCATGCGTCCAGTTTATTTATATTTTTATTTATTTACCATACCTTTTGAGTAAGTATAAAAAAACGTTTTATTTATTTATCATACCTCCACTTTACTTATATTTTTATTTGTTTACACCCTTGCATGTATATAAGGTGACTTATGGAGTAAATATAATTTTTTTTTTATTTATTTACCATACTTCTCATTTATTTATATTTTTATTAATTTACCATACCTCTTTTATAAATATGGTATTTGGGCCTTTGGCCCATAGGATTCACTTAAATAAAACCTATTCTTGAAAATGGGCGAATGGAAGGTTGTAACTCCTAATTTCAAGGGCTAAATTTACCTTTTTTACCCTCTCCCTTAAAAGAAGGTGGGCTATTTGAGGTGATTTGTAAAAGTGTACTATGATACAAAATAATCGCCCACTAAAAATTTAAAACCCCTTAATTTCGCCAAAGGGCGAACATTCGCCCCTAAAATCACCCCTAGTCCGAGGTGGACTATTATGTCCCAGCACTGATAAATACATAGCTATAGTGCTAGACGGTGGGGTATGTATATAGGGGAGTTATTTAGTATAGATTTAGTAGGGGAAGAGGAAATAGATAGGGGGCTATATAATATAGTCAGGAGTTAATATGGAGATGATGAGTAAGCACTAAGGTAAGGAACCTTAGGCCATTTTGGGGGAATAAGACTTTGTAACAGAAGAATGGAAATCCTTGAGTGAGGCAGATCTTCACCAAGGCCAATGATGTGGAAAATGATGACTAAGAGGCATCAAGCAGATCTTGAACTCTTTGGGAAAATTAGTGAGTGATTTGGGGAATAAGAATGAAAAGGGGAGTTAGTTATGTCCAGCTTGACTTCCTCCAGATGAAAACTGCATCATGACTATGATCTGAAAAGATATAACACTTAGAAACACAAAATTGATCATGAATCATCATTCTGCAACCTCAAAAACTACCTACCCAGCCTACCATCCTAACGTTTTTTCTTCTCTTTGGTTTGCGTGCACTTAGACTTGCAGACCCAGCTTTACAAATTTTTCTTTTTTCTGTTATCCTATCTAAGTCTACACTTATTTCTGCCAAGGGCCCAGATTGAGCAGTTGGGCTCCTTTGATTCTCTACCTATCTACAAATCTGCCAAGATTAAACTGTTTGGACAGATATCATTCTCTATATTCTAAAACAGGAAATTGAAACCTAGGGAGACCAAGTTTAAGCTGTTTGGCCCTCCCTTTTACAGAACAAAAATGGTTGAGTCATCAAAATTGGAATTCAACAGTGACATTTGGATTGGCACACTTTCACAGTATCTTCTTTAACCTCTTTTTGGAAATATGGAACACTGCAGCATGCAAAGTATGACATATTTGGCATGTAAAAATGTCAATCATGAAAAATGAACACCTGTCGCAACAGGAGGCTAACACCAAGCAATTCCTCTTCCTCGACCTCAATGACTCCAATAAAAATACAAGTGCAGTGAAGAGGATCTTTTACCGTGCCCGCTAGAAAGGGAAACGTCTGTGAAGTGAGGTAAGATCGGCCTCCAAAGATATTTTATTTCTAATTGTTATATTTTTAAAATAAAATAGAATAATAAAAAATGAAAATTTATATTATATATTTTGAATAAAATTTATAAGAATAAAAGATGTGTTACTTGTCATTTTACGCCTATAATATTTATGAAACCAATGTTATTATTAACCAGATGTTTAGAGCAGATCGAATGTCATTGTTAAATGATATGTTAATTCCCTTTACACAAATAGCTATGAAAATAAAGATATTTAACCTACTCAACCTATTCACGGGAAATTACTGATATATATTATGTTAAAAATAAATATAAATTTTATGGGACCAATGCTACTTTTCCGTGATCGCTCTTGATCTGTACGAGGTATACTATTTACTTTACCTTTATGCGCCTGAAAACTTTATGCGACTGAAGGCGGAGAGAGCTCTTTCTTCGAAATGTACAAACAGGCAAGATTCCAAATGGATCATTGCCGCTTCAAGCTTGTTAACATGTCTGAAACTTGTTAGAATATATCTTAAATACATTTCTTAAAAGTGCACAAGTCTGACTCCATTCAGCTGTGTCCAAGGTATCTTGGCACATTTAGCTACAGTGTGCTGAAAATTAAAGTGATATGGGTTCTTTTTATAAACGTGTTCAGTCGCTTCAAGTTTTTGTTTAAGGAAATTGAACTCTTGTTACATAATTATGGTGAAGGTTTCAAATAAAATTAATTATGTAACTTCAAGTCTTTCTGAACAAGAGTGAAACTAGTTTGAAATTATTTTCGAAGTTGCTCTGAAATGTTGGGCAAATTTGTTAATGGTGTGCAAGAATTTTGATTTTTGAGCAAATTTTTGCCCTTAATCTAAAATCTGATCAATAGCACTCCTCAAAGTGCATAAAGCTGACTTTAAGATATATGATCATATACCGATGCAAATTTGATTCCCTCTCAGCTCGCTTAAGATATTTTGGAAATTTCAAAATTTGTTGGACCCACCTCATCATTCACTACAACAAAAAAGGTCATTGGTGAGGATCATTCTTGTAACGGACTTTTAAGGTCTATCACCAATGTTGCATATGGAGACAAGTCCCTAAAAAAGTGTTGTTGTAAGTGCATATAGTGATGGTCCTTTAAGGTTTGTCACCAAAGCCATTTTCAGTGACACTTTTGGTAAGGGTTGTTAAAGGCCTGTCACTAATTCTCTCTTTGGTGACACTTCTAGTGACGATCTTTTATTGACCCTCCCCAATTCTCTTTTTGGTTACTTTTGGTAACGGTAAAAAAATGTTCGTCATCATTGATCATTCCAATGATTTTTTGATGATATTATGTGCATGTTACTATATTGTTTGTCAAAAGATAACAATTTAAGACCATCGTTGTGGAGTATTTTTCATGTGTCCAAGGCCATAGTGGTTAAAGTCAGTCAATTTGTTAAGAAGTAATTAATGTGTATCATTTCTCTCAAATAATGAGAATATAGTTTTCCTATGAGTCAACACATGATTAATCTCTATTGGGTTTATTATTTAACAAATTCTCTTTAGATAAAATTCCTCTAATGTGTGTATGAACTATATTATTTAATATATAATCAAGCTCTGTCAATTCTATTAATGAGAGAAACCTAGCACTCCTCAACAATCTTAGCACACCTTAACATGCTTTGGCACACACTAACATTCCTTGGTGCCTCACATGTCTTGGAACATCTTTGTACCTAGAACATCTAGCCATGACTAGGACACCCAAACACATGTTGGCAGGCCCTGAAATAATATAACACTCTGCTAGCATGTGTTGGCATGCCCTGTAGTCCCTAGCATGCCGTAGAATATTTTGGCATACATTAGCACTTGGCACACATTGACACTTGGCATGTATTGGAACCTATTATTAATGTGCCTAGAAATCCTCTTTTAAAAAAGACAAAGTCATGATTTATTAACTCTCTTATGTGTTCATTTCCTAGGCATTTTAGCTTGGTTATTCCTTTTATTTCCTTGACACATATTGGCATACTCTGTCACCCTGCACATCCTAGCATGCCTTAGCATATGGCATGTCTTAGCTTTCCTTTGCACTAGTTGACACATGTTAACACACACTGGAACTCCCTAACACACTCTGGAACTTCTTGACATGCCCTGATATTCCCTAGCATCCCTTGTCAGTGTTGAGCATAACTTTTCACTCCCTCTTTGGCATGCCATCTAGCACTAATTGACACTCCCTGGCACACCCTCATATTCATTCACTTCCATGCATTTTGACCTAGTGCTCCCTTATGTTGCCCTAGTACTCCCTAACACTCCTCAGCATGCATTAGCACTCTCTGGCACACCTTAGCACTCTTCGACATGCCCTCCCACTTCATAACATGTATATCACTCTCTAACACAAATTGGCACTTGGCACATGTTTGTGCTTGGAAAGTCTTAGCATGTCTAGCATTCGTTGAGATGCCTTAATATGCTTTGGAATGGTTTAATATTAAAGTTATTTGAGATAAATTATTGGAAAGTAGATGATAAGTAACGGAGGATGATTTGAGTTTTTTAATGGCCCCAATTCTTCCTTTCGGATAATCCGAAGCCGACCCTCAACTTAGAATGCACTAACACTTGGAACTTTTCACCTATTGGCACCTAGAGTTGGTGTGCCTAGCATGCCCCTCTTGGAAAAGGTAAATTGATGACTTATTAACCCTCTTATGTGTTCATTTCCTTATAGTTTAACTTGTTTCTCTTTTTTGTTTCCTTGATAGTCCCTGACACGTATTCTTACACCCTTGAACATATTTCTGTGCCTTGGCACTTGGCACATATTAGCATATTTGACATGCCTTCACATTATCTGACACATGTTAGCATTCCCTAGCATGCCTTAGCACTCATTCCCTCAAAAATAGCCTTACATTTTTTCACAACTTGGGAACCCAATCAAGTCCTTAGCTACTGCAGTTCATGTGACATTGGCCTACTTCAGTCACAACAACTTGACCAATTGCACCTACTACAAGTAGATTGTGCCTTGTTCATCTAAGAATTGCCTATAACTCATCTTAGGCCACTCATGTCCAAGCTCAAATTATCCCACTTAAGAAATTATCAATACAAATATCACATGTAGCCATGGCCATAAAAAAACCAAGAAACATAGCTTACACATGCAATATTTCACATGTATGTCTAGTTTGTTGAAAATAAAACAAGAAATTCTTGTTTTGACTTTGCCTTGGTCAAACTAGATTAAAATTAGAATTTCAATTTCAGCAGAATACTTGGAGGTAGTTAACTAAGGTGACATGGCATTTGTCACTTAGTTAACTCAGTTAATTTAAGTTGGAGACACTTGAGTTCAATCCTACATGATTGCTCACTAATTTGTAGAAACCTATTTCAGTTAATTTGAGTCATTGTCAGTTTTAACTAGTTCTATCTATCAGAAGAACTAATGAAGGGTCAATTTGTGCAGTGTAATTTCAGTCACACTCAATGATCAACTAGTTAACTGATCAATCAACCCAAAATAATTGACGCATGCAGAGAATTCAAGTTCCCCGATTGATATTGGAGTTCAAGGGCAGTGTACTATCAATTTTAAACTAATCCAAGTTGTACAAGTGGTGCATGCAACCAAAGAATTAACCTATGGTAATTGCACAGTTCCTTGGTGAGAAATTACTAAAAAATAGGGGAAATTTCCCAGGGGAACAATGCAAGGAAATAGGAGCTTGGAGGCTGGAAAATTTGGCTAATTATTGGCGAGGTTCAATCAGTTAGGCAGAGGATAGAATATACAGTTGCAGGTTGTGCTCAAGCTTGAGCAAGCATATTGTATTCATCCATATTATTTGATTAATGCAATACATATAAAACGGGTTTTGAGCAGTTGCTTTCCCGTAGATAAACCTTTGTGTATTTGTGATAAATATTTGTGCATTTTATGATATGTTTTCTCAATCATGAATCTTCTTCTGTAAATTAATAGAGTATATTCTAGTCTTGTGATTTAGTAAATTTCATGAGCAGTTTAGAATTTACACATTAATTTCTACATAGTTCATATAAACAATAGAGCATTAACTGAGAGTTTGCAAGAACCACAAGATGCACAAGACACACAAGATATAATTCAGCACAAGTCGAGTGCCCCAAAACTTATACACAACAATGTACAATATGCAATTTTCTAAAATAGTTTAAAACATGAGAATTCGGCCAAAGTGTGCCACATGTCATATAAAAATAATAGCTAAAGGAAAACCAGTGTTGTGCCCAGCACAAAGTCTCCATTTGTCTAAAACTACTATGTTGAGCCCCTTATCGCAACCGTAGGCTTGCCTCTTGCAAATCCTATTATGAACTTCTCCTAACACACTTTGTCCTTGGCACACTTGAATTCGCCGACACTCCCTCGCACACACTCTTATTTGTTCATTTCCATGCATTTTGACCTATTTCTCCCTTGTGATGCCTCGGCACTCCCTAACACTCCTCAGCATGCATTGACATTGTCTGGCATGTGTTATCACACATTTTCATTCCTTGGCATGCCTTGAGCCCCCCTAGCTATCATTCCCTCATAAGTACCCTTACTTAATTTACAACTTGGGAACCCAACCAAGTCCTCGCTTGACTACAAGAGCTTGACTAAGTTGCAATTACTACAACGAGACTAAGTTGCAATTACTACAACGAGACTATGTTGTTGAATTGTGTAGCTTGGGAGGTACTCCATGAACCTAGTGAGATAGGTTTGTGCGATTTGGGTCACAAAAGGCTTTGTGGGTAAAGAACCCAAGCGAAGGGGTTTTGGACCCAAGATGGGGTTTAAAATATAAAATAAAATTAAAAAGGAAAATTAATATTTTCTAAGGTATAAGTGGATAAAACCCACAAGTTCTAGAGGGTTCCTACGAGGCCTAGCTAGGAAAATCTATTTAAAGATGCCTTAGTATGAAGGCAAGAACATCAAGTGGGAAGGATCTCATTTGATCAAAGAGGCCAGCAGAGATGTAGTCCTAAAGTAGGTCGAGTTAGAGGTTTGAGTAAGGGTTGTTAAAGGGAGGTTGTGATCATTCTCCAAGAGCAAGATCATCATGTGAGGGTTCACAAGAATGTCACATACCTTAATAGCTTCGAGCTAGGAAGTAGGATGGCATATTGTTGGTTCTCTTCTAGCATATCGAGCTCAAGAGAGGTGGATCATGAGAATTTGGGCTTGTGATTTCAATGGTGTTTTGGTGTGAAGGCTGCATTGGATTTTGAAATAGCAAAGAGGGTTGACACCTTGTCTTGTGGTGGTTAGGAGTCCCCAAGGTTTGTGATAAAGACCAACACAAATGGAGGAGGGCCTGCACTGAAATTTAGGGCCAGAACAGAAGTAGTTGTAGGTGTAACATTGACTGAGGCAACCGTAGTTTGAGAGTCATAGAGATATGAATTTTAGGTCAAGATTCAATCAAAAAAATGACTAGAATCTATGGATCCATATGAGCTAGGCCGAGTCTCTTATGGAGGTAAGAGTTGCTATTTTTTCTATAGGTGGATAGGGTTTGTTCGTAAGAAATTAGAAAAAAAGTATAATTCTCTAGTTAGGGTAGTTTCCTAGCATGTTCAATCCATAAGGTATGCCCTTAAGACTGTGAAAAGTATGTGTAGAAGAAGAGGGGTCCTGAACCTTATAGCAAGGTTTATCTATGAAATATAGACCACATATATGGAAGATGGTTTGAAAAAGTATGTGTGGAGATAACATATGCAAAGAAGGGTGGAACCTGAGTAGAAGATTGAGAAGAAGAAATGTGCCATATGAGGAATGGATTGACATGAAGAGGAGTTGATTTTGGTGGACTGTCCATAGAGTTTTGGACAAAGATTTGAAGCAGCCTATAAACAGTTATTCAATAGATTGTTAGTGGCTGATTTGCGACCCTATTTCAATTATCTACAAATTTTTAGAAGGATGATAAGAGGAGTAGTTCAGATTTTTTCATATATTAGACAAAGAAATTGGTACACAAGAATAATGATTGTGAGAGGACCCAAATCACTATTAGGTCGCAAATTTAAAGAGCCCTAAATGAAGGCAATGTTATGGGCCCTAGATCAGTAAAAGAATTGAATTTGTTGGGAAAATTGATGGTAGTCCAAGTACAGTTGGAGGGTTATTAGGTGACTATCAAATAAGAGCCCTAAGTCCTATACTTGTGAAGGACAACAAGACTAGTAGAAGGGTAGGTGTATTGGGCCTAAGGACATGCAGACTTTGAAGGAATAAAGTAGCAGTCAAGTGGGCTAGCCAACTAGCCCTAGTTCAATGGATTGTAGAGGATTGAGCCCATGAGAATAAGGGCAGTGTCCATAGCCCTAGACTTTTCATCTTGGAGTAGCTGTATAGAAAAAGTGGGTAGACCAAAGAGTTGTTCAGAAACGGGGTTGTGAATAGCTGATTGAAGACATTAAGTGTTGCAGACCTTGAAGGAAAAAGGAGTTAGATAGAGGAAAAAGTTTGTTGAGTTGAGTTCAGTAACCTAAAGGTGTTGAATTCATTGATAGAGGTAGATTGAGGAGTCGTAGAATGGGAGGTAAGAGGACCTGCCAAATGTGTTTAGGACACGTGGACTGAAAGGGCTGTGTGTGGCCACCATCAACAAGTAGGTCAAGTGTTGCTTGTTGAAGGTAGATTGGTTTTCAAAGGACTAACACCAAGCCCTAATTGTGTTCCTTGTATCAGTGTGATTGTTAAGGGACACAATCCATGGTACGAGAGCTCTAGCATGTTGTATTATAGTTTGTAATATAATGAATAAGGGTTGGAAAAAATTAAAAATTGTCATGTGCACTAGTTGATTTCGTGATGTGTGTAGGCTTCATTGTGAAAATTGCATGTGTCGTGGCACTTGAGTGTGTTTGCATCAAATATTGTAAGACCAAACCCAAATTCTCACATGCCGTGGAAATTTAACATATGCCTTTTTCACCTAAGAACTACCTGTAACTCATATTAGGCTACTCATGTCCAATCTCAAGTCATTCCACTTAACAAGTTACTAAGAAAGGATCATTACATCCAACCATGGTCGTAAAACAACCAAGCAACACATTTTACATCTTGACATGCCATAATACTTGGCATGTCTTTGAATGCCTTGGAACTATCTAGTGTGTGTTAGCATCCCCTACATTCCTTGGGATGCTTTGATACTCCCTAGCACACCCTAGCACTTCATGACATGCCTTGGTAGTTTATCATACCTTGGCACTCCCTAGAAGATAACCTTGTCACTCCCTCCTTAACAAAACTAGAACTCATTGACAATCCCTGTCACACACTCTTATTCGTTCATTTCCACGTATTTTGACCTAGTTCTTCCTTGAGTTTCCCTGATACTCCCTAACACTCTCTAGCATGCATTGGTACACCTTGGCACCTAGCACATCTTGGCATGCTTCCCTAACACTCTAGCATTCCTTAGAATGACCTAGAATAGCTTGTCCCTCTCTCCTTAGCACACCTAGAGCTCCCTGGCACTCCTAGTCACAAAATCTTATTCATTCATTTCCATTCATTTTGACCTAGTTCTCCCTTATGTTTCCCTAGAATTCCTTAACAGTCTTTGGAATGTGTTGCTATATCCTAGCACCTATGACATCTTGGCATGTCGCCCTGGCCTCTAGTGTGCCTTAACATAGCCTAGAATACCTTGTCACTCCCTCCTTAGCACACCTAGAACTCACTGACACTTCCAATCACAAACTCTTATTTTTTCATTTCCATGCATTTTGACGTAGTCCTCCCTTATGTTTCACTGCACTCCCAGCTAACACTTCTTTGTGCACGTTGTCACATCTTGGCCGCATGTTTCCAAAAACTCTAGCATTCCTTAGCACTGCCAAGCATGCCTTGTCACTCCTCCTTAACACACTTGGAACTTACTAACACTCCCTGTCACACACTCATATTCATTCATTTCCATGCATTATGACCTAGTGCTCCCTTGTGTTTCCCTAACACTCCCTAACACTCCTTCACACACATTGGCACACCCTAACACTTGGAACATCTTTGCATGCTTTCCTAGCACTCTATCATGCGTTGGCACTGCTTATCATGCCTTGTCATTCCCTCCTTAGCACACTTATAACTTGCTAACACTCCCTATGACACACTCATATTCATTCATTTCCATGCAATTGAAACTACTACTCCCTTTTATTTCCCTGGAACTCCCTAGAATGTGTTGGCACCACACCCTATCACCTAGCACACCTTAGCACTTGGCATGTATTGGCATGCCTAACATGCCTTGGAACTGTCTATCATGCGTTAGCACTTCCTAGAATTCCCTTCACACCTCGGCACTCCCTAGTCATCATGCCCTCATAGATAGCCTTACTTTTTTTGCGACTTGGGAACCCAACCAAGTCATTGAAAAAATAGTTTTGTGCCTAGCCCAAAGTATCCCTTTGTCTGAAACTACTTTTTCCATCCCCTTATCCCAATCGTAGGATTTCCTCCTGCAATTCCTATTATGAAATTCTCCAAACACACTTCGTCCTTGGGACACCTGAAATTCACTGACGCTCCCTGGTAGAAACTCTTATTCATTTGTTTCCATGCACTTTGACCTAGTTCTCCCTTGTGATGCAATGACACTCCCCAACACTCCTCAACATGGAGTGACACTGTCTAAAAAGTTACCATGTCAAGGCTCATGTCCAACTGTGGCCATAAAACAACTAAGAAACGTAGTTTACATCTTAACATGCCATAGCACCTGACACGTCTAAAAATCCATTGGAATTATGTGGCACATGTTAGCATCCCCTACATTCATTGGCATTCTTTGGAACTCCCTAACACACCCTAACACTCCCTAACATGCCATGGCATTTCCTAGCATATAGCCTTGTCACTCCCTCCTTATCACACTTAGAACTCGCTAACACTCCCTATCACAAACTCTTATTTGTTCATTTCCAACTAGTCCTCCCTTGTGTTTCGTTGGCACTTCCTAACACTCCCTGGCATGCATTGGCACATCTTGGCATGTTTCCCTGGAACTCTAGCATTCCTTGGCATTACCTCACATACCTTGTCACTCCCTCCTTAGCACACCTAGAACTCGCTGACACTCCTTGTCACACACTCTTATTCATTCATTTCCATGCATTTAAAACTAGTGTTCCCTTGTGTGTCCCTGGCACTCCATAACACTCCCTGGCATGCATTGGCACACCCTAGTACCTAGAACATCTTGGCAGGTTTCCCTAGCATCTAGCATGCCTTAGCACTGCCTAGCATACCTTGTCACTCCCTCCTTAGCACACCTATAATTCACTCAAACTTCCCGTCATAAACTCTTAATCATTCATTTGCGTGCATTATTTTTACCTAGTGCTCCCTTGTGTTTCCCTAGCACCCCCCAACACTTCCTAGCACGTGTTGGCACACAATGGCACCTAACACTTCTTGGCCACATGTCGCTTTGGCATGCTAGCATGACTTAGCGCTTCCTAGCATACGATGTCACTCCCTCCTTATCACACTTGGAACTTGCTAACAATCCTTGTCATACACTCTTATTGATTCATTCCCATGCATTTTGACCTAGTGCTCCCTTGTGTTTCCTTGGCACCCCCTAACACTCAACATGCATTGGCACACTTTGGCACTTGGAACATCTTGGTATGCTTCCCTAGCACTCTATCATGCCTTGGAATTGTCTAACATATCTTGTCACTCCCTCCTTAGCACACCTGCAACTAATTGACACTACATTTCCATCAATTTGAAACTAGTGCTCCCTTTTGTCTCCCTGACACCTGGTCCTAACACTCCCTAGCATGTGTTCACACCACACCCTGGCTCTTGACACATCCTAGCAGAACTTAGCACTTGGCATGTCTTGGCATGCCTAACATGGCTTGGAACTATCTAGTATGTATTATTACTTCCTATAATTCCCTGACACACCTTGGCACTATGTAGTTGTCATGCCCTCGTAGATAGCCTTATTTTTTTTGCTTCTTGGGAACCTAACCAAGGCATTGGAAAAATAGTGTTGCGCCCAACCCAAAGTCTCCCTTTGTTTGAAATTTCTTTGTCTATCCCCTTGTTGGGTTGTGTTATATTCTTTCCATGTAGTTAACAGGGGGTTTGAGGGGCACCCGTAACCCCACTTTATGGGGTCCAAGGCAGCGTCCCGAAAATTTTTGGTTTTGGACTCTATGTTAGGTTGGGTGGACCCACCTTGTTGTGGCGGAAAAAGTCGTTTGTGCGGACACAACTGACCTCCCTAGGAGTCTAAACTCTCTAGCGACAAACAAGACAAAATGGAGTGATCTTTCTCTAAATATACCTTTTAAAACATGAAAACTACAAGTGTTTAGGCTTACCTTATTCCAAAACGCGGTTGTTGTAGTCCGTCCTTGCCGATCCGGATGAGCTCCTCCTTCAAGTCAATTCCTGCAACCACAAACAATCAAATAATTACCAAGCACTTGCATTTCATATAATAAAACATATATTCAACATGCAGACCAAGGAACACATGAAATAACCCATTAACACAAGCTATTGAGAAAAATAAACCAGTTTGTATTAATAACGAAACAAAGAAACTCTTACAACCTGGCCTTGGTGTTGTGCAAGTTCCTCCCAGGGTCCATCAAGGGTTTTCCTCTACTTTGACAAAGCTCACCCACTTCCAAGTAGAATCAAGCAAAGACAATCTCTCCTCACAAGGTTCTAAATGGGAGTCCTAATTCCTGCAGCATTTACCCAAAGAAAATGTATAGCTCCAACCTCTCCTCCCTCTGGCTCAATGTCTTTATTTATAGTGCTGTAAAGAGGTTATTCAGGTCCACCATCAATGGGATAATCCCCCTCTTTGGGTGGGATAGCTCCCTTATTGATGGGATAAGTTCCTCCTTAATAGAGATACATGAACCAACTGGAGGCGCATCCAATTCATCAAACCGACCTCTAGAAAGTTCTAGAAGTAACCACAAGTAACTTTTTTAAGATGAAACTCGCGCATTTTGCCTTTTACAGAAGGACGCACCTGTCCCTTAACATACAGAGCGTCCAAGGACGCACCTTTTGTGAACATTGTGAGCGTCCCCGCAGGTAAGGCTAGAGAGAACCTGCGACCCCAGAGATAAACATATTTTTGACAAGACTTTCTCTCTTCTTTGAGTTTGAGATGGATAGCAGAGGCATAAGACTTGCCTAAGAGGGTAGCATGACTGTTGATTTGAGCCATACTAACTGTAAGTGGTCATGGTGACATTTTTTAGTGTAACAAATTGCCCCCTAAAGTGCGAAGCCTGGAATAGATTTAGGGTTTTGTAATTCTAGGAAGGGTGAAGCGCTTTATCATTTCAAGGATTGTCTTGTGGATGACCTGGTTGGAACCTGCAATTTTCAACACAAAATACATGTATAAGATTATATCATCACTGAGGTAGGCATTCCCATACTCAGATTCAAAACTTTAACTAATGGACTAACTATTCTGATACTGGAATGATCTTGCAGTACATCATTTTTATAGACTTTTGTAGACACAGTATGGACGCAGCCATCTGTTTATGATTAGTCTACATAGATAATGAATACAAAACTCCTCGCAGCCTGGATGGTAGAAACTAGATCCAGGGTCTTCACTTCTACTTCCCGAATTGGTACGATTCTAGCCATGTGATTAAATGATTCGATGTCGAACATGTTAGAAACCACTTGATTACCAGTCGATGATGCAAACTGTTAACAAGCGTGAGAGAAACCACCAGTAATGTCAATGGTTCTCAAAGTACCAAGCACAACCCGTGAAATGTGAATAGATGTTTTGATGTCGAACACTTCACGGAATCCTTTGATCAAAGTCAATGATGTAAACTGACGTCAAAGGCGAGAAACCTGCCATTGATGCATGCAGACTTCAAGGTGCTGTCGATTCCTAAGTCATCTTTCTAGATAATGTATCGATGTCGATAGAAAGCGACCCGTTGCAGGCAAGCCCGCAACACGAAATCATTGTTCAAGTTGAAGAAATGTTGCTGTAAGGACTGACTCAGGGATGGTCAAATGGATGACAAGTATTTTGCAGATGAAAGTTTTTGCTTGCAGACCTCTTGAACACATAACGACACGACAGATGGCTTGGTGACGAATAACTCAAAGTTAATCCCCGGAACCCGGTTAAAGACTTTCAAAGTGGTTTGGTCAACTGTGAGGTAAAAGATTTCCCAACCCAGGTGAATGAAAAGTGTCGTGTTCAAGAGTGGTAATAAAGTTTCTTTTGAGACAAAAGGTAACAAACAGGTTCATTCTTCTCTCTTTTCCCCCACCATTTCTGGCAAGTACCTCTTTATTTTTAACAAGCTTGAGGAGGATAACATATGCTTGATTATAAGCTCATCCTTCGGACAAGTCCAACCTAGTTTAAATTCGAACCCTAGGAAGGAGTGGTTCGTTCCTGTTTGTAATTGAACAGGTCCTTTACTGTAAAAGTTTAACGAGCCCAGTATAGGAGAAACTCGGCGTTTTTCATTTTTAGAGAGTCTGAAAAAACAAAAGGAGACTCCACGTTGAAATTTTTCGTATATTTGTGTCCCTCAAGCCCGAAAAAGTATAAAATAATACCTGGGGGAACCGCTTGATCTTGCGACCAAGGAGTACTTTCATAATAGTGTCGTTGACCTGAAAAGTAAAAAGCGATCAAGGACACGTCGTTTTATTTCCTTATCGAGTTCGAAACGACAAAAACCCGGCAATCTTTTCCTGATTTTGCGGTCAGAAAAGAGCTAAAAGGGGACCGTCTTTTAATTCCGTTTTAACGAGTGTAAAAGAAACGCTCGGCGATCTTTTCATGTTTTAGGAGACAGAAAAGGGCTTAAAAGATGACTCTGATATTTTTGTTTGTGAAAAATTACAATTTCCCTCGAAACCCTTTGTCCTGCACAAAAGCAACACATTACTCATACCTGTTTAAAATAGGCAAAAATACATCGAAAAACATCTTTTCATGGTAAAAAATGAACTAATTCATCCAAAAAACCTATAAAAAGACCTTTTACCATGTCATTTTTACCATTTCACTGTTGAGGTTGAAAAAGGAGCTTTTGACAAGAAACTTCCCGTGGTCGCTGCGGAAAATCCGACCGTCGGAATCGAACGCCGTCTTATCCAGGTATTTTACACATCCTGCTCTGCATTTCTATCTGTTTAGAATCAATTTTTAGGTCTTAGTTTCATTTTTTGGGGGGTTTTGGTTTTGGAATGCGCCTCTCGGCGGACGCGGGTGCCCTTCGGGTGACCCGCGTCCCCCGACTTTTTCTCATACGGGAAAATGGTCGGAAGACGCGGCCCGCCTTTAGGCCAGCCGCGTCCGGGCGCCCTGTGCTACAAAGCCAGGGTGCGTCTTCCGAGAAGTGTGCATTTCAAAACCCCAACTCCCTCAAAAAACCACCAAAAATTCCCAAATCAATTTCTAATTGCTATTTTTGATGTGCAGGGTATTAACCATGTTAGATTGGAGAGAAAGAGAGCATGTAGAGGATGATGAAGTTGCAATAAATCATCAACCTTCCCTGGATGCCCTAAGAGCATGCGGATTATACAAATATTGGACCATACCGGGCATGAGGGGCCAGGTAAGATTCTTGGAATGGCTGGTTGAGCGATGGAACGTTCAAGAACAATGCTTTTACATAGGAGGGCACCAGCTCGAGATAGAGCCCTCGGATGTATACTTTCTCACTGGCTTGCCGAACAGAGGTGAGCAACTCAGTCTTGCGGGGACTAGGCCGGGTGGCCAATCCCTTGATAGTCTCCGCGACGAGTGGTGCACACCTGGGGCTCACCATTCAAAAGGCATAGAGATAAAACACATCACTTTGCCGGAACTCAAAGTCATAGCGTTCACGGTTACCAGAATTTGCGGCGTGGCCGCTTTACACATTGCTTCCGGATCCCAAATGCGGATGGCAATTGACTGTTACCAAGGCACCATTTTCAACTGGTGTGAAGCTGTGTCGGCTCATATGAAGAGCCAACTGACCAAGGCAAAGAACGGACGACTAAAGACTTTTGGATATGGGCCTCTAGTCGTGAGCTTTGCCTTGGAGAGAGTTCCAATGCTGATCCCTCAGCAACTCACTGTTGATATCTTGGGTCCTCGGGAGCCAAAGCTGATACGATGGGTTGCGGTGATGGCCCGGCATCCTGACGAGGGTGCGACAGTGGTTCGATTCTCAGATAGTTATTTTCACTGGTTAGAGGACCAGGTTTTTTCGATACAGGACTTTCCGTATGCCGGAGTGGATTTTAGAGGTGATCCGGACATGGTTCTTCCACCGGGAGAACAATGGGATGACAGAGGTACTTTTATTTTCACAAGTTCTCTAATTATGTATTTTTTATTTTTCATATATATCGTCTCAAAACTAACAGTAAAATTTTCAAAATGCAGATGTTGGTCCACAGCGTCCAGCCAACCTCCGGCCTTTTGATAGACTACATCCAGCTGCACCGGTACCGGCCCCACAGGACGCGGCTGCGGAAGTACTAGCTGAGTTGGAGCATGATCTAGAGCGTCTCACGGCAGATATACCTGAGACTACTATGGATGACATTCCTACCCGGCTTCAGCGCTTCGTAGTCGCGGTCCTTGGACCGTTTAGGAGATTTTTGCGTAAGGTAGCCCGCGCAGTGGTGTCATACAGAGAGCACCACCAGTGATTGACTAGTCACTTTTGTAGTCACATGTGACATTTTGACTTTTTGTACTATCATTTTGCCGATCATAAGGTGTTTTCAACCTATGATCGAAGACGATGTATATATTTTTTGACACACTTCTATCTATATATATCACTATTACCGGCTTATCTTGTTTAACATATGTGATGAAATGTTTTTAAATTTACTTGCATGATTATCGTAAATGTCTGTCCAACATTCGAGAAGCAATTGCATCTGCTAATGTATTCAAAGACCTTGGAATATGTTGATATTCAATGTAATCAAATTCACGTTCCAAGAGACGCACTCTCAAAAACAACCTTAATAACACAGGATTCCTAATGGCATAAACTCTATTAAGCTGTAATACAACAAGTTCAGAATCTAACCTCACTGTCAAACGTCGAATTCCAAATGAAATAGATTCGGATAATAATTCAATCACTGCACTGTATTCTGCAATGTTGTTCGTTGTTTGACCGAGGCTTACCCCATGCATAGAAACTAACTCGTCAGAGGGCGAATAGATAACCCAAGCTGCGGAAGAGATGTTCCGTGTACTACGACAAGCACCATCAGCAAATCCAATATATGTTTGGAGAGGCGTCGACATCTGCAATATCAAGAGTAAAACCAAGATAAGCCAGAATAACGACGAAAAACCACACTCTCTAAGCTAAGCACACTGACTAAACTAACACACTTGCTAGCTAGAAAGAAAATCTAACCTATCTAAAAATTTCTCCATTCCCATCATTTAAGCATAATACCTCTTTAGGTAAAGTCCATTTCTGGGTTTACCCAAAGAGTCCCCATCAAAGTCAACTAGCTCATAAGCCCCTTTTGCTAGCTTTCGCTTTACAATGTAGGGCCCATGCCACATGGGAACGAATTTTCCGGCACCTAGCTTATCGTTAGCTTGATCATATAATAGTACTAGGTCTCCTTCCGAAAAACTTCGAGGGGTTACATTTCTATCATACTGAGCTTTCATTCGTTTCGCGTGAGTCTCGATTGCCAATGTAGCGTCACGTCGAGTCTCATCTAATTTAGCCAAGTACAATAAACGTGTCTCCTCTTCGGAAGTAGCTGGAAGTAATTCGACAGCCATTTGAAGTGATGGGATTTCGCATTCAATGGGTAACACAGCTTCTAAGCCATAAACTAGCTGGAAAGGAGTGAACCCTGTTGAATTTTTCACTGAGGTTCGGTATGCCCATAGCGCTGAAAATAACATGTTGTGCCAATTCGACCGATGAACACCAATGGTTCGTCGGATCATGGTAACTAGAACTTTGTTGATAGACTCAACCAAACCGTTGGCTTGCGGATAATAAGGAGTAGAGCTATCGTGGCGCAAACCAAGCTGGCTTGTAAGCTCAGTCATCATGACATTTCGAAAATGGCTCCCATGGTCAGTAATGATTGCTTGTGGGACACCAAACCTAGTTATGATATGATTGAATACGAAAACTGCAGCTGTTTTGCCGCTTGCGTCGAATGTAGGCATCGCCTCGGCCCACTTAGTAAAATAATCAACCGCAAGGATGATATACGCATGCCCCCCGCCGAGTGAGGGTTACAAGTAATAAAGTCGATACCCCATTTGGCGAATGGACCAACGGCAATTATAGGGTGGAGAGGAGCAGGTGGAGCGCGCATCTTGCGATCAAACACTTGACAGTTGTGGCACTTCCTGACTGCAATGATACAATCTTTAAACATAGACGGCCAGAAATAACCAGCGCGCAACACCTTCTGAGCTGTGGCATACCCAGACATATGACCGCCACATGCTCCAGAGTGACAATCATTCAAAACCCTCTCAGCCTCTTCGTGAGTTAAACAACGTCGAAAAACTAAGTCTGCCCCCGGCGATAAAGTGTATCTCCAATAATTTTGTATGGCTGGGATTGAAACCGAATTTTTCGACGTTCCGCTTTGGAAGCTTCAGGCCGAAAGGTTTGGGTTTGGAGATAAATGATTATATCCCCGTACCACGGATCTACAGTACTGATAAGAAACAAAGATTCGTCCGCAATGGACTCCTCTGCCACAGTCTCTGTGTCAGCACTCGGGAAATCACACATCAATTCCGCAAAAACTAAGGATTTCTTAGACTTGGACTTCTCGAACTCCAAGTCGAACTCTTGCAGGATAACAATCCATTTAGAGTACTTGCCCCCTAGCAGTTGTTTTGTCAAAATATAAATCATAGGGTTGCAATCCGAAATAACTGTAGTTTTGCGGAGAAGAATGTAGTGACGGAAACGCTGGACAGCTTGAACGGCTGCCAGGGCCAATTTCTCCACATGCGAATATTTTAGCTCAGTTGGATTCAAGGTCCTACTAAGATAATATATCACATGCTCCGCTCCGAATTCATCTTCTTGAACTAACACCATTCCAATGGTGGAATGCGAAGCTGCGAGGTATAAGAAGTAGTCTTGGTTGTAGTTGGGAGGATGCAATAACGGTGCATGGGTCAACGCGTGTTTAAGTGCATCAAAAGATTGTTGGGCAATCTCGTCCCAAAAGAATTGTGCATTCTGTTTCAACAACCGTGTAAAACCTTTAGTGACCTCGGCGTAGTTTGGGATGAATCGGCGTAAAAAGTTCGCTTTCCCTTGCAAACTTTGGAGTTGGCGCAAACTCGAAGGAGGAGGCAATTTGATGATAGCCTCGACTTTCGAGGGATCGACGCGAATGCCGGCTTTTGAAACAACAAATCCCAGCAATCGACCTGTTTCTATACAGAAAACACACTTGTGGGGATTCAACCGAATTCGATAATGCCTACACCTCATAAAGATTGCTCGTAGGTGGACAAGGTGATCAGCTCGATGTAAAGAATGAGCAGGCAAATCATCGAGATAGGGTTGCACAATGTGCTTGATATCATGAAATGCATAAGACATCGCCCGTTGAAAAGTGGCCCCGGCATTCTTAAGCCCAAAAGGTAACTTGCAATAAGCAAATGTCCCCCATGGACAAATGAATGCCGTTTTTGGTTGGTCGGCAGGTAGAATATTGATTTGATTATAGCCCGAAAAACCATCCATGAAGGAAAACATTTCACTTCCGGCACAATCATCAATAATTTGATCGATATAAGGCGTAGGATAGTTGTCTTTTGGACAAGCTCGATTTATATCCCTATAGTCGATACAGATTCTTATTGTTCCTTGTTTCTTGTTGACCGGAACAATATTCGATACCCAATCCGTTAACGGGATCGGATAAATGAAACCTGCTTTCAACAGCTTTTCGACTTCTGCTTTAATCGCAGCCGCTTTTCGAGGGTGAATTTGACGCAACCGTTGCCGGACGGGTTTAGCATCCGGGTAGGTCTTTATTTCATGAATAACAATGGCAGGATCAATTCCCGGCATTTCCTCGTAAGACCAGGCAAACACGTCGCGGAATTCTTGGAATAGGGCCTTGTAAGTTTGGATTTCTTCTTCAGTACATGCGGCACCTATATGAATGTTTTCCTCGATTCCGGGCTTCACTGAAATATCAATGGGAATAGTACGAGAAATATTCCCTAAATTCAACTCTGAATCAGAATGTTTCGTTGGATCCTGAGCGTCTTTGACATATTCAGCGGTAAAGATAGATGAAAAATCATTTTCAAATGCATCATCCTTAGGTAAAAACGAAGATCTGTGATGGAGATCTTCCCATGGTAGATCGTCTACACTTAGGATTTCGCGAAGTTGTTCGTCAGATGACACGACTTCGGGAAACGTTATCCGTTCTAAGGGTGAGGTGAAAAGTGACTCTTCACTGACCACATTCATTTGGTCGACTTCGGTTGAATGAAAGTCAGTAAAAGACATGAGAGCTTCATAAGCAATTTCATATGGACTCAAAGGCATAACATCACCGAGTGAGTCTATCTCAGAGTCAGATGGGACGAACCAAGGATCATCATAAATAATGTTTTCTGATGTAATCATATGAATGGTTGCAAACGAAGGATCTGCGCTGAGTGGAGGGAGAGGAAAAGTTCCCAGTAAACCGGAATCCTTAACTAAACCTACACCAACGTCCCTATAAGGGATTGTCGTTTTACCAACATGCTGGATACTCTCTGAAGAGGCTGGGTCGGATGAAAAGTATGTCAGCTGATCAATAGTCACGATCTTACCGTTATGTGGAAACTTAATTACTCTGAAGACCGATGAAACGACCGCTGTCATAGCATATGACCAACTTCGACCCAAAAGAAGGTTGTAGTCTAGAGGGGCATCAACCACTTCCACATCCAGACTAACGGTTTTACCTTCAACCCCTATAGGCAATTCTTGTAGAATACCAAACGGACGGAACCCACGGCCATCAAAGGCCTTAAGGATGGTGGGGGATTGGTTCAACGAAGGAGAACCAAGCGATCTCCAACATTGAATCGACATAATACACGTAGAAGCTCCCTCATCAATCACAGTCCGATGAATAGGCCTGTTTTTGACTATCACTGGAATTTGGAAAGCCATTTGATGGGGGAGACGTGGTGTACTATTTTCTAGATCAAAGATCATTAGGTTCGGGTCCTGAACATCGACAGCTCCGATAGCCGACAAAAGCAATTTCCGTTGTGCTGGGCATGATTGCAGCACTTCGAGTGCCGACATTGCTGAAGGTGAAACAGCTAAGTCCTCAACAATGTTGTAATTCTGGGCTGCTCTCGCATGTGGATTGAAAGCAGACCTTCGAAGTACACCCTTGGCGGGCGGCTTAATCACTAAGTCTGGGTTAGGTTTTTCGATCTGTAGTGGATCGGAACCAGGAGCTGAGGTTGATGGGTTAGAGTGAGAAGATTCTGCTTCCTTGCCATCAACAGGAGCCTTACTACCATAATCTTGCGATCGAGTCGCAATCCTCACATGAGACATCATCAAAATGGGTTCTTCACTGGCATTCGAAGAAGAACCTATCATCTTATTCTCCTGCTCTGGAAATGGATTCTTTAACACAGCAGGAGTGGGAGAACCTTTGACTATTTTTACAACCTCGGCCCGATGAGGGCAATCTCTCGTAAAATGATCCTCTTCACAAATAAGACAAGGATATCGAGGTTTGCGTTTTTCGTCATTGGTTTCCGACTTTTCAGTTTTCTCCTTTGGAGCCTTGTCTGCTTTAGCCTTCTTCTTTCCTTTCTTCTTTCCACCGTTTTTTGGTTTGGCCGTAGATGACTCTACAGCGTGAATGTCGGCGGTGAGTTCAGGAGAAGACTCTCCTGTCGGAGAATCAGGCAAAGTGATAATTGGAGTAGTTGAAGCCTTGGAAGACTTCTTCTTGCTCTTCGTAGTCACGATACCAATCATACCATCAGCGGCATGAGATCCCGAAGGAGCAGCAGCGATTTGATTCGACTTTGGAAGATCCGGAATTTTCTCGTGTAACGTACCCGACTGAGTGTAAACTAAGTCAAGGTATTGTGCCTGAGCAATGACTTGCTCCTCAGTAACTACTCCGGCCTTAGCGACATCTTCAGTAATCTTCGGTAATAATGATTTGACAAACCATTCAGCTAAGATTTGGTCCGGGATAAAAACTTTCACTAATCTCCTTCGACGTCTCCACTCATGAATGTGATCAGAAATATACGTGGACGTCGATTGTTTTAGTGAAGTTAATAACTCCGTGCCGTTATCGTATCTGACCGGCAACTGAAAGTGAGTTAAGAACGAGGTAGCTAACTGGCTAAAGTTGTAAAAAGAGGCCCGTGGTAACTCAATGTACCACTTGGCCGCGAGACCAATGAGTGTACGCTGGAAAAGACGTAAGCGGATGGAATCATCTGAGATAGAATTCGAAGCACACCAGAGGTGGTAAGTCATCACATGATTGGACGGATCCTCTCCAGACTTACCTTCGAACTTGGGTATATCACTGGGCAACTTATTTGGCATTGGCGGCCAGAACTGAAGATATTGAATTGGATCGTTCGTTAGGCGCGTCAAGTCGGGTAAATCCAAAGTTGCAATAAACGGTAACTGCCGGTTAGGATCTCTAAAACTCTGGGTCACAATACCAGCCCCAGGAGGAGGATATCCAGGATAACTAGGAACAGGAGTCGCATTTGGGATATTATATCCTCCTGGAAAACCAGGATTAACCGGACCGTACTGGGGTTGTTGAGGTTGTTGATAAGTGTACCCAGGATACGGTTGATACTGGTAAACCGGTTGTTGGACAGCTTGCCCAGGTTGGTACTGTCCCTGGTACGGAGGTTGAACAAATTGAGGTTGAGTAGTCACAACCGTACTTATACCAGGCTGACCTACAGGCATCTGGACCGTGGTTTGAATCGTAGATCCAGACAACGGTAAAGATGTCTGAGGTGTGGTAACAGGGACAGTAGAAACTGGAGCCGTCGATACTCCAGAAGTAAGTATGGTAGATGTAGCGATAGTTGCAGCAGCCGTTTGAGATGGAGTACTAGGTGCAATTGACGGCTGAGTAACTACCGAAGCTACAGAAGTTTGAACATTTGGCTGGACAGGTTGCGGTTGCTGGGTTGGACCAGAAACTACGGGTTGTCCAGCTTGAGGAACCATCTGTACACTTGGCTGCAACACCTGTTGACCCTGTGAGGGATCCCACACTAACATTCCAGGGTACTGACCCGTAACAGGTTGAGGGTACTGAGATCCATAACCAGATTGAGGGTAGGATTGATAATTGTAAGGTGCAGTTCCCATACTTGGAACATATGACTGACCTTGAGGCGGTTGATAACCTTGACTTGAGTATTGACCTTGAGGTTGATAACCTTGAGGTAAATACTGATACTGGGGTTGACCTTGACCTTGAGGTTGGTACCCTTGAGGTTGATAACTTTGGGGTTGATACCCTTGAGGTTGCCATCCTTGAGGTTGATATTGATACTGAGGTTGACCTTGGGGTACATATTGAGGCTGAGGTTGACCTTGAGGCAAGTATTGCACCATAGGTACATACTGACTTTGAGGTTGCCCCCCAGACACGATTTGTGTACCTTGAGGTTGCCCCCCAGGCGTTAACTGCGGTTGCCCCCCAGGCGGTAATTGGCCACCTTGAGGTTGGGAAACGGGAACTGAACCTGACATCATGTAAATGTCTCCTACACCCAATGGTATATTACCACTGTTTCCAGCAAATAACCCATGATCAATGGGTTGAGGAGATGCCCCCGCAAAGGTACCAGAAAGTGACTGATACCCAGTGGGAACAGAAGGACCGCCGTGTAAAAAAGATTCAGGACTTTGTGTAAACACGGACGACTGACCAGACATATTTACAGGAGTATGAATACCTCCAGGTGGAAAAGGAGTACGAGGTGTGGAAAAACCGACTGAGTTGTTAAAAAATTGGTTAACGCAAGGTACCAAGAAGTACTTCTAGGAGGACTGTAAAAGATGGATTCACGCTCCCTTAGATCAATAGTAAGTTGACCTTCAAGGTGAGAGACACCTATATCTTCTTCTGGAGCAAGTTCTTCTATAGCAATCAAACCAGAAGGTAGATTTTCGGTGATAATTCTTTCTATTCTCGGTGAATCAGGGACACTAGAAGTTGGAGTAACAGGTTCGGAAATTTCAGGTTCTTCGCCTGTTTCACTGGCAGATGAAAAACTACCAGCAAGCTCGGAAACTGTAACAGTTTCGGGATTGTAACCTGTTTCTAAACTTTGGTAATCTGGATGGACTACCAAGGAAGATTCTCCTTCTTCAGGTGAACCTACTCTACTGTCACTAGGAGGAGTTACAAGGACCTTTAACCCTTCTAAATTACCCGGGTTGTCTCGAGGAGGGGATCCCCTAAGTCTACGGGATCTTCTCAACAATTCGGCCACAGAAACAACTTCAGGAGACTGGCCCCGAAGTCTACGGGACTGTCTCGGTAATTCCGCCACAATTAAAGATTTTTAACTACAACACACGAAAACAAAGTAAAAATTTCAAATCAAACCACCTAAAGTCTTCTAAAGAAGCAAACAAATTTGAAGCACACGCCTAAATAATCTAGAGCGTCAAACCACACACAAACAGTAGTCTTCCGGACCAAAAGCGCTAGTTGGTGATTAGGCCCAACCTCGCAGGATTCAGTACAGAAATGGCGGGTGGAACAGTTACCCCGGCAACCTGCTTAATGAATAGACCGGCACAAGTTCCTCCACTTTAACCGTCTCGAAGTGAAGTGAACCCCCCGAAAATCCAAGTGAGTATAACCGACGTCTGCTCCAGGTACAGTGGGACCTTCCCTCCACCGTCACCTCGGTAGAAACCTAAAGATTATGGTCACTAAAGTTACCAATCACAACAATTACACCTGGGGGAACAGTCTAAACTCCGACAGCACGCAAGGGCAGAGTAACAAGCTCAATCCCCTTACCGGCTCCTTGACAATAATCCAAGGTTTACCGATAAGTGACCCCTGGCTCCTCGACAATGGTTAATCCGAGGTTTACCGTTTGTAATACGTACTGTCTGGCGTCGTTCCCAACGAGGGAGGAATGATCCCCTCACTGGTTCGGACACGAGCTCGTGCTTCTCCTTTAAGAGGAGCTTTCCCAGAGTATAACTGAAACAATTGGATTTAATCTACTCAAGATAAACTATCTGTTTGGTTTTGTAGTCTTGGAGAGTTAAGTACTCACCTACTCCAAGACCCTAGCCTAAGCTATGTTGGTGTTTCAGAGCCCTAGAAAAATAAAAATTACTAGATTGATTTTAATTTAAGCGTTACTTTTAAGGTTGTTTCTTAAGTCAAAAGGTGATGGAAGTGAAACCAGTGGTGTGTTGACTCGACTCGAAACCACTACAAAATGCACCTAGGATGATTTACCCACTACTTTACTTTTTCGATGAATTGCTTAACTAAAAAGTTGAGAGAATGCAATCTTTATAAAAGCAACTTCTTAATTGAAGACAATCAAAGAAACAATTCGTTTGTCTTTTCCAAGCATAAAAAACATGACCGCTCTTTACATGCACGAAAAAACTCTTTTTCTCTTTCAAAAACAAAAAGCTACTTGAAACAAGACTTTTAAAGAAGATGTTTTTGTATTTTTCTTTTAATAAAGCAAATAAATCTAGTATAACCAAAAATCAATCTTAACAACTATTAAAATCTATGAAAATGCACTCATAAGCAAACTAAAAGGTAAATTTACTCTAAGCAATCTTAACGAGGCCAAAACCAACAATGATTATTCTAAGGTGTTTTACTTGATCACAATCAAATCAAGGACTAGCTTATTGCAGAACCAAAAACTAGTCAAAACAAAACTCTAATCTTTTTGTTCTTTTGTAAAATGGAAATCAACACTTTATAAACAAGTAATTCGAAATTTGACCCAAAACAACTTAAATGGCAAGCTGCTCACACAAGGAGACTTTACGACAGGCCCGACTTCTAAGAAGGCTGACTAACCAGAGAGATCTAAGGCTGGACAACTTTCTACCGTCAAAGTCACTACAGGACCTATTGAAAAATCAAACCCTAGGCCTAAACTTCGTTGAAATCCACTAAAACACTCAAAGCTCACAAAACAAGTTCAGGTGAAAATTCTTGACAGGGTACTAAAGGATCTGGGTAGAAAACACTAAGAAAAATCAAAATCTAAAAGCAATTAAAGCAAAAAATGGAATTTTCCTAAATTTTACAGGAAGACGCAGGCAACCCGTTATAACAGGTGCGGGCCCGCTCTGTGCAAACGGCAACAGCGCGTCCAAAGACGCACTGTGCAGTACTCAGAGGGTGCGTCCTTCTGGAAAAGTTGAGAAAAACCAAATCTAACTAAATCTAAAGCTAAGCCACCCAAATACTAATTCTCACAGTCAAAAACCAGAAAATAAAAGTGATTTTCACAGAGCAAAGTTCACACAAAGGAAAAGACTCTCTCATTAATGGATTCCCCAGTATGGTCGCCAATTTGTCGTGGCGGAAAAAGTCGTTTGTGCGGACACAACTGACCTCCCTAGGAGTCTAAACTCTCTAGCGACAAACAAGACAAAATGGAGTGATCTTTCTCTAAATATACCTTTTAAAACATGAAAACTACAAGTGTTTAGGTTTACCTTATTCCAAAACGCGGTTGTTGTAGTCCGTCCTTGCCGATCCGGATGAGCTCCTCCTTCAAGTCAATTCCTGCAACCACAAACAATCAAACAATTACCAAGCACTTGCATTTCATATAATAAAACATATATTCAACATGCAGACCAAGGAACACATGAAATAACCCATTAACACAAGCTATTGAGAAAAATAAACCAGTTTGTATTAATAACGAAACAAAGAAACTCTTACAACCTGGCCTTAGTGTTGTGCAAGTTCCTCCCAGGGTCCATCAAGGGTTTTCCTCTACTTTGACAAAGCTCACCCACTTCCAAGTAGAATCAAGCAAAGACAATCTCTCCTCACAAGGTTCTAAATGGGAGTCCTAATTCCTGCAGCATTTACCCAAAGAAAATGTATAGCTCCAACCTCTCCTCCCTCTGGCTCAATGTCTTTATTTATAGTGCTGTAAAGAGGTTATTCAGGTCCACCATCAATGGGATAATCCCCCTCTTTGGGTGGGATAGCTCCCTTATTGATGGGATAAGTTCCTCCTTAATAGAGATACATGAACCAACTGGAGGCGCATCCAATTCATCAAACCGACCTCTAGAATGTTCTAGAAGTAACCACAAGTAACTTTTTTAAGATGAAACTCGCGCATTTTGCCTTTTACAGAAGGACGCACCTGTCCCTTAACATACAGAGCGTCCAAGGACGCACCTTTTGTGAACATTGTGAGCGTCCCCGCAGGTAAGGCTAGAGAGAACCTGCGACCCCAGAGATAAACATATTTTTGACAAGACTTTCTCTCTTCTTTGAGTTTGAGATGGATAGCAGAGGCATAAGACTTGCCTAAGAGGGTAGCATGACTGTTGATTTGAGCCATACTAACTGTAAGTGGTCATGGTGACATTTTTTAGTGTAACACACCTATGGTTTTGTGCATGATTTTTGCACATGTTTTTTGGATGCGATGGTTTTTGGTCCATGGTATTGGATGCTTCGGCATGTATAAATATGTATTATAACATTGAAAGGAACATAATAAAAAAATCAAGCTGGTAGTCCCGGTTTTGGGATCCAGGGGAAAATCTTTGTGTATATGTGTTTTATGTGTTATGCTCTTGCATTGATTATTTTCTGTGTTTTAGAATTCGTATGCAGGTAATTTCTCTACGGGGTTAAAAACTACATTTGGTATCAGAGCAGTTTTGGCTTCAAGGGGATGCCTTTGTTGTTGAGGGGTTTCGCTCGGGCCTATGGTAGACCCTATTCAGTGGGAGATCTGCAAGATCGATTCTAGTGGTGAAAGAAGATGGTGAGTAGTGGAAAGATATAGTCGAGAAATTTAATGGTCAAAGTTTTGAGTTGTGGAAACTCAAGATAGAGGATCTGTTGGTGGATAAAGATTAGTGGATCGCGGTAGATCCGGGTACTAAACCAACAGGAGTGTCTGATGAAGAATGGAAGAAGTTGGATCAGAAGGCAAAGAGCACAATACAATTGTGTGTCTCAGATTCAGTATTGCTGAATGTATCAAGGGAAGCTACGGCGAAGGCTTTGTGGGACAAGTTAGGGACTCTGTACCAATCTAAGGCTCTAGTGAATAAAGTGTTCTTATAGAAAATGTTGTATAACCTAAGGATGAAAGATGGAGACTCGGTGATAGAGCATCTGAATTCAATACTGTGGTAAGTCAGTTAGCATTTGTTAATATTAAAATTTCAGATGAAGATAAGTGCATCAGCTTGTTGTGTTCTCTACCAGATTCCTGGGATAGTCTGGTTATTGCAATAGGTAGCAATGCAACTGCCTTGTATTTTGATGAAATAGTCTCATCCTTGTTGACAGAGGAGATGAGATGGAAAAATACAGAGAGCCAAAATGGTGATGCCTTGTCTGTACGAGGATAGTCCCATAACAGAAACCAAAATAAGTCATCGAGTGGGAGATCTAAATCTAGAGGGAGATCTAAATCTCCAGGAAAACTTGTAAAAGTGGTGTGCTGGAAATGTGGAAAGGAAAGCCACATCAAAAGGGACTGTAAATCGAAAGCTCCTGACAAAGGAAAGGGATCTGATGAGGCTCCTTCTGCAGAGGCGAAAACCACCTCAGATGAAGGTGGGGATGTATACTTGGCTTCTTCAAGTACACATGTAGATCATGAGGCATGGTTGATTGACTCAGGTGCATCCTTTCACTTCACTCCCCATAGAGAGTGGTTCAGTGAGTATGAGAAATATGATGGTGGTGATGTCTTCCTGGGGGATGACAGGAAGGCTAGATGATGAAGGTGTAAAAATAGTGTTCGAGAAGGATACTTGCAAGATGGTTTTGGGAGCATTGGTATGATGCGGGGAGTTCGGATTGGAACTCTGTACAAGCTGCAAGGTAGCACTGTTATTGATGGGTGCAATAGTTCTTTGGTTCCTGAACGTGGAGTAGAAAATGTAGTGGTCTTTGTAGAGAAGACCATGTTGTGGCATCAATGGCTTGGACATATTGGAGAGAAGGGCCTTCAAATACTTCATTGTAATGGTATGGTAGAAGGTATGAGTAATAGCTCTCTGGATTTTGATTTTTGTGAAAATTGTGTATACGGGAAGCAGAATCAGGTGAGTTTCCCCTCTGGTGGTAAGAGGGCGAAACATATATTAGAGCTTGTGCACAGTTATGTTTTTGGACCTGTGAAGGTTCCATCACTGGGTAAGTCTGTGTACTATGTATCATTTATAGATGACTTCTCAAGGACTACATGGATATATTTCCTTAAGAAGAAATTTGAAGTCTTTGATAGGTTTAAAGAATTTAAGGCGCTAGTGGAAAACCAGACAGAGAAGAAAATAAAGGTGTTGAGGACAGATAATGGTGGAGAGTTTTGTAGTAAGGAATTTGAAGAATTATGCAAGAAGTGTGGTATAGCACGATAGAAGACTACTCCATATACACCTCAGCAAAATGGAGTTGTAGAAAGAATGAACAAGACATTGATGGAAAGGGCAAGAAGCATGCTCAGTGGTGCTAGGTTAGGACAAGAATTCTGGGCAGAGGCAGTGGATACTGCATGTTACCTGGTCAATAGGTCACCTTCATCAGTGTTGGAGGATAAGACTCCACAAGAGGTATGGACTAGTAACAAACCCTCTCTTTCAGATCTGAGGGTATTTGGATGTGATGCATATGTACATGTTCCAAAGGAGAAAAGAACAAAGTTGGATAGTAAATCTGAAAAGTGCATCTTTATTGGGTATAAGGATGGTTTAAAGGGTTATAAGCTTTGGAACCCATTAACAAGGAAGGCTATGTATAGTCGAGATGTGGTGTTCAGAGAGGTGAAATATGTTATTAAACATGAATTCCAACCAAAGGAACCTGAGAAGATAGAGTTTGAGCTAAAGGAGGAAGAATCAAACTCTACAGCAGAGGAGGAATCAGAAGATGAAGAGCCACAAACTCCAACTGTGAGAAGATCAGTTCGAGAAAGAAGGTAACCAAAAAGGTATAGTCCATCTACTTTCTATTCAATTTTTGCTTTGTATGTTACTGATGATGATCCCAGAACTGTGAAGGAAGTAGTGTATTCAGAGGATGGAAAACTCTGGAAAGAGGCCATGGTTGATGAAATGGCATCTTTGCACAAAAATGAGGCTTGGGATCTAGTGGAGTTGTTGGCTAGAAGGAAACCCATTGGCAGCAAATGGGTGTTCAAAAAGAAGACAAATGCAGAAGGAAAAGTGGAGAAATACAAAGCTCGGTTGGTAGCAAAAGGTTATTCCCAGGTGTCAGGAATTGATTTTGGTGATATTTTTTCTCCTGTTGCCAAGGTAACTTCTATTAGATTACTTTTATCTGTTGCTACTGCTTTTGATTTTGAGGTAGAACAGATGGATGTGAAGACAACATTTCTTCACAGGGATCTAGAAGAGGAGATCTACATGAAGCAACCTAAAAGCTTTGCGGTGAAGGGTAAGAAAGAACTGGTATGTAAGTTAAAGAAGTCTCTATATGGGTTAAAACAGTCACCAAGGATGTGGTATTAGAAATTTGATACATTTATATGGGGACTTGGCTTCACCAGAAGCAAAGCAGATCACTATGTGTATTTTAAATTAATTGGTGACCACGTTATTTATCGGGTCTTGTATGTGGATGATATGTTGTTGGTTGGAAATTACAAAGAAGTTATACAGGATTTGAAGACCCAATTGTCCTCCAAATTCGACATGAAAGATCTTGGTGCTGCAAACTATATTTTTGGCATGGAAATTAAAAGAGATCGAGCAAAGAGGAAGCTCTGGTTAAACCAGAGGAAGTATGTCGAGACAATATTACAGAGGTTAAATATGCAGGATAGTAAACTGGTGAAGGTTCCTCTTCCTATAGGTGTGAGGTTATTTGCTGAACAGTGTCCCAAGACACAAGAAGAGGAAAAAGACATGTCCCGTGTTCCATATACAAGTGCAGTAGGTAGCCTGATGTATGCAATGGTCTGTGCTAGACCAGACATTGCACATGCAGTGGGAGTATTGAGCAGGTTTCTGTCAAAACCAGGGAAGGAGCACTGGACAGTAGTGGAGCGGGTTTTTAGGTATTTTCATGGCACTAGTGATTATGGTTTGTGCTACCAGGGAAGACCAGGATTGGACAGAGTGTTGGATATTC
This sequence comes from Pinus tabuliformis, assembly GCA_031772625.1. Taxonomy (NCBI): domain Eukaryota; kingdom Viridiplantae; phylum Streptophyta; class Pinopsida; order Pinales; family Pinaceae; genus Pinus; species Pinus tabuliformis. The sequence continues at coordinate 950,628,040 of CM062806.1, forward strand.
ATGGCTTTGTTGATGCAAACTGGCCTGGAGATTTGGATCAGAGAAGATATACAAGTGGGTATGTGTTTAACCTATTTGGAGGTGCAGTTAATTGGATGAGTAAGAAACAATTTGTAGTGGCACTGTCAACTACAGAGGCAGAATACATGGCAGCCACTCATGCAAGCAAGGAAGCAATTTGGTTGCAGAGATTGTGCTCAAGTATGGGGTTAGTATAGGAAGCTATAAGGATAGACTGTGACAGCCAAAGTGCTATTTTCTTGGCAAAGATCCCCGCATATCATTCAAAGACAAAGCACATTGATGTTCAGTATCACTTTGTGAGGGATATGATAGAAGACAAAAAGGTGTTGCTGGTAAAGGTGGACACTTTGAAGAATACTACAGATGCATTAACAAAATTTGTGAGCTTTGAGAAGTTCTCTTGGTGTAGAGAGACAATGGGCATTTCAGGGCTGGAAAAATGACTAAGCTCTCTTGTGGCCCCCTGTGGAAAGAAAACAACAAGTGGGAGAATGTTGGGTTGTGTTATATTCTTTCCACGTAGTTAACAGGGGGTTTGAGGGGCACCCATAACCCCACTTTATGGGGTCTGGGGTAGCGTCCCAGAAAATTTTGGTTTTGGACCCTATGTTAGGTTGGGCAGACCCACCTATGGTTTTGTGCATGATTTTCGCACATGTTTTTTGGACGCAATGGTTTTCGGTCCATGGTATTGGACGCGATGGTTTTCAGTCCATGGTATTGGATGCTTCGACATGTATAAATATGTATTATATCATTGAAAGGAACATAATAAAAAAATCAAGTTGGCAGTCTCGGTTTTGGGATCCAGGGGAAAATCTCTGTGTATATGTGTTTTATGTGTTATGCTCTCACATTGCTTATTTTCTGTGTTTTAGAATTCGTATGTAGGTAATTTCTGTACAGGGTTAAAACCTACACCCCTTACAACCATAAGATTTCCTCCTACAAGTCCTATTATGAACATCTCCTAACACACTTCATCCTTGGGACACCTAGAATTCGTTGACACTCCTTGGCACACACTCGTATTCGTTCATTTCCATGCATTTTGACCTAGTTATCCCTTGTGATTCCCTAGCACTCCCTAACACTTTTAAGTATTAATTGACATTATCTGCCATGTGTTAGCATGCATTTTCATTCCTTGACATGCCCTGGCACTCCTTAGCTATCATGCCCTCATAGCTACCCTTACTTTTTTTGGGACTTGGGAACCCAACCAAGTCCTTCCTTGACTAAAACAACTTGAGCAAGTTCTAATTACTACAACTAGATTATGCCTTGTTCACCTAAGAAATGACTATAACTCATCTTAGGCTGCTCATGTCCAATTTCATCTTATCCCACTTAAAAAGTTACAAGTTACCAAGTCAAGGCTCACATCCAACTGTGGCCATAAAACAACTAAGAAATAATATAATTTACATCTTGACATGCCATAACACCTTGCACGTCTAAAAATCCCTTGGAACTATGTGGCACGTGTTAACACCCCCTACATTCCTTGACATGCTTTTCCACTCCCCAACACACCCTACCACTCCCTAACATGCCCTGTCACTCTAGCATGCCTTGGCACTGCCTAGCATATAGCCTTGTCACTCGCTCCTTAGCACAGTGCTTGAAAGTCACTGACACTCCCTATCACACAATCTTATATGTTAATTTCCATGAATTTTGAACTAGTTCTCCCTTGTGTTTCCATGGAACTCCCTAACACTCCTTGGAACACATTGACACCCCCTAACACCTGGCACATCTTGGCATGCCACCCTGACACTCTAGCATTCCTTGGCACTACCTAGCATACCTTTTCACTCCCTCTTTAATAAACCTGGAACTCACTAACACCCCTTGTCACACACTCTTATTCATTCATTTCCATGCATTTGAAACTGGTGCTCCCTTGTGTCTCCCTAGCACTCCCTAACACTCTTTGGCATGCATTGGCACACCCTAGCACCTGGACAATAAGGGGATTAGAGTCTCTCTTATCACAACCCATAAACCCTAATGCATTTAATCCCTTAGCCAAGGGGTCCCAAGGGTGTAGTTGTAGGGGTATTGGGACCAAATTTGGGGGTTCATAACATTAGGAGAAGTTGAATGGTATGACCAAAAAGGTGGGATGGGTATCTTGTTGTGTATTGAATGGGGCAAGGGGAGGTCCAAGCATGGTTTAGTAAGATCTATAATCCTAGAATTAGAGAATGAGAAGGAAACTTATGACCTAATGTCAAATGGGCTAAGGGGCCTAGAGGGAAGGAAATGAGAGAAATTGATAGGGGATCAACCCACAATAGTAGTGATAAGGGGATTGTGGGCCCCATTTTCACAACTCATAATCCCTTAACCCATAACCAGTAAATTCCATATCCCCTTAACCCATAACCAGTAAATTCCCTATCCCCTTAACCCCCAAGCCATAATCCCTTAACTCATACACTCATAAATCATAACCCATTAACCCCTTGACCCATTAAACCTTAAGCCACTAACCCCTAACCTAAAATCCATGAACCCCCTAAGCCCTAACTCCTTATCCTCTTAACATGTGACCCTTAACCCGTGACTCCAAACCCCCACTAGGACTCTTCTTTGGACTATGATATTGATACTCATCACTAAATCTTTTTGATAAAGAGTTTTTATCAATATTTTTGTAAGATTTTCTTAATCTGTTAAATATCTGTAGGAAGATTCTAGGTAAATCCTTTCTGACTGTAACAAGGATGATGAGGAAGAAAATATTGAAGTTGAGACAAAGAAGTTTAAATCTAAGGAAGATGATGATAGTGATTAGATCCTACCAAGCATGACAATTTTTAGTAGAATGGATGTTCACCCTACAAGATTCTATCTTCATGGCCTAAGATAAGGCATCTCTCTATGTCACCCATGACTATTGCATTAATGGTACACTATTAAAGAGCAACAAACTTTGAATGATTCATTCTTTGTGTTGAGTTTCATGGATAGTATAGGAAAGTTTGTTGATCGATTTTTGTAATTTTTCATCATACTCCTAAGAACTTTCTCAACCATTTTCTTAATATCCTTTATCTTAGTGAAAATTTGTTGTTCAATGTTTAGCCTCTAGAACTTAGCTATAAATTCCACCTTTAATTCATCCAAGGTATTAGTTACACCCTAGGGATCAATGTATATGAACTTCATGCACCATTAGAGAAGATTCCCCTGTAATGTGGTTAGGAACATTATCAACTTATAATCTAGCACCCTTCATAAAGATCTTGGAACTACTATAACCATATCATTGGCTGGATTATTCACCAAGATAAAACCTTATGGACTTGTTTGAATAATCAAGCCTACTCCCCCACTTGAACTAAAATTCAAGAATAACATATGCCACTTCTTCTACTTGTATTCCCACCTTCATTTTGTTTTTCACTACTACTATACCCCAAACTACTAAGAAAAGGTGCTTTCAAGTCAAAAGTAGAAGAAAAAGTTGGGACTACCTCTAGGATTTTAAAATTCATAGGGGGGTTGGTTTAGATTGGATCCACTTTTCTTAGGTTGTAGCATGTATACTACTTGACCTTCCTCTAGCTCAAACAATTAGAACACATTACCAAGTGTTTCTTCCTCTTCTTCCTTTGTGACAATATCTCTCTACATAGGCTAATTAATACCTTACAAACTAAGGCTTCCTTTTGGACAATCATGATCCACCTAAATGAACATGCTCACCTCCTTGTGCCATCACTTATCTTTTCTCTTCCAAATTTCTAGACATATTCTCCCCACCTATTCTTCTCTCCGGGAACTATCTAATTATTATATCCCCCTCTTTGAACAAATGTTTGGTAATTCTCTCAACACCTTTGAAACCTTTTGAACGCTTTTACTCATGCCTCTATGTTTCCATCCTCACTAATACTCCTCTTCATTACCATAGTATTGTGATGAATCCCCTTCGTTCTATTCACCCACCACTTCTTAATTATTGCATTTTTATTCAAATCCTATTTTCCCCTCTTTAGTGCATGTGCTTCCTCCATGACACCTTATTCCCTTAGTTATTCAATATCAATCAATCCATTCTAGGTCACCTCCAGGCATTGGTGCTTACACTCCTTATCACACCCTCATATTCATTCATTTCCATGCATTTTGACCTAGTTCTCTCTTGTGTTTCCCTAGTACTCTCTGACACTCCTTGGCATGCAATGGAACTTGTTGTCACTCTTTGTCATGCAATTTTATACGATTTAAAAAATATATATTTTGAAGTATTTGATTTCAAAAAATCTAATTCTAATTTGTACTTTATTTAAAAGTTTAATTGTAATTTATAAATTAAACAAACATTTGAATGTTTTCATTTTTGCATGTCATATTTATATTTACATTTTAGCAAATGTCTTTTTTAATAAATGTAGATATTGTAGATCAATGTCAATTTAAGGGGCTGAAATCAAATCAAAATTTGTATTCTTCATCTCTTTTTATTTTAGTCATAATTGGAGTTTTGTATAAAGCGAAAAATGGCCCAAAAAAACCTTATTTCTCATTTGTAAATTAGATGACACCTTTTAATATTTTCATTTTTAAAATCATGAGTTTCCCTCTTACTTTGAATTGTTAAAGTTTACATTTCATTGTAAAAAGTTTCTATTTGTGAAATTAAAAAATCATTTACACTATATATCTATATCTATATCTATATCTATATATAGATAGATATATATATATATGTATATATATATATATATATATATATAATATATATATATATATATATATATATATATATATATATATATATATATGTATATGTATATATATGTATATATATGTATATATATATATATAGAGAGAGAGAGAGAGAGATTAATATTATGACCTTTTCTAGACACATTTTCTTGTCAGTTTTGAATCTTGTAGAGATTTTTAAGAATCATAACTTTAAGTTGTTTAATTTACAAAGTTAGAGTGCCTAAAGGGTTTTTTAGGGTGTTGACTCCATCTATACATTCAAGTGTAGTCTAAATAATAGATGAAATGACCTTTTTCCAGACACTTTTTCTTGTCAATTTTTCTCAGAATCTTGTTGAAATTTTTAAGAATCACAACTTTAAGTTGTTTAATTTGAAAATTTAGAGTGCCTAAAGGGTTTTTAAGGGTGTTGAATCCATTTATACATTTAAAAGTGAATTTTAAGCAATAAGAAATCATAATCTTGCTCAACTAGTCTAACTAATAGATGAAATAGCCATTTTCCAAACACTTTTTCTTGTCAATTTTGCCGAGAATCCTGTAGAGATTTTTAAAAATAAGTTTCAGTTGTTTAATTTGCAAAGTTTGAGTACCTCAAGGGTATTTTACGGTGTTGAATCCATTTATACATTCAAAGGTGAATTTTAAGCAATAAGAAATCACAATCTTGCTCAAAATTGTATTGCTCGATTCCAGCAAAAAAAACAATTTCATTTATTAGTTAGATTAAGCATGTGATAAATCACACACACATTCCATATCAACTCCATATATATATATATATGGATTTGATATGGAATGTGTTCATCATTTCTATATGGCGTAGTCTAACTTATAGACGAAGTATACTTTTTCACCAAAATCTAGCAATACAATTTCAAGTAAGATGGTGATTTTTTATTGTTTAATATACATTTTTGAATGCATAAATGGATTCAACACCTTGGAAAACCTCTGAGGCACTCAAATTGTACAAATTAAACAACTTAGACTTGAGTTTTTAGAAATATCACCCAAATTTTGGTTAAAATTAACCAAAACAAAATGCTCTGAAAATGCCATTTCATTTATAGGTTAGACTATGCCTTTGTGCCTTCTAACTTATTTAGATAGATAAGTCATTATGGTAGTTACATGTTTAAATGAATTTAGGTGAAAGGACACCTTATGTGACATCTCCACTTTTATCCTATATCTACTAGAACTCATTAAATGTGGTCTTGTCCAAAATTCTTTTAAGTGGGGATGCTTGTCACTATTTTGTCATGAGAGATTATGAGAAATGAAAAAGTAGTTAAAGTGATAAAGTTATAATGTTGCCTAATGTTGTATTGCATGTAAGATTAGAACATTAACATTATTATGTTGTTTGAGTAATACAAAGGTTACTTTGTCCTAAATTTATTTTGTCTTACATCATTTATGTCTAGGTTCATATATGATTGTAACTCTTTCACTAGACGACATAAAATATGTGATCCTAGACTCCATTTTGATCATAACTCTTTCACTAGGGGGACTAAATATATGATCCTACACTCCATTTTGAAAGGTATATTAAATGCTAATTGTGTATGTGGTACTTGTCAAATCTCTTCTTCAAAGTCTAAAATTTGACCACTGCTTCTCCTTACATCCATGTTTGATGGTTCATGAAGCTTGCTTAAAATTTGTGAATCAATGCAACTTTATTCTTGGAACTAATTGTCTACACCTTTGTTATTCTAAGGGAAAAAAAGTTGTAGTGTACCTAATTAGCCATTTCACTATATAAGGAAGACAAAGTTGCTAGATAAACAATTGTTGAATTTATCTCCTCCCAAAGAGACTAATGAAATTCAAAAGTTTTTCATTGAATTTATCTAAGTATTCATTGTGATTCCTACAAAGATCCTTGGTACCACCCATGCAAAGGGGCTCAATCTATATAAAACTTTGTCCATCTTGCAAGGTTATATCAATCTTGATTTTTTCACTTGTTGATAATATCTAGAATCAAAAACATTTGTGTTACATATTGTAGTTTATATATTTCATTATTAGAACCATATCAATTATTCTAATTTTAATTGATGCAATTCGTACATGTAGTAGAATGATGTAAAGGATCTCTTCCATAGTAATGTGAAGAGTATATTTTTTAGCACAAAAACCTTGATATAACTAACTTATTTTGGGTATGTAATTATGAAGGCCAAAGAAATTTTAATAACTAAAATATCAAAGATAATAGAAGAAAGAAGGAACATTTAGTAGTAGTCCATCTTGATATGTTGGCACAAGTCCTCAAAAAAGAGTTGCACACAAAAAATTACTTTGTTGTCCATTACAAATGGTAAATTTCATGCATTTTTCAACACAATCTTGCTTTGTGTGATTAATGCCCTCCTCAATCTTTCACATTTCATATAGATATGTCTTGTTTCTTATGGTTTTGGTTATTTCATGCATTTTCTAGCATGTTTCAAGTTGTTTTAGGATTCACACCCTCTTTATGTATCATATAAAAAGCTAAAACATGGCATTGCTTGAGTTTTTTTGCATATGTTATAGGTTAAGTAGCATAGTGATTTCCCACATAAGCAAGCAAGATTTTTAGAGTAGAGATATTATTAGGAAAATATTGATGTGAAAGATGATCAAATTTTTCATTCTATATTTCAAATTTATCATTTATACATACAGAGGAAAAAATTCATTTTCCCAAACTAATGAAAATTGAAGTAGATAGATTCATTCTAGCCCACAAATGTCTATAATGTGGGCTAGGAGGTGACATGGACTTCACATGGTAGACCTATATGGAAACAACGTAGACATCACATATATGGTAAACACAAGTATTCATTTATGTTCATGACAAAGTATCATCACTACCTATTTATTCTTAATCCAACAACCCATTGCTCTATCTCCTCGAACTACTAAAATGTAGAAAAAATAAATGGACTTGGTGAAGGCTGATTCTTTTTTTTAATTGATCATACATTGTCAAGTAATCAAATGGCAATCATGGAATCATTATTCTCTTAGAATTTTTCTTTTCATAAAATGATCAAGATTGTAATATTCTTTATGGTCATATGTGCATTTGAAATACCCACACCAAGTTCTCAACCATATTCTCAAACATTATCAATATTTAACCTTTAATTGATTTTACTTACAAATGAAAACATGGTTTCTCCTAGAAAATTCTTTAACGTACATTCAACTATGACAATCCAACAACCATCCAACACACTTTTCTTGTATTTAGAAATTCACTTGTGAGTTTCAACCCCTACTTCAAAGATATGCTAGTTATCATTAATTTTTAACCAAAATGGTAAGTAAAAGGGTCAAACATTTTTTCTTTGATTTAACACACTAAAGTCACTATCATAACCTATTATGACATGAATGTTTTTGACATTTTACTGGAATCATTTCCATTTTCAAACCCCGCGCTTATACTAAATCAAATGTCAAACAAATACTAAATTAAATTTTGGAGGCAACGGATGTCAAACATCTATTAAATTAATTTTTTTACATCCCCTGTTCATATTTCTTTGCTAGTGAAAACCATGAGCCAGAGTGAAAACGGGGACGAGCGGGAGCATTTGCATGTTTCAGATTACCGTCGGATTGCTGAAATTGGCATCAAAATCACTGGATCTGCTCATAGTCCATACTTTGAAACGCAGATCTTTGAGAATTAATTTTTAACTTGATCTTCAACAGGGTTATCTCTTCAATTTGAAGTAGGTTCCTGCCACATCACACTGAGCTCTGCCTCCAGAAGGAATTGTGCGTTTTTTCTTTGAGAATTTTTTGGTATTGCACTAGACGAAGGATGCTTATTTTTCTAAGTATCAAATCTCTAGACTTCGAAATAAAATTTCTACAATTGGGTTCTTCTAGGGTTTAATTTGGTCCTAGATTCGATTCTGACAGCCTAGTGTGTTGAATTAAATCATGAAAATAACCTATAGAACAAGACATAGTGTTGTAGTTTAGTGAAATTGAGCATGAGATGAATATGTCTGGGTAGTTTTGTTGTTGGGTTATCCTACTTTTGTTTTGGCTCCTGTTTTTTCCGGATAATCGGTTTTGGTTTACTAAATTTGTCTATTAGATTGCATACCCACTTATATATATGTTGATCATATTTAGCATGATACATATGTGTGTGTCTTTATATCGTTTGGCCATCCACAACCGTCCATCACCTTGACTGATCTAACGGACTAGAGTTTATTACCAACATTGATGATAAAGTGGAGGATATTAAGGCTAAGGCTGAGTATTTTTGTGAAGCTAATCGATTTTCCTTTACCCATTTCGATCCGACTATCGAGTGAAAATGGCGAAGCAGTTGACCGAGGATCAGATCGCAGAGTTCAAGGAGGCTTTCAGTCTGTTTGACAAAAATGGTGATGGATGCATTACCACCAAGGAATTGGGCACTGTTATGCGCTCTTTAGGATAGAATCCAACTGAAGCGGAACTCTTGACATGATCAGTGAAGTTGATGGTTATGGAAATGGGACAATTGATTTTCCAGAGTTCCTGAATCTCATGGATTGAAAGATGAAGGATACTGACTCAAAGGGAGAGTTGAAAGAGGTCTTCAAGTTTTTTGGCAAGGATCAAAATGGTTTCATATCTGCAGTAGAGCTGCGACATGTGGTGACCAACTTGGGAGAAAAACTAACTGACGAAGAAGTTGATGAGATGATCCGTGAGGCTGATGTTGATGGAGATGGTCAAGTCAACTATGAGGAGTTTGTCAGGATGATGTTGGCAAAATGAGATGAATGTAAGGTCATACATAGTATATTTTAAACATAACCAGGGTACATTATATAGCTAGCTACCTTACTGTTTATAATTTTTGTGCGTGGGGAGTATCAATAAGGACAATCAGGATGCCCTCTTTTGGTTCTTTGTGAAACCCTCTTTTGTTTGTTTTATAATACTAATAAAAATGTGTTTGTCTTAACTTAAGTGAATGAATATCTTGGTCGGCTACTCAAATAATTTTTGTTTGGTATTGAATCCGCGTATTGAAAGATATTGGAAATTCTGACAAAAGCATGATTAGAAAGAGGATTTAAGGTGGTGATGCCCATACATTAGTTAATCTATCACCCGCGCATGTAATATAATATCTTTGCATTTTTGTGATGTTTTTTCAATTTGCGTTTTTCCAGGTTTATTCTAGTTGAATTTTCTTACACAGTAAATAAATGAGACTACCGAGCTTAATATGCAGATATCGCATTGGCTGTGGCGGATGAATTGTTGCAATAAGGAATTTAGGTCGAGTGGATCAATTTAAGCGGACCCCATCAGGACTTCCACCACTAGCATTCCCCTCTGCAAGCTTCTCTCAATCATCAGGTCCATAATGTGTACCTCCTTCAACATCTTCTTTATATCAAACTCAGACCTGACAAACTTCATCTCAGCAGCCTAATTATCCAGAAAACTATGCAACTATGCAAATGTAGGTACACGGGAACCTTTTGACAGTCTGTTATCTATAGTGATACTCGAGAGGCTTGTTATTGTCTTTTCTTCACCCACTTTATTCATTGAGTTTTGCTTTTATATCAGAATGAGAGGTTGCACTTTCTGTTACCAGAATTTGGCCTTGAACATGCCAAATCCAAACAGTCGGTCAATTCTCATTTGCGACGACTGAGCTAAATGATACATGGAGGTTTTGTGCATGTGTATGCAGACATTGTGAGGACATGGTAGAGATCCTAACAAACTCTTTTCTCAGAAACACGTGTGGTTTAAGGGGATAAATATGTACGCTGCATCAGATATAGTAGATGGAGTAGTTGTTGACTGTCTTGTTCATTGAGAAAAAAAAACCATAAATGAAGAGATAGGGTAAACTATTTTTGGACTTTTACGAGATATCTTTTCTCCTAGTTCATGCCTGTAAATAAAGATGAATAGAATAACTTTAAATATAAAAGAACTTTTATGCTTCGTTTTTTTGCATTGAGTGGTTTGAGATGTAATTTTCAATTGTCATCCGGTGTTTTGTGTTTTTTTTCTTGATCAATATTTTATGTGATTTCTGTAAACTCCTTAAAAGTTGTTTTAAAAGCATTTATTAGTTTTTTTAAAAGAGTTTCTTAAATTATTGATGTCAAGGTATAATTTCTAGGGTTATTGATGTTAGGGTATAGCTTGGTGCCGATGTGAATTTGACATTAAGTTATAGAGAAGTTTGGAATGATAGTGCCATGTTTGATAGATGAAGCTTCTAGATGGATGGATATTGAATCTATCAAATTAAAACCTACATGGAATTATAATAGATTTGCTAAGAATGCAGTTGCTAAATGACTAGATCGATTTTTGGTTTAGGTTCCCTCAATAGTTCCTTGCTGAGAAACATTTTGGGGGAATGCATATCCCAAATGACATCATTTCCAGGAACAATTCTAGATTCTGCAAAGCTATCTGGCATCCTCCTATTGAGATGCATATTTTGATAAAGCACTTGACCTTGGTCATTTGCAAAGGACCAAAAACCCTTATCTACACCTCAATCCCCTCCTTTTGTGTTACTATTACTCCTTTATTTGACTTTTTTGATGTCAAAAAATAGATGAAATCCATGAAATCAAAATGCCTGCCATAAGGAGTGAAGTCGCTTTACCAATAAATTAACAACATGACTACACTGCAAATTACTCAAATCTTCCCATTGTTATAGTTTTTTCGCGCAATGATTTAGGAATTTTGAGAGATACAGGGGAAGGCACACCAATAAGGTGTATTTAAGTTGTGGAATCAAGAAAACACGATTTTTTCAAGGGTCAATAAATACCTAACAACATTGCGTTGGTTAATAAGAAGGAAGAAGCCATTGTCCCATTCTTTAGAGAGCTTGAACTACAGGTATCCCTACTTCGTGTATGCCCCATATATATGGAATGTGGGGACGGGAAGTGGAGATGAATGCCATTTTATCCCTATTCTTGGTACATATATGGGCTAGGGATCCCTCTTAAGGGAAGGCAAGAAGGAAGGGGCATGTATTCTTTATGAACAATAGGGATTCAATAATCCATCTCTGTGCCATAGTAGTAACACCAAGGCCACCCTTACTTGAGTTAGTATGCAGAAATACATCATCATACCCTAAGTTGATTGATAAAAACATTGAAATGCACCTCATTCATAAGCCCCTTGGATAAGCTTCGGTTATTATCCCTAGCCCAGGCCCTACTTTCTTAGGAAAGAGCTCTACTTGCCCAAGTCAGATCAAGACTAAAATAGCCTCTTCCGTTTGAATCGTTAGGTATTGATTAAACTAAAATTGGTATGTAAGTAGGTAGATATGGTGCTTGCTTTGCTAGATGTATCAGTATCTAAAGAAATGGGAGAGGCACATACAACAAAAGATATAATATAGCTGGCACCACCGCATAATATCCCCAATTCTCAGGGAAAGCAACAGTGATACCCTAGAGGTGGACGTAGATGCGGATGCATATAAAGATTTAGAGTGAACAGTTCCACATCTAGACATGGAGTAGAAAGTAGAGCCACTTTGAGAATAGACAAAGGCTTGTCGATTCAACTAGGCTCTCGCCTGGGTGTTGGGTGATGATAAAGATGCTTGAAAGGAATGCATTGCATCAAATGTAACTGCAGGTGTGAGACCATTGTTGCCCTCCTGCATGGGAATTCCAATGCATGTTGACAACATGTCACACATATATGACGTTTGTTGAGGACATGTAGTACATATAAATGCATAAACAAAGAAAAAATAGATTATATCTTATACATTTTAATAATACAAATTAAATATGTGGCACTTTGTAACATAGTTGTCAACATGTTTAAATTACTAAATGTGATAAATGTAATTTTTTGGTGTGATAAAATACAATGCTCTGCCCTCGGTCCTTGGTCCATGAACGCTCATTTTACTGGTATGCCTCTATTCTCATGGTGTTTTGATTGTAGAAGTTGTTCATGGACGAATTTCTCTCTTCTTTTGATTTCTCTGTCTAAGTCAAGTTCATTAAGGTTCACCATATTCAGTAAAAGATACAATAAAATGTACCTTTGCTTCTTTTTTTTTTGCTAATGAATAATCAGATGTAGCCTACAAGACAAATGATAATGTGATTTATATATAGATCTGGCATAATTTTTCTCGGAATTTTGGAAAAATGGCCATTCCACCTCAATCAGTTTGTTAATGGTGTGTTGGCATTCCCCCATTAATTTTCAACTCTTATTTAGTTTCTGAAGAAAATAGGCTCATCAATGATTTTATAAATTATATCTATAAATAAATTGTCCTTATACTGATTTTTTTGGTATTGAAGAGCAGTGACTAACCAAACCAATGAACACTTTGAACTCTTGAGTGAAGGGCATATTAGATTTTACAAGTAGGGAGGGGACATTAGAATATTGTGGGATTTGCAAGCTAAAGATGATATCTAATTATCTAGACCCTAAACTCTATATTTGATTTTCCTGTGATAATGTTTGATGTCCCTTATGACATCCCATGTTCTCTCTGGAGTCCCATTGAGTCCCTGATATTTAGGGTGCTATGATTAGGGACAAGGAGGGAGTTTGTCTTATATATGTCTAATAATGAAGAACTTAAATGCCTTGCTTATTCAGTGTAGCATTCCTTATGTGCTTATGTCAGCACCCCAGTTATAAAGTACTCTAAATTAATAAATTAAAAATAAAAACATACCTATAGAAGAGATATGTCTTATAAAATAAGGGAAAGAATGAAAGTCCTAAAATCAATATCCTTATTGAAATGTATACCCAAGGGGTTTGGAGATGGTGGAGAAATATATGCTTGCAGAATTAAAGGAGATAATTTGTCAATATTTTCCCTCTAGAAAATATTCGTCAAATAAAATTTGGTTATCCTATAGTCCATATGACCTACAAATTGAATTGTTGTTCAGCCACTCAAAATAACAAGAGAAACTAACATTTCTAGCTTGAAAACTAGCAAAAAGAATTTTGGATTTGATGGAATTGCAAAAAATATACAATCCAGATTAAGATGTATACATTTGTGGAGTAATAGTGAAAATGCTTAGCTCACCAACAACCATATAATTTCTTGACACCTTTCGAAGGGTTCCATCTAATAATTTATCGATTCGGAGCAATGTTACAAATATCTTGGATTTCTCTCAAAATATATTGCATTTATGCCAGTAATTTCATTTTTTCCAAGCTTTTCAAGTTGCCAATGTTTCTGATATTTTTCGAGGTTTTTAGGCCAAGTATATGTCGACCAATAATTTTCAATAACTTCCAATATTTTCCCCAACATTTATGATTAGTTTATTTTTAAACACTTATAGATAGATTCCCCAAAACAATATTTGCAACGTTGACTCTCAGATCACATGGCTTTGTTGCTTTAACTCAGATAGTTGCCTACAAAAATCTCATAAAAGACGTAGGTAGATTGTATGTTTTTACTACCATCCAAGGTCAATCCCTCTGCTCTGTCTATTAAGAAATTAGCGATGAAATGTCAAATTATATCTCTTGGCATGCTCCATAAAGGTGTCTACTAGGAGTGTGGTTCCATTGTCTCATAGTCCTAGTAGATGATTTATATACCTGTGTAAAATTTGAATGCCGACATAGTGTATAGCTTAATCATTCCAATTAGAGGTGCAAGTGACTAAAAGTAGGTAGCAAAATAGTAAATTACATCATCCATAAGGGCATATTCTCTCTCTACCTATGGAAGAGAAGCTCTGCATTAAATAGGGAAGTATTCTTCTAGTCATATAATATGCTAGAGCTTTAAATATAGTAATACATTTACACAAGGGGCATTCAAAGATAGGTAGTGTAGCAATTGTGCCCCAAAATTCATAGAAATAGCTTCCTCTTGTTGATTTTGTCTTTGACATGCACAATACTTTGCAGTTGGCTAGCAATAACTATTCCATATTGGTGTAGAATACAAATTTTCATAGCAAAAATATACACTTAGCCATCTTGATTTATTCATTAGATTATATGCATATTTTATAAAAAATAGTTAAATTAGTTCATATAGATTAAGATCTCAAAGTTATTAATCGACTTCTTATAGAATGGAATAAATGTATTCTACTTATATGTTTGTACTGCCCAACACTTCATTTACATTGGTTTATTTAAATATACTATGATGTAATTATTCTATCACCCCCCTCAATAATTTCAAAATCATATAAGTACATGAGAGAGACACTTGGAATGCCTCAAGATTTCCACATGCAAGTGACTTCATGAAGATATCTGCATGTTGACATTGAGTGGAGAAATTGGAGTTGCATGTTGTATTGTTGAACATATTTGTGTTTGAATTCGTACTGAACCTAATATGGCAACATATCAACCACATAATTATCTTGCTCTTGTGACTTGCATCATTCACAAGGTTCCATATTCTTTTTTCTCAAGGAAACCTTCATCCTCTCCACATATCAAAGCTTAAATGTGTCGAGATTAAATACTATAGTTGAAAGGGTTATATGCACCTCAAAAATTAGAAACACCACGAAGGTAAAGATTAGTGAAGATACTAAAAATCACAGCCACATTAACTTATATCAAAGTTGTAGATGGAACATTACCTTATATGAAAGTTGTATATGGAAGTAAAATTCTTAAGTGTTGACAAGGAAAAATCGGATACTGAAAACACCACAAGCCCAAAGAATTCGAGTTCATTGAGGTTCACAATAGTTAGTACAAGAGACCATCTAATTTACCTTTGAAATTTTGTTTTGCTAGTGAATAACTAGATGTAGCGTGGTTTATATCTGGCATAACTTTTCTTAGAATTTTGGAAAAATGACCATTCCATCATAATCATTTTTTTAGTGGTGTGTTGACATTCCTCCATTAATTTTTAACTCTTATTTAGTTTTAGAAGAAAATAGACTCATCAATGATTTCATAACTTATATCTACAAGTGACCAACTTCCAATATTTTCCTCAACATTTATGATTAGTTTATTTTTGGACCCTCAGTGATAGATTCCCAAAAATAATATTTGCATTGCAACATTGACTATGAGATCACAAAGATTTGTTGCTTTAACTTAGGAATTAACCTAGAAAAATCTCATAAAAGACGTAGATAGATGGAATGTTTTTACTACCATCCAACATCAATACCTCTACTCTGGCAGTTAATAATTAGCGATGAAATGTCAAACTGTCCTTCTTAGCATGATCCATAAAGGTTCCTACTAGGAGTTTGGATCTATTGTCTCATGTCCTTGTAGATGATTTATATAGTTGTGTAAATCTTTGAATGTTAGCACAGCGTAGAGCTTTATCACTCCAATTAGCGTTGCAAGTGAATGAAAATAGGCAGAAAAATAGTAAAATACATCATCCATAAGGGCATATTCTCTCATTATCTATGGAAGAGAAGCTCTGCATTAACTAGGGAGGTATGATTTTCATCCTATAATATGTTAAAGCTTTAAATATAGTAATATATTTACACACTGGGGAATTCAAAGATATGTAGTGTAGCAATTGTTCCTGAAAAATTCATAGAAATATCTTTCTCTTGTTGATTTTGTCTTTGACATGTACATTAATTTTCAGTTGGATAACAATACCTATTCCATATTGGTGTAGGATACAAAACTTCACAACACAAATATATACTTAGCAGTCTTGATTTATTCATTGGAGCATATGCATATTTTATACAAAATCCCTAACTTAGTTCATATATATTAGGATCTCAAACATGTTCTGAGACTTCTAATAGAACATGCTAAATGTATTCTACTTGTAAGTTTGGTACTGCCTAACACCTCATTTACATTGTTTTATTTACATATATTGTTTTATTTACATATACTATGATGTAAATATTCTAGCACCCCCCTCAATTAATTCAGACTCTTAGAAGTACAAGAGAGAGACTTAGAATTCCTCAAGATTCTCACATGCAAGTGACTTGGTGAATATATTTGTACGTTGATATTGAGTGGAGAAAATTGGAGTTGCATGTTGTATTGTTGAGCATGTTTTCGTTTGAATTGTACTGAACCTCGATGTATTTTGTGTTCTCATGAAATAGTGGATTGCAAACAAGTTATAAAACACCTTAATTGACACACTACAAGATCTTCTAATGTATATGTAGTACACCCAATCTTGCAAGTATGCGATGTAGCAGTTTTGCAAAGACATCCTCCTATTGTGCAATATTTTGCTTAAGTGGAAGATTGAGAAGAAAATTTCCACTTCTTGTTCCCCCGTGACATAGGACTAGATCCTAAAAAGAAAACAAATATAGAGGTGGATTACTTGTCATCAATGGAACCTCCACGATTTGATTTCATGTATCCTATCAAGAATAAATAATCATTTTTCTTGTATTATAAGTTGTATTGCATAAGACCATGAATATATTTCAATTCGTTTTGTTGGTTTCTAGTGACTTAGCTTTGGTTCTTGTGTGAATAATAAAAGTTAGCAAACAACATAGTTAAATTTTGGCCTAGTGTATGTTAGGTCAATAAGGCTCAATCATTTGATGATAGAAAGTAGCATTTACCTACGATGATGGATCAAACCGAATGAGTCTCACCACGATCTCCTGAGCCCTCTACTACACATGGCTTTCCAATTGTTTAGATTGGCCACATGTTCTTTTCTTTAATTTTGGCCTGGCTTGGCTTCTCACCTACTATTGATGCTTCTCTCATACATGAATTGAAGCCAGTTGAAAGCGAGTCAAGTGAAGATGCTATAGACAACATTCCTCTACATTATGCAAGTAATTCTTGGAAAACAAGTTTATTTGTTGGCCTACCAGGTATGCTAAACATTGCATAATTTGAGGAGGCCTTACTTTGATTATAGGTTTTTTTGCTATTGCATTATTTAAGCCATGCATGTCTATCTATTTTTGTAATTTTCTGTACCTGGTAGGATCTTTACTTCATATGCGTTGTTTTGATAAAAATATGCCCTATATTCTATGGTTTATAGACTGTGTCTTTCTTTTACATTGGACTTCCTAATAATCTGTAATTGTGATGTTTGTAGACTTTATGTTTCTTTTACAGTGAACTTCCTAATAATCTTTAATTATGATGTTTATGTATTTTGTTGCTTTTACGCTGAAATTCCTAATAATATGTAATTTCCATGTGAAAGTAGTTTTGATGTTCATGAATATTATTTCATTAACGTTGTTGATTATGTTTTTCTACAATCTTCACAAAACTGGTTGAGAAGTGTTTCTGTAATTTGTCTCAAATGGAGGGCATTATAACAAAAATCAACAATGTTATTAGTGCCTCAATAATTATCAACCAAGAATGGAAAGCAATAGTATTACAACATGGATACATGATCGTGGAGCTCTTGATGCAATCTTTCACTTCAAATATCAATACGACGTGTTATTCCTTAACGCTGGTTTAATGGATTTTGGTCTGCACCCTTGTTTGCATCATTTATTGCTAGAATTTTTTCAAAAGAATCAATGGCTTACATGACTATGGAATATAGGGCTAGACAGCGTTTATGTAGTTGATGATTATATTTCTTCTTCAAGTGCCTTTTCCTAAAAGCCTCTTCTTTTACTTGATTAGGAGTTACAAAGGGGAAGTATAAAAAAGCACCAACATTGTAGTATACTGGCCTACACAATTAAGTTTGCAGGGACTTGCTACCTCTGCATCCAATCTTGTTTCAATGTTGGAGAGTAAGAATAGAGTGTAGCACAAAACCCCAATGCCATACATAGAGGATTTATTCTAGAGGGCAATAGAAAAGAGGTAGGAATTTTCTTCCTTTTTACTAAAGAAGTAAATGTCATTTTATGATGTGCATAAGCAATCATGCCAGGTTTTTTTGTTTCCTCTAATATTTGAGTACATGTGGACACATGTTCAAATTCGTAGATTTCGTTGTTGGTTATTTTTTTCTTATCATCTTTATTTTTCCCACTCTAATCCTATTCTCTATGGATTTTTTTGTTATTCCCTTAGATTTATTCAATAAAGGTAGAGAAGAGATGAAGTGTATTTTTGTATTGTGTAGTTCTTTTTTCTTTGAGGTTCTTGTCTTCACACCCTTTTGCTAGTTGAAGTACTTGTGGGAGGACGTAGTTATCATTGAGAGGTAGAGAGTGCTTTTGTTGTATCCATGTAATTACATCATTGGATAACTGTGCTTGGTGTGGATTTGGAGGTGCTTGAATTCCCCTTGGATATTTTGTTGGTTTAATGGATATTAGCCAAACTTTGTGCTTACAATTTTAGCATATGCTTAATGGTTACATTTGAGGATAATTATTATTGATTATTGTATTTTGACATTTTGAATTAATTAATATTAATGAGAAGCAATCCCAATTAGTTTTCTAGACCCCATGTCTAGTAGGATTCAAGCATGTAATTCATTATTCATAATTGCATCATATATACTCACTGTTTTTTACTTCTTGGCATGCAAATCAACCTTTTAGAGAAAGATTTTTATGTTGTCACAACAAATTTACATGATTGACAAGGAGAGAAATCAATCTTTGGTGTAATTGTAAATTTTAGGTTTGATAATTGTAGGTCATTTATAAGATATATATGTTTTCAAAGCTTCACTTCTAATTTAATATTAAACTGAACATATTGAGTACCTTATACTTAATTTTATTTCCCTTCACCCACTTTTCATAACTTCTATAACCATTAGGTAGGGACCTGCAACTTCAATGCTATTTTGTTTGTTTATTAAAATATTTTCCAAGACTTTACAAATATTTATAATTTATTTAAATTTGTAGAATTTATAATCTATATAGTTTAAAGATATAGTTTTTAAAAGTCTAATTCTTTAAAGGGTGATAGCTCAATGGAAGAGCATTTGCTTTGCAAGCAGGAGGTTGGTGGTTCGATTCCATCATGCCTTGATATTCATATGGAATGACGATGATTACTTTTTTGTGACAAAGGCTCTTTTGACCATCATCAATGAGCTTACGGTGACATTTTTCGGCCCTCACTAAAATATGAAATTGCGAGTCAACGAACACCACCATATATATATATATATATATATATAGTGACAACGATAAAAAGTCCATCACCATAAATTATTGTTGTTCATATGAAATGGTGACAATTACTATTTGTAGTTATAATCATTATTCATGATGGACTTTCAATGTCACCACAACACTTATACTTTTGTCAATGCGGCCTTTGGTGACGTTCAATTTTTTGTGACAATGGCTTTTTCGACTGTCACCAATGAGCTTATGGTGACAATTTTTTACCCTCACCAAAATATGAAATGGTGACGGTCAATGAACGTCAACATGTATATGCATCAATAGTGATGACCATGAAAGGTCCATCACAATAAATCATTGTTGTTCATATGAAATGGTGACAGTCATTATCTGTCATTATAATTATTATTTGTGACGAACCTTGAATGCCACCACAACACCTATACTTTTGGTGATGCCATCTTTGGTGACGTTCAATTTTTTAGTGATGGAAGATCAGGTCTCTCACCATTGCTCATATGAAATGGTGACGATTAATATCTGTCATTATAAATCATTATTGGTGATAAACCTTGAATGTCACCACAACACCTATACTTTTGGCAACGCCACCTTTCGTGATGTTCAATTTTTGGGGAGGGAGGCTCTTTTGACCATCAGCATTAAGATTATGGTGACATTTTTCAACACTCATCAATGTCCTTCTTTCTTGTAGTGATTAACAAATGAAAACTATTTCTAATGATAATAATAATTAAATTGTACATAGATATATAAAATAATATTTTTTTATTGTTTCTAGGTAACTCCATGCTCTGCAATTATAATGTCACCCGGAGAGATTTTTATATGCCACCCAAAGAGTCGTGGAAGGACAAGGGGCGATCCACATGTAGCTACCCAAATATAGGTGTCAATAATCCTGCAACTTGCTTGCTTCACAGACATCTTCATAAAATGCAAAATGTTTTGGAAGATTTCACTTGTGACACTCCACCTGCCTCCGGGAATATTTTGATATTTTAATACCTTATATATATGTATATATATTTTTCCTTTCACCTTCTGATCATAAATGGTGGTGAGAACGTTTTGCGCTCTGGAGTCCACTGCAAGCAAAGAAATTAATATGTGGCAGGTATAACATAGAGAACCAGCTATGGTTTCACAAAGCGAGGGAATCGAAACCATCTCCAACTCCCATTACCATGCATATGGCCACGCAGAAAATCACCAATGGAGGATTGTTGTACCACGAGGTACATAAATCCAATCTATGTGCAATCCATTGTGTCAACACTGTGTTGCAAGAGTCGTTTTTTCAAAGTTTGATCTTGAGAGCATTGCAACAGACTTAGACCATAAGGAAAAGCAGATGATGACGAAAGGAGGGATGGAATCAGTAGATTACCTGCAATATATGGCGGAGGGCTTGTCAGATGTCTCCATCGATGAAAATTTTAGTATACAAGTCATAAATTATGATGGTTATGTAGGACATTTAAGAAGCATTTAATATTTCTCGTGGGTTTTCTTTTTTTAATTCCAGCTACTTATATTAAATTTAAACCAACAATGATTGAACTTTATAAATTTATTTATAAATTCAGGGTAAATGTTCAGTTTAAAATTGGGTAATAATAATAATTTTTTTTGTTGACTTTTTCTTTTATGCAAATTAATTATTAATATTATATGAAAGGAAGTGAAGTATTATATTATATTAGATACCTATATGGGACTATAACAAAAAAACTATATTAGATTAATTAAATATATGTCATTATCTTAATTAATGTATGTCTAACTTTTCGATACCTTATTTATCAGTATTACTACTATATATATGGAAAAATAGATTTGAAATTTAAAATTAGTATAATGTAATTATTAAAAGTTTTTATTTTTTTCGTATTTTTTTTAGTAAATTTGATAAGTAATTGTTAGAACTGCAATTTTTAATTGCATCATTTGCACTAGTAGAGTGCTTCAAAAGTGTCTTAAGATATTGAGTATATTTATGTATTTATAAATGTATTTTAAACAATAAAAAATCATAATCTCTACCAAAATTGTATCACCAATTTTGACTAAGAAAAAATCAAAACATTAAATAATTAAACAACTTCTTAGAAATTATATTAAATTAATTAAATGAATTATTAAACACTATAATAATTAATTATACTAAATTATTATTTATTATATTTATTTTATAGTGCGGCAGTCTCATTTTTTTACATTTTGATTTTTTTCCTCCAAATTAGCAGATATATTTTTTCGGTGAATTTGTGATTTTTATTTATTTAAAATGTATTTTTGACTATTTAAATAAATATCATTGTTATTTAAATAAATTCAATTGTAAAAAAAAAAAAAACAAAAACAAAAACAAAAACTTTTAAAATACAACTGTTATTTAAATAAATTCAACTGTAATTGAAAAAATACTCTTAAAATATATAAATTTTATAATTCAAATCTATGATACCACCAAATATCTCTCAGATTTCCAACATAAATAACTAAAAATATAGAAAATAAATTACAATGTTTATAAATAACCAGTATTACCAATGCACGTTTGTCCTTTTTTTTGTTGGCGTCGTGACACACAATTCAAGAGAAGAAAGTTGCCTACACGTTCTCGAGCCATTGATTCGGTGAACAATCCTGGAAATTTGATGTACTTCGCTTGATTATTTAATTTTATTCAGATGAAGGTAATGATTAAGACGTGAGATTATTTTTTCTCCCTATAGAGGCATATAGTTTAATTAATTTGTCATTTCTTCACAATTTAATAGGATTTATTGACTTATTTGATTGCAGGGCTTATTACGTTGGGATAAGATGCCAGTGTGCTTTATATTAAAATTAGTTAATTATTTATGAAGATTGTGTCTTTATTGCTATAGAAAATCATTAAATATTGCAGGTTGTTAGGTTGGTGGTGAATCATTAGTTTTTTTTTTTTTAAGAATAATAGTTATTAAAAAATTAATAAAATAAAATTTTATGGAGTGATTATAAATATATTATAAAGGTTCATTAAATTAGGCAATGAACAATAATATGTTTAATTTAATAATTAATTAAATTAAAGAAAAGTAAATTAAATTATTTTTTAAAAATAATAATTTGTAAGGTTCAATTATAGAAATTTTGTAAAAAATTTTGTCAAATTTAAACTTATATACTAATATAAGTTTGAACAAAAACTTAATACAATATAGCAATTTATCTATATATAAAATTTCCCAAAAATTACATATAAAGTAAAATTTGTTCTTGTACATCAAATAACAAAAAAAAGAAATGTATTTATATCTTACTTTTCAATAGCTTACGTTCTTCTTCTTCTTTTTTAAAATTCAAGACTTATGCAATACACTTTTAACATTGCCATAATACTATATCTTACTTTCCTATATATATATAGGAAATTACAATTACAGCAATACACAATATAAATAAATATATATATATATATATATATATATATATATATATATATATATATATATAAATTACAATTACAGCAATACACAATATAAATGTGCATGGCCCTATCAAAAGTGAAAATGATCAAAGATTATCTTTCATTCTTTATGCTATTTCAATATTAATATGTTCATCAAGCTGTCAATTAGTATATTGCCTCCCAATGATTGTATCAAGATGGTAATGACGCGAAAATAAAATTCCCTTGAAGTGGTTTATATGAGTATTTTTATAGGGTTCTATATTAACCAAAAGTTTTATCCAGCACATTTATATTCATATCATGACCGTTCAATAATCTTTTTGTATATAATATATCCATTCTCCTCCTTTATTTTTGTTTACAAATAATAATATTTTTTTTATTTTAGATATTTTTGTTTATAAATAATAATATAATTTATTTTAGAGATGAATAGATGGGTTGCAAATCTTAATATTCTAGAATGATATTTTTGAAAATGGCCCTATCACCAATTATTTAGCTTAAATTTGTTTGAACAGGACTATGTAGCATGTAGTTCATTTATCATATATGACAAGAATAATATTTTTTCCACTTTAAATTATGTGAAGATT
Source organism: Pinus tabuliformis (assembly GCA_031772625.1). NCBI lineage: Eukaryota > Viridiplantae > Streptophyta > Pinopsida > Pinales > Pinaceae > Pinus > Pinus tabuliformis. The sequence goes on from CM062806.1 coordinate 950,651,964, forward strand.
TTTTAGTGGTTATTATGTGGCATGCATGGTATAACCATTCAATTTTGTCTTTCACTACCTATTAATTTGTTTTTCACAAAACAAATTGCCATATATCTATATTTTAATATTTGAAATTGAATTTTTATTATTAATTCATTTATTTTTAAAATAATTGGTTGAGGTTTTATTATGAGATTTTAGTAACTTTTTAATTTAATAGTTACTATTTTCTTTTAGTTTTATTTCCCTTTTATTTAATTTTATAAAAAAAATTAAGTTTATGATTGATTTTTTTAATTTAACTTTTAGATTTTTTTAGAAGTAAAAGGGAAATAAAAAATCTATAATTTTTATGTTTTTTAATTTAATTTTTCTGAGAAAAACCTTATAAAAAAAGTCAATATTAATAGTGATTTTATAAATGATTTCTTATCTAATAAATTTTATTAGAAAATTAAAAAGATGTGGTAAAAAAGGAAAAAAAGGAGAAAAGGTTTGATTTTTTTTTTTCTCTCGTAAGGTGAGTTGTGTGCTTAGTAGAATCGACGTAGATGGGTGTTCCTCTGTTCGATAAGCATCCATCTAGTTGTTGAGATCAAGTGAGTGTTATTATTATGGTGGATTTGATTTAATATCTGTAACTTTTATTTTTTAAGATTTATACACATTTTTTGGGTTGTTTTTAATAGGATCAGCTTTGACAATTTGCAGGTATATATGGAGACAATGTAGAGGGATGTTGAGTCAAGAAAACAATTCAAGAGGTAGGCACATTAGTCTCCGTTTTTTCCTAGTTACAATTCAAGAGGTAGGGACATTAGTCTCCGTTTTTTCCTAGTTAATTTCTTGTTTAATTTCATTGTATCGACACATTTCTTTACTGCAATTGTTATCACGTGGAGGTAATCTTTACTGCAATTGTTATCACGTGGAGTTACCTCTTCACTGCAATTGTTATCACGTAGAGTTACCTAGAATGGCTAGCTGATTACTCGGGTTCCTTACCTTTTTATCTTTTATTTCACATTCGAGAATGATATAAATTGTTTATTAGGCAAGACGATCCCGCCCTTATTTTGGAACCCAACCCAAGTTGAATGCCAATAACATTACGGGATGTAGAATTTGATGTTCTAATGGCGAAAATATTGAGTGTAAAATCCCAAAAATCAAACAATTCATTAACATTCATGCTAGCCAATCAACGTTAGGAAGATCGAAGTAGAGAAAGTGATTAAATGTTTTGCATAAATGCACAGAAATAGCTTCCTTCCCGGAACTGTTTTTTTTACATTGATTTTGTGATAACACACCCCACGCATCGTTTTTCTTGTACATTGTGTATTATTGCAGCCATCGTTTTTCCTGTAAACTGTGTATTAATGTACATTGTGCTCATCTTTACTTGTGATTTGCTAATTTGATTTTAATTATCTAGCATGCTTTGAAAATTTTAATAAAAAATCGAAAATTATTAGCATGCTTTGAAAATTTTAATAAAACTTCAGAAATTATTAAGAGTTTAACTAGGATTTACTATTTTAGAAATTCAATTATTTGGAAAAAAATAGATTGGTCCAACTTCTCGTAAAAATTATTTTTCATTGTTTCCAAAATTATTCATGATGGTGAAAGTTTACTATATAAAGGCTTGAGTGCTTACATAATATTCTTTGAACACTATTGCATCCACTACAATAGACTTGAAGATCCGCTCTAATTCCTGGTCATATTTCTTGTCAAAACAACTAAGGTTAAATTGGTAACATACCTTTTATTTGGCCTTCATGGTTGAAGGTTTTATTGTGCTCAGATCCTTTCTTTTAGCAACTGTAACAGTTCTCAGGGTTTGATAAATGTAACAATTCTCAAGATTCTATACGTTCCACATTTACAAATTTGTAATCACTTTGCACTAACTTTGTAGTTAAATATGTTCACAGTCTGTAATATAGTAATTTGGACCTTTTCTATGAACTTGATAAGATAACACTTAAAGTTATGACACAAAAGTATAACTTGTTTATTGATCTCTGCAAAATCTACAGAAGTCTTTGTGTACTTGTAATGCAATTAGGCAGATTGATCGCCACTATTTGTCCCCCGTATGTATGTTTTAATTGATCCACTAAACCATTTTCAACATTTCTTGGTTTATAGGATTTGTTGAGATTTTTCTGTTTTAATTAATTTTGGAAAAGATCTCTTTTATGTGACAACAATAGGATTAGTTGCTATATTAGCTCCAGTATTTTTTGAGGAGTTAGTGCATCCTATATTTGTTGTGAGGGAATTTATGATTCAGTTTTATACTCCAGCTATAAAAAATGTAATCCCGTAGAGGATTGAGAGTGTGTGTAAAGAGTGTAGAGAAAATAGGGTGAGCTGAGAGTATGTGGGAAGAATTAGAATTTTTTGTAATCTCCTTTGAATAATAAGAATGCCAATGCCTCTGTTTTGGTGGACGTAGCCCAGATTGGTTGGGTGAACCATGTTAAATCAGTGTGTTATGGTTTTGTGGTTTTTTAATGTGCTGTGTATGTTTGTTTAATTTTATTTCCGCTGCACATTGTTTGGTCTAACAAGTGGTATCAGAGCGGTGCAGTAGAAGCGTGGAGGGCCCATAATCTACAGGTCTCTGGTTGTGGAGCTGGTGCGTGTTACAGAGCTGCTGAAGGTGGAGTTTTGGCGATTGGCGCGGTTTCGGCAGAGACAGTCGCGCCAATTTCTGACAGTGAACGGGTTAGCGCATTTTATTTTGGAACAGACATGCCAATTGGTGCAGATCCGAGTTTAATACTCGCGCCAGAGCTCCATTATCCCGATTGGCGCGGAAGCGATGGGTTTAAGCGCGCCAATTTTTTGTCACTTACAAGGATTTTATTCTGGCTCGGTTCATCTGCTGTCAAAGGAGCGCCAGGCAGTGGATTGTGTTTTAGGCGCGGGTTTTCCGCTGTCAAGGAGCGCCAGGCAGTTTTTCTCTCTGGTAAACCTGCAATTTTTTGTTTTTTTTTTTTCAAATTGTGGTTACACGGTACGATAGAGGAATTTTTTAATTTGGAATTGGAGATTTTGTTTGATACAACATGGCAAAAACTCAAAGTGCTCGTTTTGAGATCGAGAAGTTCAATGGAAAAAATAACTTCGAAATCTGGAAAGTGAAGATGCATGATTTGCTTGTGCAACAAGGCGTGGCGAAGGCGCTGTTGGGAAAATCCAAACAGCCTTACACCATGACAGATGATGAATGGAATGAATTGGATGGAAGAGCTCTGAGCGGTATTCGACTGTGTTTGGCAGATGATGTTTTGTTTAACATCGTGTCAGAGAAAACTGCTGCTGGTTTGTGGACAAAGCTTGAGAAGCTGTACATGACAAAATCCTTGATCAATAGGATTCTTCTGAAGTGACAATTGTACAGTCTGCATATGAAGGTACAACTGTTACTGATCATTTGAATGTCTTTAATACTCTCCTGGTGCAATTAGAAAGTATAGAAGTAAAATTTGAATCAGAAGATAAAGCTATAACTTTATTGTGCTCGTTGCCCTAGTCATGGGATCATTTTGTTATTTCTATAAGTCTAAGTATATCAGAAACCCTTGAATTTGATGATGTTGTTGGAGCTTTGTTGACCAAAGAGACAAGGAAGAGGTCGAATTCCGAAACCTCTACATCAGAAGCAATGATGGCTAGAGGTCGTTCTAGAGAAAGATGCTCTGGTAAGCACAGCGACTCGCGTTCAAAATCGAAAGGGAAGAAGAGTAAGGTAAAGTGCTGGTTTTGTGGCAAATTGGAACATTTGAAGAAGGAATGTTGGAAGAGACAGTAGGCCTCCAAAGAAGACTCTTCAACAGAGAAGAAAGAAGCAAACATGACAAATACAGGTTCGGCATCCAAGACAGGTATGAGTGATGAAGTGTTATCAGTTGATTTGTCTAGTCATGATCAACATTGGCTGTTAGATTCTGGTGCATCAAATCACATGTGTATTCATAGGGAATGGTTTAAAACTTATAAACCAATCAATGATGGAGTAGTTTACATGGGAAATGATGTCACATGTAACATTGTGGGAATTGGAACCGTTCAGCTTAAAATGTTTGATGGGACAAATAAAATTTTAACTGATGTAAGACATGTACCTGAACTAAGGAAAAACCACATTTCATTGGGAGTACTGGACACAAATGGATATAAAACCTTTGTTCAAGGTGGAGTAATGAAAATTTATAAAGGAATTTTACTAGTAATGAAAGCAAAGAAGGTTGGAAATCTTTTTCAGTTCGAAGGAAGAACATAGTCAGATCATGTTTCTATAGTGTCTGAAAATGACAGTAATTCTATTTGTTTATGGCATCAAAGGTTGGGCCATATGAGCGAAAGAGGTTTAAAGATTTTATCTGATTGTACTTTACTTCCTAGTCTAAAATATGTTAAGTTAGATTTCTACAAACATTGTCTGTTTGGGAAACAAAGCAAGTAGAAGTTTAAAACTGGAAAGCATACTAGTAAGGGAATCCTTGATTATATCCATTCTGATGTTTGGGGTCCATCTCCTATAACCTCATATGGCGGATCGTCATATTTTGTATCTTTTATTGATGATTTCTCTAGAAAAGTGTGGGTCTACATGTTAAAGAAGAAGTCTGATGTGTTTACAGTTTTCAAACAGTTTAGAGCATTAGTTGAAAACATCACTGGAAGAACTATTAAATGTTTAAGAACTGACAATGGTGGTGAGTTTACTTCAAAGGAATTTGATAATTATTGCAAGGAAGCTGGGATCGAAAGACATAAAACCACTGTGTATACTCCTTAGCAAAATGGAGTTGCTGAACGCATGAACAAGACTCTTTTAGAGAGAGCAAGAAGTATGCTGAGTAACGCCAATTTGTAGAAGGAATTGTGGACAGAAGCGGTTTCTACAGCTTGCTATTTGATAAATCGATCACCATCAACTGCAATAGGATGCAAAATTCCTCAAGAGGTATGGAAAGGTCATCCTTGTGATTATTCTAAACTGAAAGTTTTTGGTTGTGATGCATATGCTCTAGTTCCAAAATATCAGCGTTCTAAATTAGATCCTAAGTCAAAAAGATATATCTTTGCTGGATATGGTGATGGGACTAAGGGATACAGATTGTGGGATCATACTACTCACAAGATCATCATTAACAGAGATGTTAAATTTAATGAATCCTCACTTGAAAGTTCAGATGTAGATAATAAATTGAAACAGGATAATGTATCTAAGCTTCAACACATTCAGTTTTAAAACAGTCCAAATATTGATGATGATCAAGATGAACATGGTTCAGATGTAAGTCATGAACAAGTTTCAGATGCAGGTCATGAACAAGTAGATCATGAACATGATTCAGATGCTTATCATGAAGAAGTTCCTACAAATAATAATCAACAAATTGTGGAAGTACCAGAAACATCTTTAAGGAGGTCCACAAGAATTAAACGTCCTCCTAGAAGGTATGATGATTATGTTACTTTAGTTGCTTTAACCACTAACGATGATGAACCATTGTGCTATCAGGAAGCTGTAGAAGGTTCTAAAAGTGAAAAGTGGAAAGAAGCTATGAAGGACGAGATGATGGCATTAGACAAGAATGACACATGGGATCTGGTAGAACTTCCTAAAGACAGAAAAACTGTGGGATGTAAATGGGTGTACAAATTGAAAAGGGGTGTTGATGGTTCAAAGGACAGGTACAAAGCAAGGCTGGAAGCGAAAGGTTTTTCTCATAAAGCAGGCATTGATTTTCATGAGATATTTTCACCAGTTGTAAAAATTGTTTCAATTCGAATTGTATTAGCATTAGTTGCTTTACTTGATTTAGAATTACAACAACTAGATGTTAAAACTGCATTTTTACATGGAGATTTAGACGAGGAAATTTACATGGAACATTCGGAAGGATTTTTTCAAGATCCCAACAAGAAATTTGTTTGCAGGCTCAAGAAATCATTGTATGGTCTGAAGCAGTCGCCTCGACAATGGTACAAGAAGCTTGATTCTTTCATGTTGAGTCAAAATTATATAAGAAGTGAATATGATCATTGTGTTTACTTTAAGAAATTAAGTAATGGCATGTTCATTATCTTAGTGTTGTATGTTGATGATATGCTTTTAGCAAGCAAAAGCATAACAGAGATCAATAGGTTAAAGGCTCAGATGGCTAGGACATTTGATATGAAAGATCTAGGAGCAGCAAGACAAATTTTGGGCATGGAGATTTTCAGAGATAGGAGCAATGGTAAGCTGTGGCTATCACAACAGAAGTATATTGATAAAATACTCTTGAGGTTTGGTATGAACAATGTGAAGCCTGTTTCAGTCCCTTTAGCTTCCCATTTTAAGCTTTCTTCAAGTTTATGTCCTAATACAAATGAAGAAAAGGAATATATGTCTCGAATTCCATATGCCAATGTAGTAGGTTGTTTGATGTATGCGATGGTTTGTACTCGACCAGATATTTCACATGCAGTTGGGGTTGTCAGCAGGTATATGGAAAATCCAGGAAAAGAACACTGGTCAGCAGTGAAATGGGTGCTTCGGTATTTGAGAGGCACAAGTGATTATTGTATCACTTATAACAGAAGTAGTGAATTTGTTTGCGGATATGTTGATTCCGATTTTGCAAGTGATTTGGATAAGAGAAGGTCAACTTCAGGGTATGTCTTTACTCTTGCAGGTGGAGCTATTAGCTGGATGTCAAAGCTACAAAATATTGTTGCTTTATCCACTACTGAAGCAGAATACATAGCTGCTTCACATGCTTGCAAAGAAGCGGTTTGGTTGAAAGGTTTGATTGGTGAGTTTGGTAGGTTACAGGACAACATCAAGTTATTTTGTGATAGTCAAAGTGCAATTCATTTGGCTAAGAATCTGGCCTATCATAGTAAATCAAAGCATATACCTATCAAGTACCATTTTGTGAAAAAGGTTATCACTGAAAGGGGTGTTTCTCTTGAAAAGGTGCATACAAAAGAAAACTGTGCAGACGTGTTCACGAAACAAGTTTTGTTAGAGAAGCTACGTTGGTGTCTGGATTCTCTTGGCTTGCAGAAAAGATAAAAATAATAAATGAACAGGGTATCAGGCTAATTGTTGTCAAGGTGGAGATTGTTGAGATTTTTCTGTTTTAATTAATTTTGGAAAAGATCTCATGTATGTGACAACAATATGATTAGTTGCTATATTAGCTCCAGTATTTTTTGAGGAGGAGTTAGTGCATCCTATATTTGTTGTGAGGGAATTTATGATTCAGTTTTATACTCTAGCTATAAAAATTGTAATCCCGTAGAAGATTGAGAGTGTGTGTAAAGAGTGTAGAGAAAATAGGGTGAGCTGAGAGTATGTGTGAAGAATTAGAATTTGTTGTAATCTCCTTTGAATAATAAGATTGCCGATGCCTCTGTTCTGGTGGACGTAGCCCAGATTGGTTGGGTGAACCACGTTAAATCAGTGTGTTATGGTTTTGTGGTTTTTTAATGCGCTGTGTATGTTTGTTTAATTTTATTTCCGCTGCGCATTGTTTGGTCTAACAGGATTAACTTAGTTAATTCACACTTTCACTTCATTTTCAACCATTGTTTTGATATAATTTAGTTTTTCTTGGTAGTCTCAAATGTGGGCAAGGTTACTAAAATGACGTTTTGTCCTCTTAGCTTTATTTTGTTACTACATCTGTAATTGCCTTGAACTATGATGCATTTGATATTAGGTAAATCAAATTTTCAATCAATTTTCATGACAATTTACATGAACAATAAAGAATTATAAAATTTGATTGCTTTTACTTTCAAACTGTCTTATATTTTTATATGACATCTATAATTGTAATTTGTAACTATAATTTATTTTCTTAATAATAGTTGCTAAAAAATTGATTCAAGGACTTAAACCTATCACTAATTAAAGTTATATAGTTTCATTACAATTTCACCTTTCAGCAATCTAAAGTCCAATTTCCCTATATTTAAACTAAGCGGCCTATCACTAATTAAATTTATATAGTTTCATTAGAGTTTCACCTTTTAGCAATCCAAACTCCAATTCCCCTATATTTAAACTAAGTGGCAGGGACTAGCTACTACGTAGCACTTGTTATTTCTCATTTTTTTTATGGTCATATGTAAGGTATTAATATAAAAATATATTTTCAAAATAATAATCCATCAGTGATTAATCTTATATCTACATTTACACTAAAAAAAATAGTTTTATAATATTTCAAGGTGGATATTTCGAAAAAAAAATTCCTTTCTTTTTCTTTTTTTTCATCGTTTGGGTATGTGTTATATTCTTTTCATGACTTCCTCCATAGATGTCATATACTGCACCAAGCGCAATGGGGAGGTTAGGGGGGTGAAAGTTCCCTTGTAGGGGGCTTCTAGGCAACACCCTAGGAAAAAAATTGGGTTGTTTTATGCATTTGTTTTTGGTAGTTTTTAGCGCATAGTTTTCTTCTTCTGCAGTTTTGTGACACATGGTGGTTTAACCCGTAATTTTGTAATTTCATTCAAGGAACTACAATTGTATTCTAATCCAAAGTAAATGGATTAGTGATTTATGGATGTCACGGGTTATACAATGTGTGTGTGTGTGTGCGTGTGTGTTAAACTATAAAGAAGAATATACTAAAAAATCTTACGAGTTTTCCCGATTTTGGTTTCTGAGGTAAACCTATGTGTTAATGTATGTGTTTGCTATTACATATTTTCTATTTTATTAAGAATATTTTTGCAGTAATTAATTGTGTAGGGTTAAAACCCACATTTAGTATCAGAGTGGTTTCGACTTCAAGGGGACACTTTTGTTGCTAGGGGATTTTACTCGGGCATGTGGTGGACCCTATTAAAGTGGAAAATCTATAGAATTGATTCCTGAGGTAAAAGAAAATGGTGAGTAGTTTAAATATAGAAATCAACAACTTCAATGGGAAGAGTTTTGAGTTGTAGAAGCTCAAAATGGGGGATCTATTCATGGACAAAGATCAATGAATCATTGTGGATCTAGGCATTACACCAAAAAGGATGTCGATAGAATATTGGACCGATTTCAATTGAAATCCAAAGAGCACAATATAATTATGTCTTTGGCTAGTTTATTCAATTGCATCCTTTCATATCACTCCTCATAGGGAGTGGTTTTGTAGGAATGAAAGATATGGTGGTGTTGATGTTTTCTTAGGAGATGACTTGACAGCCAAAATCATATGATGAGGAAAATTTAAGTTGGAGGTCATGGTTCGATGGATTCTAACACTCCTTGTTGTTCTACACATCCTAGAATTGGAAAAAAAACAAATTTATATAAACAACATGATCAATGCAAGTGTAAAAATAATGTTTGAAAAGAATACCTATAGAATGGTTCAAGGAGCAACAATATAATTTAGGGGAGTTCAGATTCGAACTCTCTATAAGTTTTTTTAAGTCATTGTCAGTGATGGATGCAACAAATTTTTTGTTCTTACGATTGGAGATGAATATGGAAAAACTCCTACAATCTTTGGAGAAAATACTATGTTGTGGCATCAAATATTGGGACACATCGAAGAAAGGGCCTTCAAGTAATGCATGGTAATGTTATGGTAGAAGGTATGTCTACTAGCTCTTTGGATTTTGATTTCTATGAGCATTGTTTATATGGGAAGAAAAATTAGGTATGATTCTCCTTTGGTGCTACAAGGGCAGAGATAATATTACAGTTGGTGCTCAGTGATGTAATTAGACCTGTGTTAGTTCCATCATTGGGTAAATATGTGTAATATGTCTCATTTATAGATGAATTATAAAGGAATATATGGATTTATTTCCAAATAATAAATCTAAAGTGTTTGAAAAAATCAAAGAGTTTAAATCTCTTGTGAAAATGAGACAAAGAAGAAAATTAAGGTGTTGAGGACAGATAATGGTGCCAAATTTTGTGGGAATGATTTCAAAAAATATTTAAAAATACTGGGACACACCAAAGAAAGGGCCTTCAAGTACTACATGGTAATGGTATGGTATAAGGTATGTCTAATAGCTCTTTGGATTTTTATTTCTATGAACATTTTTTATATGGGAAGAAAAATTAGGTAAGATTCTCCTTTGGTGCTACAAGGGCAGAGGGAATATTATAGTTGGTGCACAGTGATGTGTTTAGACCTGCGTTAGTTCCATCATCGAGTAAATTTGTGTAATATTTCTCATTTATAGGTGAATTCTCAAGGAATACATGGATTTATTTCCTAAATAAGAAATCTAAATTCTTTGAAAAAATCAAAGAGTTTAAAGCTCTTGTGAAAATTAGACAGAGAAGAAAATTAAGGTGTTGAGGACAGATAACGATGTCAATTTTTGTGGGAATGAATCCAAAAAATATTTAAGAAGTGTGGTATAGTAAGGAAAAATACTACTCCATACACACCTTAACATAATGGATTTACAAAAAGGATGAATAAGACCCTAATGGAGAAATTAAGGAGTATGCTTAGTGGTGTACTCGAGTTAGGATAAGAATTATAAGCAAAGGCATTAGACATTACTTGTTACTTGGTAAATAGATCACCCTCAGGTGGGTTAGACAAAAAGACTCCACATGAAGTACAAACTGGTAAGAAACCCCCTCTTAAACCTCTTAGTATATTTGATGTAATGCTTATGTACACATTCCAAAAGAGAATAGGAGTAAGTTGGCGAAGAAATATGAAAAGTGTATCTTTATTGGATATAAATATGGTTTGAAAGGTTATAATATTTGGAACCCATAAAATAAGAAGGTTGTGTATAGTGGAGATGTGGTATTTAGAGAAATCAAAGATGTTTTCAAACAAGATATTCTACCAAGGGAGAAAGAACTAAAAAAGATAGATTTTCAATTGAAGGATAATGAATAGACCTTATAGCAGAAAGGCAATGGATTCATAGGATTGAAAACTCTGGAAAAAAGCCATGGTTGAAGAAATGGCATCCTTGTACAAGAATGAGGCTTGGGATCTAGTGGAGTTTTTTCCTTGAAGAAATCTCATTGACAACAAATGGATGTTTAAGAAGAAGTTGAATGTAGAAGGCATAGTGGAAAAATACAATGCTTGGTTAGTAGAAAAGGGTTATTCCCAGCTAGAGGGAGTTGACTTGTTGAGATATTTTCTCTTATTTCCAAGTTAACTTATATTATATTTATTTTGTCTATTATTACTTCTTTTAATTTTAAGTAGAAAAGATGGACATAAAGACAACATTCCAATATGAGGATATGGAAGAAAAAACCTACATGAAGTAGCCAAAAGGATTTGCAGTGAAAGGAAAGAAAGAGTCAATGTGTAGGTTGAAAAAACTCATATATGGGTTAAAGAAACCACCAAGGATGTGGTATGAAAATTTTGATGCTTATGTATTAGGACTTGGCTTCAAAAGGAGTAAAGTTAAGCAATGTGTATATTTCAAATTAGTTGATGATTATCTTATTTATTTGATCTCATATGTGGATGATATGTTGTTTATTGGAAATGATAGGGAAATCATCTAGGAAGTGAAAACTCAGTTGTCCTCTAAATTTGACATGAAGGATCTCAACACTGCAAAATTTCATTTTGTACATGGAAATTAGAAGAGATCGGAAAAATAGGAAAATTTGATTAAATCAGAGGAAGTACGTTATGAAAATATTACAAAGGTTTAATATGTAGGAAAGTAAATAAGTAAAGGTGCATATTACTATATCCATAAGGATTATGTAGATCAATGTCCTAAGATATAAGAAAAGGAAGAAGACATGTCTCATGCTCCATATTCTAATGTAGTTGGAAGTTTAATGTATGTAATGTTTTGTACTAGATCATATATTACACATGCAATGGGAGTATTGAGCAAGTATATGTCAAAACTAGGGAAAGAGAAATGGACAATAGTAAATAGGTTTTACAGGTATCTTCATGGCACTATTAGTGATGGATTGTGCTATCAAGGAAGACAAGGAATGGACAAAGTGTTGGACATACATGACTTCATTGATGCATATTTCGTTACTGATCTAGATTTTAGAATGTCTACATGTGGGTATGTGTTTAACCTATTTGGAGGAACAATCAAATGGATGAGAAAGAGACAATATGTAGTGGCACTCTCAACTACAAAATTTGAATAAATGGTAGTCACTCGTGTATGAAAGGAAGTAGTATGGTTGCAAAGATTGTGTTCAGGTATTGGGTTCATATAGCAAGCTATGAGGATAGCTTATGACAATCATAGTGCAATCTTCTTATCAAAGAACTCATTATATCATTCTAATGAAAAGCATATGTTCAATATCACTTTCTGAGAGATATGATTGAATAAAAGAAGGTGCTACTAGTGAAGGTAGACACTTTGAATAAAGGTGTATATTTATTAATAAAATATATGACCACTAAGAAGTTCTATTGGAGTATAGAAATGATGGAAATTATTTGGTTAGATTTTTTATCATGTACTCTTGTGACCCCTTGTGTGAAAAGAAAAAAACAAGTGGGAAAATGTTTGTTATGTCTTATATTCTTTGCATGAATACCTCCACATGTTAGATATTACATTAGGTGTAGAAAGAGGATTGTGGGGGGGGTGGGGGGGGGGGACAGGGCGGTGAATCCCCCCCTACTCAAGGGGTTTGGGGGTGGTTCCCCTGAAAAATACCAGGGAGTTTTTTGTGTTTTCTTTGGTGGTTTTTGGCACACAATTTTAACCTTTAGTGATTTGTGGTGCATGTTGGTTTAGCCCATGGTTTTGTAGTTTCACTCAAGGAATTGTGATTTTATTCTAATACATGGTAAATGGATTTGTGGTTTCTGGATATTGTGATGTATATATATATATATATATATATATATATATATATATATATATATATATATATATATATATATATATATATATATATATTAACATTGTAAAGGAGAATATACTGAAAATTTTTTCTAGTTTTATTGTTTTGGGTTTCCAAGGTAAAATATATCCATTAATATGTGTGTCTTCCATTTCATATTTTTTATTTTACTAAGGCTATGTTTGTAGTAATTGATTATACAGGGTTAAAACCTACATCATATTCCACTTATACTCCATCCATATCTTCCCATCATCCATTCAAGAGGGGTATGTTGTGGAGTTCTTCGCCCCTCTTTATTCTCTTTCATCATCCCTCTTTCTTTTCCTCGCCCTTCATCCTTTAGGAAATTTGCATAGCTCACAACCCTCCTTTCCTCCCTTCGTTCAATATTCTACCTTCTACCCCATCCTACTCCTCCCATCATCCATTCAATTTTGGCATGATGTGGATCTACCCAACTACATTTCCTTACCTTCCTCCAATTCTTTCATCCTTCACGTCCCTTTGGCCCATCCATCTCCTCTACTTCATCCTTCATTATTTAGGTGCAATATGGAATCTAAAGAACTCTTTATTCCTTTTAATTGTCACTTTCCCTTTGATCCAAATGGAAAATGGGATCAACCCATGGTATTTATCCACCCATGGTATTGTGACATCCACCCATGGTATTCATTCACCCATGTAATTTACCCATGGTATTGTAACCGAAAAAGGCTATAAGTAACAAGTCGCATTTTGTAAAAGGACAGTTTGTTTGTCACAATGTAGCTTTTACAGTTATTCTTCGTTTTATTAAAACAAATATTTGTGGGTTTGTTTAGTCGGAATTCTCCTCTTTTTCTTCTGGCATTTCAATTTTTCATATCTTGAGGGCCTCTCCCCCAAAATCCATTTCAATCTTTTAGATCTTAGGGGCCTACCCTCAAGATCTGGATCAGTAGTATCAGAGTAGGTTATGATTCCATGGGAATGAGGGTTTGATGCATATTTCAATTTCAAATTTTGTATCAATACAGGCATGTCCTACGTCCTCCACAAAGCATTTTCTTGGTCCAAGCGGGAAGAATTTTTCTTTTTTCATTTTTTTTGTAGGAATGTTTTTGGGCGGCAAGTTTTTAGATTAGATTTGAAATTTTTGGTGAAAAATTTACAAAAAAACATAACATATCTGGATTTCTTGTGAAAAAATACCCAAATTAAAAAAAAAAAAAGCAATCGAATTGGAGTTCATATGAGGGAGATATCGTTGATTTAAAATCAGCTAAGTTGTAGAATGTTTTCTTACGACAATTGGTGGATGACAACTCTCCTATCATTTTATGTAGTTTTTGTGAAGAATTTCATAACAATGATTGTAGATTTGAGCTCCTATTGAAAGATCACCCAATTTCAAAAAAAAATGGGTTGAATCGGAGTTCCGATGTGGGATATATCACTGATTTAAAATCATCTATTTTTTCAGAACTTTTGTGACAGCGGAACAGTTGCAGCACGAATTTGAGATTCCAAAGTATCCATATAAACCTTTCCAACTCACGAGAAGGTGCAGAATGGTCATTTTGTTTACAAAAAAAGGTTATAATAGATATTCCAAGTTATATTGACCGAGCTATGTCCATTTATTCCAGAGTAGCATTCAGAGTGAGTTCCCTTTGGAGATGTGCCCTCCAACCCTGATTTAGTAGGCACCTGCTTAACATTCATTAGTTTAAACATAGAAACATTTGGCTTCAGTTCTTTGGAGATGTGCCCTCCCACCCCAGGCTATGTAGGCACCTGCTACTTCATCAACAATCAACATCACAGTTTTGGGCCAGCCACACAAAATCCTTGTCATCAAACTCCATTTGCTAGGCCGCACATTGTTAGTGTCACAGTTGGTCACAAGAATTACAGGGTATCTCTATCCTCGGACCTTTGTTTGTCATGGTTATAGGTCATCCACAAACTCACACTTCATCAAAGTCCATTTGCTAGGCCGCATAGTGTTAGTATCAAAGTTGGTCACATGCATTATAGGGTATCTCTAACCTCAGATCTTCATTCATCATGGTTATGGGTCATCCACAAAACCACACTTCATCGAAGTCCATTTGCTAGGTCGCACACTGTTAGTATCACAGTTTGTCACAAGCATTACAGGGTATCTCTATCCTCAAATCTCCGTTCATCATGGTTATGGGTTAACCACATAAAACCCTTCTCTTCAGTGGCTCTTCATATTCAACAAGGGCTTCACAGGAGGGAACTTCACACAATGGGGACCATTTCTTCTTAAGGAGGGAGGAATGATCCGAATGGAAAATGGCATCAACCCATGGTATTCATCCACCCATGGTATAGTAAGTGGCATCCACCCATGGTATTTATCCACCCATGGTATTTTCCCATGCTATTGTGACATCCACCCATGGTATTCATTCACCCATGGAATTTACCCGTGGTATTGTAATCGAAAAAGGCTATAAGCAACAAGTTGCATTTTGTAAAAGGACAGTTTGTCCACCACAATGTAGCCTTTACAATTATTCTCCGTTTTGATAAAAAAATTCTTTATGGTTTTGTTTATTGGGCATTCTCCTCTTTTTATTTTGGCATTTCAATTTTTCAGATCTTGGGGGCCTCTCCCCCAAAATCGATTTCAATCTTTTAGATCTTTGGGGCCTCCCCCTTAGACCCATCCTTTGATCCATATGTGGATCTTTAATCCCCTCTTTCTTCTCTTCCTATATCACCTTCCCTCTACCCCTTCCATCTCCTTCCTTCCTTCTTAATTTTCCCACCACATTTATTTTACAAAGTTTAGTATACAAATAAATAATAAATTTTGTAACAAATTTTGGTGAATGTCCATTTCAATCACACAAAAAGTGCCAGAGGAAAATTTCCAAATTACCCAAGCTACCTCCTTGAATCTTTTTAAAATAGAAAATTCAAGCATAAAACTTGGAGGTGAAGGGAATAAGCAGTTGGTGTATATATCACAATCCATATTGTTGAATCCAAATTAAGATATAGTGATCAAAATCAATGTTAGAAGCATAAAGTATCAACAATATTATTTTCCAATGTAATTGGGTTTGAAATAAAACATGCAATGCACAACAAAGGTCTAGTAGAGTATTTAATATGCATTATTTCATGTTATTTACATACTTATAACCATGGAAAAAAATTTCCTAAGTTCTACATATTTCAAAGATTTATATACAAGAAAATTTGGGGTATGTCAACCCCAAGGGGTAACCACATGAAGAGGCACCCCCAAGGGTGTATGTTACTAAACATATTAGATATTTTATTCTCACTTGTGGTCATCACACATCCAGAAAGCCCACTCATTTTCTCCTTCATGCCCTCATGCTAGATCAACCATGAAGTATCAAAAGTATAATTCAACTCATATGGTAGAATGTAATGCAATTCTCATGATCATTGGGTGTATGCATATTTTATTGGACATTGTTATGGCCTTTGGTGATTGGTGACAACAATGCTTACCAAGGTAGGATTTACTAAACTTCATACTCCCCTCAGTTTATATATTTTTTCATATTATACTATGTAGGATGTCATATGCTCATGAAAGGTGTCATCTCCCATGGTCGGGTTATGTTACTAGGTCACTTCCTAAGGTACCATCTCATCTCCCTTTCGCAGATATCATTTTCCACCTTGTCCCTTCACATTCATTTCATTCATGAAAAATGACTTTTCTCCATTCATGCTTATGTTCTCAAGAGTCATTATTAAATTATTTATGTAAGCATGAAACCATTGAAAGCCTAATTGAACATAAACTTCCCATGGTTATTTATATAATATCTAAAGGGGAAAAGAAGTGAAAATTAAATATTAAACAAATTGAAGCTTGAGCTAGTGCCACCTTGTTATGAGTCCCTCCCCTATTCCTTGGCTTTTATAAAGAACATTTAAATGAAATGAGTGTGTTTGAAAAACTAAACATTTGATTAAATAAAAATAGGGGGTATTTTAAATGATGTTGAGAAATGAGAACTCAATGATTCAAGCTCCTTCTTAAAAAAGGATACTAAAAGAAATCCCTAGCTACAAAGGTAGACGTCAAAATTAATTTGTAAATTATTGTGGATATTCTATTGGATAGTTCATCACAACATATCTAATAAAATAAACTAAATTCTATACTATGAAGGTTAAATTCTTTTAGATTTTTTATTTGGTAATTACTAATTTTTTTATTATGCATGAAATATATGAAACACATAAAAAGAGAACAATAATACAGTCGCACACCAATCATAGTGAACAAAATGGTTTTCTTCAGGAAACCCCTACAAGAGAAAACCTTGTTGAAAGGTGAGGTTTCTTTGTTCTCTTTTCTGGCATGGAAATAATGAAAGTACAAGGAGAATACATTCTCTATGGAGTTACTTGAGAATTTTGTGGCCTATTAGGCTATTACAAACACTAATCCTCTTTATTATACTCTCTAACTCCTACTGATATTTTCTCTACTCCACTATTGAACAAAATACAACAAGAAAGAATAAGACCCCCTTTCCTCCTAGAGGCCCAACTTTAACATATCCTAATAGCCAACTAGTGGCCATGTTTGACTCATTAAACTCTCAACTATAGTTACAACTTTGAATATTATAGTTTTTTTCATAGTCCACACATGTCTAACTCCTTTTGCATGAGTAACAAGGGTTGATGTGTTGTCCTCTTGAACCATGAAGTTCAAATCAAAAGGTCAACTTTTGGGAGTCATAACCTTTTCATGTGAACAATTATTAATGTCTTTCTTGCATCATTGGAAAGATATATGAGTCCAAAATAATTCATGGAATATTATGCTTAAGCGAGAGAGATTTGACCCAAAAAATGTCATTTAATGCCTCAAAATAACCCAAGAAGGTTTTAGAACTCAATTCTCCAAATTGGGACTCACTGATAAAAATTACATTGCAAGTTGATTCCTCCAATTTTCCTACTCTAAAGGCATCAAGATAGATGAAAAACAGTGTAATTATTCAATATAGATCACACCTACCATTTTTTGATGCTTTCGGTCCCCAAAACCTTTTACTGCATGAGGTGAGAATTTTTTTCCTCTACCTTATTCCTAGAGTACCATTCCACTTTTCCTATAATTTTCCCATTTCAATCAATTTTTCCAAAGGTCATGCTACACTTAACTTGTAATTCTATACCTCTTTTGTAAAGCTATGTCCTTTTCCAATAGTTCTTGAGCATCTGGTGCAAAGTCTTTTATGGAAGGTGGGGCATTCCCCTCCTCCTCATCTACCATGGAAGGCTCATATATTTTGATGTTTTCCACATTAACCATGGAGTAAATGTGCATGTATATGGGTTGACTGTTTTCTATAGGAATTATCTCCCACCTTTTCTAGTATCTCGGAAGGACCATATTGTAAAGACTTGAATTTCTTACCAGGACTTTGTAGTATTTCCTCATTTAGTTGTAACCATGATTTATCTCCCACTATGAATTACTTCTTTGTTCCGTTTTGATCATACTTGGCCTTGTATTTTTCCTATGACTTATTCAACTTCTCCTATAATTGTAAATGGATCTATCTAATCTTGTCAACAAAAATTTCTACTCTTAATTCATCCCTTGTGAAATACTCCCACTCCTTTTTTCCCATAAGTGAAGGTGGCAAATATTGAAAACAATATTTGAATGAGGACTTACCATTATAAGTGTGGATTTCTTTGCTATAAGAGTGTTATATATAGATTATATTTTCATCCAAGGTCTTTGTATTCTTCTTATTGTAACCCATCAAAATCTACGTCAAAGTCTTGTTGACTACTTCCATTTTCTCATTTATTTATGGATGGAACGTTGTAGACATCTTTAACTTCATGTCCATCTCATCCCACAATATACTCCAAAATGAATTGATAAATTTGGTGCAACTATCTAAAATGTTCCTCCTTGATATCCCAAAGTGCACCTTGGCCTATTCAAAGAACAAGTTTGTTGCTTCATTCCCATTGATGGTTTTTTACCAGGCATGAAAATGCACATGTTATTAAACATATCAAATACCACAAACAAGTAGTCATGTTCCTTCTTGTTTGTTGGTAAGCCACCCACAAAATCCATGGAAATTCTTTCTCAAGGAAAGGTGGGTATAGGTAAAGGATGGTATAGTCCCTATTTCATGTTATTGAGATTCCTAGTACAATAGACTATGCTCCTCTAATGAACCTTGCTACATATTCTTGCATTGTGGGCCAATACACATACCTTTGTAAGTTGGAAACTATATTCTCAAAACCAAAAAGCCTTATAACCTTGGATGTATGTGATTTGTAAACTATTTTGGATATTATGCTAAATATTTCACCACAACAACTTTGATAAATAAACTAAAATCTATATTACGAAGGTTAATTTTTTTTAGATTCCAGATTTATTAATTGTTATTTTTTATTATGCCATGAAATATATCAATTGTAGAAAATTATAGGAAAAAAATATAATCATACACCATCCACAATGAAAACAAGTATTTTATTTAATAAAACATAATAGGTGAAAACCTAGCAAGAACGTGAGGTTACTCTGCTCTCTTTTCTAGTATGGACACACTACAAGTACAAAGGAGAAGACACTCTTTGTGGAATTACCAAAGACCTATGTGCTTTTAGGATAATATAGAGCAATAAACCCCTTTGTTGTGATCTTCCACTCACACTCTCCTTTTTCTTCTCTACTATATAATAAGATACAAATCCATAGAATGGAACACCTTCCCCTCTCAGCGGCCTTGTTTTAAATAGCCCAGTATCCCACTAGC
The DNA here is from genome assembly GCA_031772625.1 of Pinus tabuliformis. NCBI lineage: Eukaryota > Viridiplantae > Streptophyta > Pinopsida > Pinales > Pinaceae > Pinus > Pinus tabuliformis. Next base: position 950,671,635 of record CM062806.1, read on the forward strand.
GGTTAGGTTTAACTCCAACTCTCAGCTAGAGTTAAAACTTTGGCCCTTCTATAGTATTATTCATAATCCACATGTGGATATCCCATTTTGCATAAGTAAAAGAGAATTATGTGGCATCCTCTCAAACCATGGTGGTTAATAATGATAGGTCAACTTGTGGGAGGCATAAGTTTTGCATATGAAGTTGAATTGATATTATTCTTGCACCATTTGGAAGGCCTTTAAGTTTAGAATGGAGATTATCTAAGGAGTTGAAACGAACTACCTTGCAAGAAAGTTGGAGGAGTGAGCCACGAGATTTGATATTTTCACTTTTGTACAGGGTTGAGAGGTGTCGTGGCGCAACCTCGCATGCCTACATCGAGAATTTCTTGCACCCGAGTCTTGAAAGGAAGGTTGGATCAATTTGGGATGTCATTTTGTATGTTTAAGGTTTGTTTGTTTTTTTTTTTAAATCGAGTGGGTTTATTGTAGTTTTGGGAGTAGGTCGAGGGCCTAGCTCATGGATTTTTTGTATCTTTGTATTGTATTTGTAATACATTTGTGAGCATTATTGTATTGTATGAATGTGACATAAGATTGTAGAATAATGATTATAATGATGTGATGATTGGACTCTTGCACATGAGATGAAAGTTAATTGAATATTGGGAACTATACTTGTGCCATGATTGCATGTTGGATTTTGCACACATAATCTAACTAACACATGAATAAAATTATAAGTTATAGATGCATAGTACAAGACCCAAGTACTTGTAAGTTGGTCACTACCATTGTGAGGAACCTCACGGTTGTCGCATGCCCAAAGGGCCTTAGTGCACCTTAACTCAAGAAGCACTCTAGAGGAATGAGAATAATGGGGAGGTTGTAGGGATTTGAAAGTCCCCCTATGTAGGGGTTCAAGGGTAGAACCCCAAAATAAAAAAATGAAAGAAGAAATAAATAAATAAATAAATAAACAAAACAAAAGGTTATTTTATGCATCCATTTTCAGTGGTTTTGAGCACACGGTTTTCTCCTTTAGTGGTTTTGTGGCATATGGTGGTTTATCCCATGATTTTGTAGTTTCAGTAAAGGAACTACAATTTTATTATAATCTAGGGTAAATGGAATGGTATTTTATGAATTCCATGGGTTATATGTGTGTGTGTGTGTCTGTGGTTTTCCCAATTCAGGTTTCCAAGTAAATATGTGTGTTAATGTGAGTGTTTACCATTGCATATTTCCAATTTGATTAAGAATTTATTTGTAGTAATTAAATTTACAAGGTTAAAACCACATTTTCTATCAAAGCAGTTTTGGATTCATGTGGACACTTTTGTGGCTAATGGGTTTTTCTCGGGCATGTGTAAACCCTATTATAGTGGAAGATATGTGAAATTGATTCTTGTGGTGAAAGGAAATTACGAGTAGTGAAAAGATAGAGATTAAGAAATTCGATAAGAAGGGTTTTGAATTGTGGAAGCTAAAAATGGAAGATCAGTTGGTGAACAATGATCAATCTATTGTTGTTGATCTAGTACTACACGAACAGGGATATTGGCTAAAGATGGTATCAAAAGGAAAACATAATATGATTGTGTCTTTGGCTAGTATACTCAAGAGAATCCTTTCATATGACTCCTCATAGGGAGTGGTTTTGAAAGAATGAAATATATGATGGTCATGATATTTTCTTGGAATATGACTTGATAACCAGAATCATATGGTGAGGAAAATTTAAATTGAATCTCATGGGTGGATGGATTATAACACTCTTAATGTTTTGTGCATCCCAAGATTGCCAAGAAATTTGATTTTTATAAACATGATGAGCATTAGGGGAGTTTTGAGGTAAAAAATGAGCCTAAAATAATGAACTAAAAAATTAACTTTAAGAGAACCAACATGATTCAACATTATCAAGTCATCCCCTAGGGTAGATACTTTTGGAGGGAAAATAAGAAAATTATGTTTATTTATTGTATTTTTTTCTTATCTCCTTATAGGTTTACTCAAATGTTAAGTGTAGGAACCCATTGGATGTATAATTGAATTCCACATCCAAATAATACCCACTCGATTTTGAGTAGACCCACACCAAAAAAAATTGAAAATACAATTTTAAAAAGTGTATTTTTTTTTCAATGTTTTCAATGTGGGTCTACACAAAAGTATTCAAAGTCAGTACTCGTTAGATGTGGAATTTAATTCTGCATCCAATGGGTGCCTACACTTGACATTTTTGTAAACTTGTAAGGTGATAAGGCAAAAATAAAATAAGAAAAAATAGTTTTCTTTCTCTTTCTTTAAAAATTCATAACTCTTGTTTTATTATGTTAAGTATTATTTTATTATTTTCCTTAGGAGGCCAATTTTGGACCTCAAAATTCCCCTAATGTGATGCATGTGTCAAAGCAATGTTTGAAAATCATAGCTACATGATGGTTTGAGGAGAAATCATATCATTGAGGGGAGTCCAAATTGGAACTTTGTAAAAGATACTAGGAAGCATTGTTAGTGATGGGTGCAACATTTCTGTTGTTCTTAAGAGTGGATATAAAGATGCAAAAACTCCTACACTCTCTAGAGAAAAGACTATGTTGTGGCATCAACGGTTGGGACACATTGGAGAGATGGGACTTCAAGTACTACATGGTAATGGTATGGTAGAAGGTATTTCTAATTGCTCTCTGGATTTTTACTTTTGTGAACATTATATATATATATATATATATATATATATATATATATCCTGGTTTGGTTTTCTAGGGTAAATCTTAGTGTTAATGTGTGTGTTTGACATTGCATATTTCTTGTATTATTAAGAATTTGTTTGCAATAATTAACTTTATAGGGTTAAAACCCACATTTGGTATCAGAATAATTTTGGCTTCAAGGGGACAACTTTGTGGCTAAGAGGTTTTTTTCAAGCATGTGGTAGGCCCTATTAAAGTGAAAGATTTGCATAATCGATTCTTGTGGTGAAATCAAATTGTGAGTAGGTCAAATATAGAGATCAAGCAATTTAATGGGAAGAGTTTTGAACTGTGGAATCTCAAAATGGAAGATCGATTGGTGAAAAAATTTCGATCGATTGTTGTGGATCTAGGTGCTACAACAATGGGGATATTGATAGAATATTAGACCAAGTTAGGTCGAAAATAAAATAGCACAATATGGTTGTGCCTTTGGCTAATCGACTCAAGAGCATACATTCATATGACTCCTCACAAGGAGTGGTTTTGCAAGAATTAAAGATATCATAGTGGTGATTTTCTCTTAGAATATGACTCGACAACCAATATCATATGATGAGGAAAAGTCAAGTTGAAGCTCATGGGTGGAAGGATTAGAACACTCTTTAGTGTTTTGCACATCCAAGGATTGTCGAGAAATTTGATTTCTATAAACAAGATGAGCATTAGTGGAATTTTGAGGAAAAAATGGGCCTAAAAAATGTACTAGAAAAATTAACTTTAAGAGAACCAATAAGATTCAAGATGATCATGCCATCCCCTAGGGCAGATACTTTTAGAGGGAAAAGAAGAAAAATACTTTTCTTTATTGTATTTTTTCCTTATATCCTTATAGGTTTACTCAAATTTTAAGTGTAGGCAAATGTTGGATACATAATTAAATTACACTTCCAACAAGCACCCATTCTACATACTTTTGAGTAGACCCACACCAAAAAAGAATTGAAAATACAACTTTAAAATTGTGTTTTTTTATTGTATTTTCATTTTTTTCAAAGTGGGTCTACTTAAAAGTATTCATATTGGGTACTCATTGGATGTGAAATATAATTATACATCCAATGGGTGCCTACACTTGACATTTGAGTAAACCTAATAATAAGGAGATAAGGAAAAACTAAAATAACAAAATGTAGTTTTCTTTCTTCTTCTTTAAAAATTAATAACTCCATTTTTTTCTTTTAATCATTATTTTATTATTTTCCTTAGGAGGCCCATTTTAGACCTCAAAATTCCCCAATTGTAATGCACGTGTAAAAATAATGTTTGAAAAGGATAGCTACAGGATGGTCCGAGGATAAATGTTATCATTAAGGGGAGATCAAATTGTAAATTTGTATAAGCTACTGGGAAGCATTGTTAGTAATGGGTGCAACATTTATGTTGTTCTTGAGAATGGAGATTAAAATGAAAAAACTCCTACAGTCTCTAGAGAAAAGACTATGTTCTGGCATCAAAGATTGGCACACATTGAAGAGAAGAACCTTCAAGTACTATAGGTAATGGCATGCTAGCAGGCATTTCTAATTTCTCTTTGGGTTTTGATTTATGTGAACATTGTTTGTATGGGAAGAAAAATTGGGTAAGATTCTCCTTGGTGCTACAAGGGTAGAGGGAATATTAAAATTAATGCACAATGATGTGTTTGGACCTATGTAAGTTCCATAATTGGGTAAATCTTGTTATATGGAATTTATACCTATAGATAAGTATATCTTCCCTAAGTCATGGGTAGTTACACTTAGAACAACTAAAGTAAATATGTTTAACCTTTTCCTACAATAAACAGATAAGATAAAAGAACCTACCTGTGATCCTTCGCTTCCTTTGATCTCCTTTGAGTTTCTCCTGTCGCTCCCGCTCAAACTGAATTCGCTCAATTGGTACTTGCCAACATAAAAAGAAGACGACAATAATCAAATCATATGATCTATTTATTATAAACAAATGGAATCAAAAACATTTGAACATACATTCATCATAGATATAGACAAAAGTATTGGAAAAGGAACAAACAACTTTATTGATTGATAGAAGGATAAGTTACACCCAATGTGGTTCGATCTCATGTCACTCATCCAACTTAGTCCAAGCCCTCATCACACCAATAACAACATCAATCCAGCAACATAACAATACTTTGACAATGATTTCAAGTCTCTAAACCAACATTATTTCTCTATAATATCCAAGCTCTTTGGCTCCATGATGGGAGGCCAATTTATAGATGAATGCAAGTGGTTTTGTCATTAATATGGTATTGAATGGTTTTCCATAATTGGATGATTAGTTTCCATGTTCAAAGGGATTAGAGGATAGATGATTAGATGATCCAAGGCTATCCTAAGTCGAGCTCATCTTGATAGGATAGGAGTTGGGTTCCTTCTAGAAGGCTCTAGAAAGGAGAAATATACTCAGGATCCAATGAACATTTCGAGGATTCTTGCCCAATGCAGGCTTGAGTGGGCTTAGGTGCTTTGAAACATAGCCTTGAATGGGGCTACCTGCTCTGCATAGTACTTACCCCTGACTGGGGGTGCGCTGGTGACCTAAGGAAGCACTTCAGTAGGGTTTGAAGTCAGGTAACTCTCATGGATGAAAACACTCAATGAGGTGGTATGTATAGGGCATGTAGCAACTGAATTAGAGTTTGATAGACCCTGTTTACATTGATTTGATCATCAGGAGTGATGTTCCCAAATAGACCTATAATAGCTGCCCCCTAAAGCATGAAGTCAAAAATGATAATGTTGAGTGATATGCTTTATGATGTGATGAGGAGGATCTGAAGCAGATGGTGACCTGCATCAATTACAATACATAATATCATGATATCTTTGAATTTTTCATGAATTTCTGAGGGAAGGCATACCCATGCTCAACATATAAACTTTTCATTACATGTACATAAATCAGATAGTCGTCTACAGATATAGATCCATGATAAGATGACTATCTATGTAAAGCCATCATACAGATGATTTAGTACTCTCCTGAAATCGCAGCCCAGATGGATGAAACTAGATCCGGGGTCCTCTATCTCATCCAATCATTTGCTCAAGTACAAGTCTAACCATGTGAAAATGTGATCTAAAGTAGAACATGGGAAGATACCGTCTGATTACCATCCAATGATGTAAGTTGTTAACAGACGCGAGAGAAATCATGAATAATGATAATGATTCTCAAGGTACTATAGTACATTTTGCATGGTGTGAATAGATGTTTTGATGTCAAACACCATACAAAATATTTCGGTTGAAGTCCTGTGATTTCAAGCTATTGCCGAAAGCGAGAAACTTCCATTGATGTATGCAAGCCTCAAGGTACTGGAAGGGTGTTTCTAATTCAACTTCCTGGATAATGTGCTGATATCGACAAGAAGAGACTCGTCACAAGAGGGCCTTGATGTATCCCCCATCAACGAAATAAAATGAGTGTAATGATTTTGAAGATAGAATGTGATTGATGACACAATGTTCAGGAATGGCAGTCATGAAAATGAAGGTTTATGAATATTGCAAAGGATGAAGTTTACTGAGTGACTTCTCTTGGACATGTCGGCAACATTGATCTAAAACGAAAGTGATGGATGGTGTGATATATGATAGGTATGATAACCATCAAGCAGATAACCCAACCCAAATAGTCACAGAGATGAAGTGAAAGTGTCATGTTCAAGAGCGACTTGTTACCATAAAGTGATTTATCCCTTTTTCCATTTTCCCCAGTCATTGCTGACCAATACCTCTTTATTTTCTAACAAGCTTGAGGAGGATAACATAAGCTTGATGTATAATTCTACCCTTCGGGTGAATCCATCGCTATGTGATGTTTTAACGAGTCTAGCGAAGGTGAAACTTAGTCTTGTCTTGATGGACAAGTTTGTCGCTATTTGATGCTTTAACGGATTTAACAACAATGAGAATGCAGACCTTTTCATATTTAGAGAGTTTTAAAAGGGACAAAAAGAAAACTCCACAAGTTATTTTTCGTAAATTTGTCTCCAAAATCGGAAAAAATGTAAAATAATACAAGAGAGAACCTATTGACCATGTTCGATCAATGTATTCCTTTTTCGTAAGTAATCTATCTCAGTCCAGAAAAGGGTTAAAATTAAACTGACTATATGTCATTTCCAATCCGTTTATGAGCTGAAAAGGACAAGTGCCTGACAATATTTTCATATTTTGAGAGTCTTAAAAGAGATGAAAGAGGACTCTAGGGGGGTTCCTTTTTCGATGTTTAACAGAGCTCGAAAAAGAGATAAAAGTATGCTCTGTGGTCAAAAGTACATTTTACAATCATGCATGTCAAATTCACTATGTCAGCTGTAAACCTGCTCAAAGAACCACCAAACAGATTAAATATACATGTTTCATTGGTAAAAATAGGTAAAAATTATAGTTTATTCATTTAATGAACATGGAATAACCATAAAACAAGAATTTACCAAGTCATTTTACCATTTGACATTTGCCATTCAGTTTTGTGCTCTGAACCAATTTTTTACCTCAAACTTCAGTAACTGATTATGGGAGATTTTGTGGATCATTCTTCGTGCCGTCAGGACCAGGTAAGAGATCTACCTCTTCTCTTTCATTTAAGGTCATTTTAGGAAAAAACAAATTATGGTTTTGGGGTCCCTAGGGTAAATATATCATGCCCTAGGATCAACACAACCTTATGAATCGAAAACTACACTGCAGAGCAATCAAATAGAAGGGAAACTGATCTTCATCGCACTATCTAAAGATCAGGTGTGTTGGGCACAATTTAGAAATTTGATTCATCATTTCTACCCAAAATCTCTTCAATTTTTTGTATGAAATGGATCCTAACTAAGCCTATGGTGTGATTTCAGAATTGGATTGGATCAGAATGGATATCACATGGCGTGAAAGAGAACATGAAGAATAGGATATAGTTTCCCTAAATGATCATGGTACTGTTGAGGCCCTCAGAGATTGTGGGTTACTCAAATATTTTAGGTTATCCGGGATGAGGAAACAGTTAGAACTATTGCAGTTCTTGGTTCATTCGTGGGATCCAACAGAACAAGTTTTTCACATAGGGGACAAAGTGCTACCTATAGTGATCGATGATATTTACTTTCTCATAGGATTTTTGAGACGTGGTGCCCCCATTTCTCTTTTAGGTTCTGCCCGTGGGGGTGAATCAGTGAGGGACTACATTCGACAATTCTGTTGGCCAGGTGCACAGCCTAGAAAATATGGAAAGATAAACATTAGAGATGTTTGTGATATGCCCTTGTGAACAATCCTCTTTACTATCACAAATTTGGTGGGTAGTGTGACACTTCATGTTGTGAGTAGATCATACATGCAGTATGCACTTGAGTGTCTCGATCCAACCATGTTCAACTGGTGTGAGGAAATATTCTCTTCGATGAAAGACTAGCTAACTAATTAAAAAGTGGTAAGACAAAATTTTTTAGCTATGGATCGATCTTGATCACTTTTACTTTGGAGAGAATTCCATTGATGCAACCTCATCATGTGACACTGAGTTTAGCTAGTCCTAGATATCCACGGATGCAAAGATGGGTAGAGTTGGTGGCTAGACAAGCTGGTCAGTCATCAATCTCATTTTCTATTGCATTCTTCAATTGGCTCCATATTGTCATAGAGGAGCATCCATATGCAGGGATGGATTTCCGTAGAGATCTAGATTTGAGATTACCAGTGGATGCTCAATGGGGTGCTATAGGTAAATTGTTTTGACCATGTATTTTTGATTTTTTGATTTTTTACATGTTTTTGTGTTTTTTGATGTTTCCAAGACTAAACTAAAAATGTTCTCATGTATACAAATGTTGGCACTATTTGACCAATGGGTCATCAACAGGAGGTGGGTGAACCAGCAGGGAGAAATGTCAGAAGAGCAGTTCTCTAGGATTTAGATCTGATCGAGACACTGGCAGAGTTGCAACATCATATAGAGGGGTTAACCCTCGGTATACCAAATGTTCAGATCGAGGAGTTACTGATGAGACTACAATGCCATACTATTGGTGTACCTAGCCGTTGGATGAGGCTATTGTGCATAATATCTCAGGAAGTGACATGCTATCATGAGCATCATTAGATCTACTAAGGATGATTTACTATATGGATTTTGAGGTTTTGAGGTTAGATGACCAACATGTCTTGAACACAATTTTTTGTAAAATATTTGAACATATATATTTTAATTTCATTGTTTTTGTATGGTTATGTGTAATCCTATTCAACTGTTGATGTGAATTGAAAATTTACTCTTTACATATGTCGTAAATGTCTATTTAACACGTAATTCGCTAAAGAATCAGTCAATGTGTTAAAGTTTCTAGAAACGTGTTGATATTGAATGTAATCAAAATGTCTTTCCAAGAGACTAACTCTAAGTAATATACGATGAATAGTTGGATTTCGGATGGTATAAACATTTGTAAGTTGTAGTACGACAAGTTGTGAGTCTAGCCTAATGATGATTTGGTGAATGCCAAGTGAAATGGCATCAGAGAGGAGTTTGATCAATGTGCTATACTCAACGATATTGTTCACAGAATGACAGATACAAATCCCCTGAAAAATCACTAACTCGCCACTTAGAGTGAATATGGCCCATGTTGCAGAGGATAGGTTATCCATACTATGACTAGCACCATCGACATAACCAACAAATTGTTCCAAAGATTCCGACATCTGCAACAAATGCAAAGCAGATTATTAACCACATAAAAACTCTAAAATTCACACTCTGACACACACACGCAATCGAAGCATATATACAGTGTTTTTACTATGCAAAATAAAGCATAGTAATGTTTAAGATACAACCCGTTTCGGGGCTACAACAATGGAATTCCATCATAATAAACCAACTCGTAAGCGCCTTTTTCCAAAACACGTTTGACATGTAGGGGCCCATCCATAGTGGTTCAAATTTTCCTGTTCCTAATTTATCGACTTCCTGATCATAAAGCAAGGCAAGGTCTCCTTCTGAGAATACGCGAGGCTTGACATTGCGGTCATATTGCGCCTTAATTCATTTCTTATGTGCTTCGTTGGCCAATGTGGCTTCACAACTTGTTTCATCTATATGGATGAGTTCTAAGAAACATACTTCCTCATCAGAAGTGTTAAGTAACAAGTCAATTGCGAGTTTTAGTGATGAAATCTCACATTGTATTGGCAAGACTGCCTCAAGACCATACACCAATTGGAAATGTGTGAATCCATTTGCATTTCTTACCAAGGTTCGGTAAGCCCACTGATGAGCCTATGTATTGCAGCAAGAATGTTGCAACTCTCAGGGCTACCAGCTTTACTTATCAACTCAGGGTTCGTACAAACTTTGAGGTGACTGTGCTATATACACAAGTAGAAGTGGAGGTACTACCTGTTGTCACTGCTCATTTGGCAAGAGACCCTAGGGGTTCCAAGTGAGACTTCTATAGGGTTAGAAGAAGCTTGATTTTGATGGAAGGAGAGCAAACCTATTCTAGGGGAGAGTTATTCTACTGTAGAAATGAAGAAAGAAACCATGTAATGCTAAACTCACACCAAACCCTAGCTAACCAATTACACAACTATGATAAGAAAAATTACTAGATCAATCACTAATCTAGTGCTAATTATCTAAGTTGTAGAAGTAAAAGCATCAAAAGTAGACCAAGGGTTAAACAATGGAAACCAAGCTAAGTTTGTTTCGAAGTAGAAGAAGCAGCCGAAGGTCAAATTGATGAAAAGAGGATGTGAGGGGGCAACAACACCTGAGAACCATTGGATCAAGTGGGCGAAAGGCAAACGAATGGCTGAGATCGGATCGCAGGAGGGTATGTAGGTAGATGGGAAAATAGGGTTAACTACAGGATGGACGGCTAAGATTATATCACGCGGTTGGAGTCAAGAGATCGACAGACAAGATTAATCAGCAGATGGATGATGGAGATTAGATCGCGGGCAAAAGAAACGTGTGGAAATGGTATCGGGTGATGCGATGGCCATCAGATTAGGAGACAGATCGACGATGGAGATTGGAGTGCTTAAAGGAACGTGCAGAAATGAGGGAGCAGGTTATCACGTGCCCTCAAAGCTGTAAGTGGTTTCCTAAACTTTGACGTGATTAGCATCCCTGGCCGACACGTAGCATGGGGAAACCACCCATTTTGTGTGTCGTTGGGTAGATAACAATCAGACAGAAATCCACACAATATTGTGCAATCGCTATCAGATCTGACAAGGCATATCGAATGTTGGGATTTAAAGTTCACAGAGTCAAATGCTAAAAGTGAATTCGAATGGTGATTGGTCAGTTTTGTTGTGTGAGGTGATCTACAGTTAAAACCGTTTGGACGCGGATTAACATCTTCTGCTCATATTTTCATGCCGAAGGAGAATGAAAGGGATGTGAGGGAGATCAAATGATGGGAAGAGAGCGAAGGAGAAGATGCCCATTAAAGGAACAGAGTGATATGAAATGAGCTCAGTGACTGTGTTAAACAACAAACTCCCTGTGAAAACCAAAACCCTGTGTTTTTGGGGTTGTTTTATGGTTTATTCCTCATGTCATGGTCCTAGAGGGAGGAGGTGAGGCTGAGACACATGTGGGAAACCTTGTGGATCTTTCCTTTGTGACCATGCTAATTGAACGAAATCATAAATGAAGCAAACTGAAACACAACTAATGTATTCTACCCTGTTATAATGGAAATGCAACTACTTAAACAAATAAATAGAAAAGCAAGAAACTACTTAAGTAAATGAACAAAACCAAAAATCTATGCTATCATGTTGTAATGGGAATGAACTACTTCAACAGATGAACAGAAAGCTATGCTACTTAACAATACAATAAACAAGAGCTTTGGCTGCTAGGGTTGAGCCCTAACCCAAGAGCTTTAGCCCTCTAAGTTAACTTAGTGTTGGCTGTCATATTTATTATAAAAACACCGTATTACATCAAGAACGGTTACAGGTCTAGTTCTATACTCAAAAGTTCGAATTCTTGCTAACTCTTGGTAACTGACTACTGGTGACTAAAAAAACTGAGGTCCTAAGCCTCTCTATTTATACATCGGAAGTCTCCAACGACTTCCCTCAAAATTAGCGAGGTACAACTCCCAACTTAATGATAAACTTGTGTTTTCACTTTCACTAGCTCAGATGCCTTCTAGTAGGGAGGCTTGGCTCCCAACTCAAGATAAACTCGTACTTTCACTTGCTAGGTTGTCTTTTAGTACACCTGATTTGGCTATGTGTACTTTTAGCTGATGGAGGGATATTCGAATGGAGGGGCAGTAAATGAGGAGGATTTACCTCCTGTAATTCCTCTCCCTTGTCCCATCTGAGTTTTTACCAAGGTCTTTTACCATAGTTCCTTGCTTTTACCTTTTATCCTTGCATTTCCCTTACTTTTATCCTTTATTCCTGCATTACATGCACATTAGACCACAAGGAAAAATATCCAACTCTAACTCATCTCATAAACAAAATATAATCAAAAGTATGCAATAAGTTGTGAGAATAGTTGGTTTGACTAAGCTAGGAGGTGAATTAAGGCCAATTAAGGCCCATATAACTACTCAATGATGAGGCTCGTCATCACCTCCCCACTGAAAGTGTTGCTCATCCTCTGAGAAACTTTGTGGCTCTGGTAACCTCTCTAACATCCTATGCTTCTGCTGTGGTCTGTTCTTCTTGTTCATATAAGCCCGCTTTCCTTTCTACTTCTTCCCACTGATATTCTATGATCTCAAGCTATGTGTCAATGTTTTCCATCTCCTTATGAAGGCATGTATATTATCATTTCTTAGCAGCCTAAACATGTCTTCAAAATGTGAAATTACTTGCTCTTGGGCAGCAAGATATCTAAGTGCCAGTTGAGGGTCATTTGCAATTATATTATTGGTAAGGATTAGGGCCATGGGATTTGACTGTTTAGCTGCTTCTCTATCCATGAAGCCACTTAGCTCTTTTGTTTCTTTCTGTTCTTTTTTTTCTTTTTGGTTTCAATGCCTTCTTCCTCTTCTGTTTTAGCATCATGTTCCTTTTTATTAGTGTCTTCTTCATTATGTCCCTTTGTATTAGTTTTTTTCTTATCCACCTCATCCCTATCTAGCTCTGTATCTTCTTCTTATTGTTTTGCCTCCTCCTCACTGATAGAAGGACTAACACCATAGATGAAGGTTCTGATGCCATCCTCTACTGGTAAGTCATTGAAGACTATCCATGTTATAGGGATCCTAGGGTTTAGGAGGGCATCCTCAATGAGGATTCTAATCAACCCATGGTGAGCCAACGGTTGGGAATTTCCTTTCTTTACTTTTTTGCTGGAGTACATGAGTGATTGCATCAGAAAATAGGGTATGCTGAATCTTTGGTGAACTGGTGTTTCTACCCCAAAGCTTAGTTCTTCAAGAATTCTAAAATGGTAGCCATAAAAAATATTATATTTGCCCTCACATGAGATATACTTGATGAACCTCTTGCTTGTGAGGCTTGAAGAGGAAATGAGTAAATTATTTGAGAAAAAGGAATTTCCTATGTATGTAATCCACTAGCCCCTTTTTTAGAGGAAATTGGCCACCTTTTACTTACAAACCAACTACCTCTTAACCTTTACAACTTTTGATCAAATGATGCATATGAGTGAGTGAGCAGGATACTTACCTCTGGCCTTAATTCCACGTTGCAGTTGTCAAATATCAGAGGTGCTACTGATGGTCATTCTTCTTCCTCCTTTGTTGTCTGTTGATGGTTTCTTGACTGCAGATCTGATGCTGTTGCTACTACTGTATGGTCATCTTTCTTCCTCTTCTGATGTCTGCTGATGGTGTCTGTGACTGCAAATCCGATAATGTTGAATGGATAGAGGGAGTAGGAGTGTGTGTGAAGGCAGGGATGATGGTAATGGATGAGGTGAGGGGTCTCCGTAGAAAACACAAATTTCACCTGAATTGGAGAAATGAAGTGAAAAGTAATGGAATTTATGGAGGGATGCAGGGTAATGAGTGGAGGAGATGAATATTTGTGAGGCAGGGCCCCCTTTGGATCTTCTCTTTGCTCCCTGATTTTCTTTCTCATCCTCCTACAAATAACAATTATGTTTTCTTTCCTCTTATTATGTTAAAAAGAAAAACACCTAGGCTGCCTCATAGAGGTTTTCACCCTAGATATTTTCCCTGGGTGCCTCAAGGAAGGTTTTCACCCAGGGATCTTCTTTTTCTTTCCATTTTTTCTCATCCTTGGGCTGCCTCATGGAGGTTTTCAACCCAAATATGCGACTCAGGCACCTCATGGAGGTTTTCACCTGAATCCTTATTCTTTTTTCTTTCTTTTTCAGTGACCCGATGAGGGAGGAGATGAAACTCACTCCACCATCATCGCTGTCTTATTGATGCTGTCAATGAACTCTTGTTTAGATAAATGTATCTTGTACATTTTTAATCTGTGTCCATTAACTAGTAATGGAATGGCTTCTTCATCTATAGTTCTGATTTGCACTAAACCGTTGTCAAGGAATCTTTCCACCACATAAGGTCTGAGCCATCTTTTCCTTAGCTTTCCCTTGAAGTATTTATACCTGGAGTCATATAAAAATGCCTAGTATCCTTCTTGAAATTGCTTCACCTTAATGTGCTTGTCATGCCAGATTTTCCTATGAAGATGAACTATCTCTGTATGAAGGAGGGCCTACATTCTGAATTCATTTAAGCCATTCAAATGGAACAATCTTTCTTTTTATGCATGACTCAGATCTAGATCTAGTTGGGCTTCCATCCTCAATGTATTATATTCAAATTAAATGGATAGAAAATCCTTTTTCCCATAGACCAACTCGTAGGGTGTAAATCTAGTGGTGGTCTTCCATGTTGTATTTTAGGCCTAGGTGGCCTCAGCTAGTCTTTCTAGCCAATCCTTTCTACTGTTGTTCACTACCTTGGTTAGGATGTTCTCCAGTGCTCTGTTGGTCACCTCCACTTGCCATTAGCTTGTGGATCATAAGGAGTGGAGGTCCCATGCTTGATTTTGTGATGCTTGAGGAGTTCTTCAATCACGCTGGAGGTAAACTGGCTACATTGGTCTGTGACTAACTCTCTAGGGTACCCAAGTTTGTAGAATATATTCTCCCTTAGGAACTTAGCCACCTTTTCTTCTGTTTCTTTCTTAATTGCATTGGTTTCAGCCCACTTAGTCAAGTAATCAGTGCACACAATAATGTGTTATTTTTTCTTTGAAGGAGGATTGAATGGCGCAATGTAGTCCATGCCCCACTTTTCAAATGGCTCGAAAGTCACTTGAGGTTGTAGGGGAATTTCATCTCTTGGAGTAGGCTATCCCATCCTCTAGCACCGATCACGCTGACTAATGTATTTCCTCACATCTTGATGAAGAGTAGGCCAAAAATGGCCTTCTTGCAACACTTTGAATGTTGTCCTCTTTGCTACAAAGTGACCTCCACAAGGCCCATCATGATAGGTCAGAAGGATGTCAAAGACTTCCTCTTCCCTTACACATCATCTCAATATTTGATCTAGGCAAAGTTTGAACAAATTTCCCCCAATCTAGGTGAATGAGGCACTTTTCCTGATTATCTTGCTCTTTTCTCTGGAGGGAAGGTTTGGTGGGAACTGTGCTAATACCAAATAGTTTGATATATCAGCAAACCATGGGGAGAGCACTGAAATAGCAAACAAATGCTCATCTGGTAACTAATCATCCACCATTCCTTCTTCACTTACAGGAAGATTCATCCTAGATAGAAAGTCAACAACAACATTCTCCTTACCAGGCTTACCAACAATAGTTAGATCAAACTACTGCAATAAAAGTAACCATCTTATGATTTTAGCATTTACATCTGGTTCGTTCATTAATTTAATTGCAGCATGATTAGTATGCACAAATGTCTGATAGCCTGTAATTTAATGCCTAAACTTGTTTAATGAATGCACAACAGCCAGAAGTTCTTTTCGGTCACAGTATAATTTAACTTAGCCTTTGACATGTTTTTACTAGTAAAATAGATGGCATAAGGAAATTTCTCCTCTACCTCACCTAAGGCTGCTCCTATGGGCCTCTTGACAGCTCTTTGACAATATAAATTCATAATCTTTGGCCAACAATCCAAACAAAGGAGAGGCTAACTTGCTGAAGTCCTTTATGAACCTTCTGTAGTATCTAGCTAACCCTAATAAACTCTTGACATCTCTCTACTTTTGTCGAGGTGGGACCCTTTAGATGATGGCTCTTTTGTTTGGGTCCACCTGTAGTCCTCGCTGAGATATGGAATGACCTAGCACAAACCCTTTAGTCATTAAGAATTCACATTTTTCTGGACTGAGAGACAGGTTAATTTCAATGCATTTATGTAATACTTTGCCTAGGTTAGTCAAGGCTTCCTGGAAATCATAGCCATAAGGTGTAAAATCATCCATAGATTTCTACAGTGTCATTCACTAGTTCAACAAAAATACTCAAGACTGCTCTCTGGAAAGTGGCAGGAGCATTGCATAAGCCAAAACGAAGGACCCTATAGGCCAAAGTACCCAAAGGATAGGTGAATGTGGTTTTATCTTGGTCTTCTGGGTAGATTTGGATTTAATTGTACCCATTGAATCCATCTAGGAAAGAAAATAACTTCTTCCTTGCCAGGCCATCTAGCACTTGGTCAATGAAGGGTAGGGGAAAATGATCCTTCTTTGTGGCTTTTTTCAACTCCCTATAATCGACACAAATCCTCCACTTACCATTCTTCTTGGGAACTAACACTAAAGGAGAGACCCACTCACAGTCAGAGATAGGGTAAATGAACCTTGCATCTAACAATTTTTGTAGTTCTTCTTTAATGATGTCTTTAAGGGCTAGATTCATTCTCCTTTGTGGTTTTCTGACTGGCTTGGAACCTTCCTCGATGTATATGTGGTGAGTACACATCGAGGGGTGTACTCCCTTAATTTCCTTATAGCTCCAAGCAAAGGATTCTAGGTTCTCTTTCAACAATTTTCATAACTGTTCCTCTTCTAAAGTAGAAAGAGATGGATTAATATTTAAGGTTTTCTCTGGGCCAAATTCTATGGTTTTGACTCGGAGTGGGTTGGAATTGGTCAAGCATAAGTCAATTTGATGATTGTTCAGTGTTTCCTTTACTTCTTCTTCTAATGGTAATGAAATAGGAGTTGGAATTTGGAACAGGTGTTCAATTAAGTCATCCTCCTCTTGTTGTCCTACTCTTATGATTGCTTCCATAACATAAAGTTGGGTAGAATAAAGCTGATCTTCTTCCTCCTCCTCCAACCATAAAGGTAAATCATGTTCTAGGGAGGGTTGAGTAGGAGGGTATAAGACTAACTTTTTGGACATATGCCCATTCTTGATGGTCATATTCCTAGCTCTGCAGCTAATGTAGGCATTAGTTGTGGCCAACCATGGCCTCCCAAGGATGATAGGGTAACCAGTAAGCTTATCCATAGGCTGGGGAACTAGGAAATTTGTAGGGTACTCCAAAGAATCAATGGAGACCATCACATCCTCCAAAATGCCCTCAAGGGTGACTGTGGAATGGTCTGCAAGCTGCAGCACTGTTGTGGTCTTCCTTAATGACCCTTGGAGGTTAAGCTTGAGCATGGTGTCCTTGGTCATCACATTAATGGCAGCCCCAAGATCAATCAATCAGAGTGTGTGGGAAAATGGTGTCATTGATGTGCACATCAACTACAGGGCTTCCAGGGTCTAAGTATTTTGGACATATTATCTACCCCAACATTAAGTCAGATAACTACCTAATGACATTAATGGTAGGGTCATCCTTTTTTCTTCTTCTTGGATGCTTAAAGAACTTCTCCTAATCAATCTATTGTAAATATGAACATCTTTGATTGCTTGGATAAGGGGAATCTTTACACATAGGTTTTTCAATTCTCCTAGAAGTTTGGTTTCTTCTGGGGTAGCCTGGAGTGGTTGGGCTAATCTTTCAGGAAAGGGTGGATTTACTTTAAGGTTGCTTTCCTCTTTGTCTTCCTCAACCTTGTTATGTGGAGAGGAAGGTTGATTATCTAGGATAATTCTCCTAGATCTTAGGTTGATCTCCTAGATTTCAACAACATAAGTTGGGTATGATGTCTCTCCACCATATTTTTGTTGAGCCTGCCTATTGTTTGGGTTTGGATTTGGCTGGGCAAGCATCTAGAGTTGCGGTTGGGTAGGTGATGGAGGCAATAGAGTTGGAACATTGTTGAGTTGGGGTGTCCACCCCTGGGGTGGGTTATTCCACTGATGTTGTGGTTGACTGTAAGGTTGAAATGACTAGCTAGCTGTCTGGGAATCATACTAAGGTGCATAGGACCAAGGAGGGGGTGTAGACTAGGAAGGATGAGCAGGGGGGCCCAAGAAGGTGTAGTTGTGGTTTGGTTGGGTCTGTAATATGCATGGTATGATCCTTTCATACCCTATTGGTATGGTATAGGCCCAGGAGGTCTCCTTTGGTTGATGTAGCAAAACTACTCAGTGACTCCTTCAACTCCTTGGTATACAACTTTGAGTCTAGGTAAAGAAGGGCACTTGTTTGTGGAGTAGTTTTCTTCACAGACTGAGCAAAAGATGGCCAAGGCTCTCTCTGCTTCCTTGCTTCCTTTTTATATTCATGGAATCTAATTGCAAGGCAAGGGTTTGCAGCATCTCACTTTTGAAGTCCTCCAGCATATTTCCAATTTCATCCTTGATGGATGAGTTGGAAGATGATGTATTGGCCATAGGTTGACTACTCCTACCCTTTTTCCTGGTTGCCTTAGAATGGTTTCTAAAGACAATCTTGATATCCTCATACGATAGTTGGTAGATATATCCTCCTGCTAACAAATGCAAGGTATCTAGGATATCCTCCCTTACTCCTCTAAGCAGGACCATCTTCAGTGACTTAGGGTCAAGTGTGCACCTAGCCCTTTTGTAACTGAGATGGAATATTTCTTCATAGTCTTCTAAGGATTCATCCTGGCCTAAGATCATCCTTAAAATCTCTTCTTTAGTGTCTTTTGACCTATAGTAGTCCCTATATTTGTTGTTAAAGGCCTGCTGCATCTGAGCCCATGTTATGATGTTATCTCCAAGTAAACCCATGAACCAGCGCAATGCTGCATCCTTGAGGGTAGATGGAAACAGTTTTAACTTTTTCTCATCCTCTGTATAGTCATAGGTTTGGCATATAACAACAAACTCAAATAGGAAGGTGTCAGGTTCCTCTGTGGTCAAGCAATGGAAATGAGGTAGAGTAGAGGGGCTTATATCCATGATTTTAGTGTCCCCATTGGTTTCCCTAATGGGGAAGGCACTCTCAATTCTCTCTCTATTTCCTCTGTCATCTTGGTTTTCAGCCATTGGTTCGGTAGGAATGACTTCTTCCTCTTCTTCTTCCCCTATAGGTTCTTCAAATATGTCAGGTTACTCACCTAAAGGTTCTTCCAATTCACAGTCACCGAAGAAGAGAGAAGGTTGACTATTGGATGTAGTGGGGGTATTTGGTAAGAATTTTCCTGAATTATCCCTATTCCTACGAGGCATGAAAGGAAATGTTTTTGGTTTTTTTTTTAAGATTTTTCTTTAAAGCTGGAAAGTACCCTACAGAAAGGAAATTGTTGATTGAATGAAAACCACTAACAAAAAGGAAACTACCTACTGAATTGAAATTGTTGAATGAAAGACTACTGACAGAAAGAGAACTACCTGTAGAATGAAATTGCCAAATTGAATGAAAAACTACTAATAAGAAGGAAACTACTTGCTGAATTGAAATTCTAGTGATGATCCTAGGTATTGCAGAAAGAATGCTACAACTCTCATGGCTACCAGCTTTACTTATCAACCCAGGGTTCGTATAAACTTGGAGGTGATTGTGCTATATACACAAGTAGAAGTGAAGGTACTGCCTATTGTCACTGCTCATCTAGCAAGAGACCCCAGGGGTTCCAAGCCAGACTTTTATAGGGTCAGAAGAAACTTGATTTTGATGGAAGGAGAGAAAACCTATTCTAGGAGAGAGCTATTCAAATGTAGAAATGAAGAAAGAAACCAATTAATGCTAAACTCACACCAGACCCTAGCTAACCAATTAAGCAACTATGCTAAGTAGAATTACTAGATCAATCAATAATATAATGCTAATTATCTAAGTTGCAGAAGTAAAATCATCAAAACTAGACTAAGGGATAAATAATGGAAACCAAGCTAAGTCTGTGTCTAAGTGAAAGAAGCAGTCAGAGGTCAAATTGATGAAAAGAGGACGTGAGGGGGCAGCAGTGCCTGAGACCCATTGGATTAGATGGGTGAAAGGAAAATGAACGACTGAGATCAGATTGCAGGAGGGTACGTAGGTAGATGGGCAAACAGGGTTAACTACAAAATGTACGGTTGAGATTATATTGCGTGGGTGGAGTTAGGAGATGGATAAACATGACTAATCAGTAGATGGATGGTAGAGATTAGATCATGGGCAAAAGAAACGTCCGGAAATGGTATTGGGTGATGTGATGGCCATCAGATCAAGAGAAAAATCGACAATGGAGATTGGAGCGCTTAAAGGAATGTGAAGAAATGAGGGAGTGGGTATAGAGAGCGGTAAGTAGTACATCTCATGCCCTCAAAGCTATAAGTGGTTTCCTAAAATTTTACACGATTAGCCTCCCTGACCGACACGTAGCATGGGGAAACCACCCATTTCGTGTGCCCTGGGCAGATAACAATCAGACAGAAATCCACGCGATATCGCATGATAGTTGTCGGATCTAACAAGTAAGATCAACGGTTGCGATTTAAAGTGCACAAAGTCAAACGCTAAAAGTGAATTTGGGCGGTGATTGGTTAGTTTTTCTATGTGAGGCAATCTATGGTTAAAACCGTTTGGACATGGATTAACAGCTTCCGCTCAGCTTTTCATGCTGAAGGAGAATGAAAGGGATGTGAGGGAGACCAAATTATGGGAAGAGAGTGAAGGAGAAGATGCCCATTAAAGGAACAAAATGATATGAAATGAGCTCAATGACTGTGTTAAACAACAAACTCCCTGTGAAAACCAAAACCCTGTGTTTTTGGGGTTGTTGTAGGGTTTCTTCCTCATGTCATGGTCCCAGAGGGAGGAGGTGAGACCGAGACACATGTGGGAAACCTTGTTGCTACCATGCTAATTGAACGAAAGCATAAATGAAGCAAACTGAAACACAACTAATATGTTCTACCCTGTTGTAATGGAAATGCAACTACTTAAACAAATAAACATAAAAGAAGGAAACTACTTAAGTAAATGAATAAATCCAGAAATCTATGTTATCATGCTATAATGGGAATGAACTACTTCAACAAATGAACAGAAAGCAATGCTACTTAATAATACAATAAAGAGGAGCTTTGGATGCTAGGGTTGGGCCCTAACCGAAGAGCTTCAGCCCTCTGAGTTAACTCAGTGCTGGCTAATAACAAAACTCATCTTCATTATAAAAACACTATATTACATCAAGAACTATTACAGGTCTAGTTCTACACTCAAAAGTTAGAATTCTTGCTAACTCTTGGTAATTGACTACCGGTGACTAAAAAAACTGAGGTCCTAAGCCTCTATATTTATACATCTGAAGTCTCCAATGACTGCCCTCAAAATTAGGGAGGTATTACTCCCAACTTAATGATAAACTTGTGCTTTCACGTTCACTAGCTAAACTGCCTTCTAGTAGGGAGGCTTGGCTCCCAACTCAAAATAAACTTGTACTTTCACTTGCTTGGTTGTCTTCTAGTACACCTGATTTGGCTATGTGTACTTTCATCTGATGGAGGGATATTCGAATGGAGGGGCAGTAAATGAGGAGGATTTACCTCCTGTAATTCCTCTCCCTTGTCCCATCTGAGTTTTTACCAAGGTATTTTACCATAGTTCCTTACTTTTACCTTTTATCCCTGCATTTCCCTTGCTTTTATCCTTTATTCTTGCATTACATGCACATTAGACCACAAGGCAAAATATCCAACTCTAACTCATCTCATAAGCAAAATATAATCAAAAGTATGCAATAAGTTTTGAGAATAGTTGGTTTAACTAAGCTAGGAGGTGAATTAAGGCCAATTAAGGCCCATATAATTACTCAATGATGAGGCTCATTGGTGAGCTCCAGTATTGTAGCAATAATGCTACAACTCCTGGAGCTTCCTTCTCTAATTTTATCAACCTAGTAGTTCGTAACAAACTTGGAAGCGACGGTGCTGTATGCACAAGTACTAGCTCTTGTCACAGCTGTCACTTGGTCAGCTGGCACAAGTCCGCTAGGGCTCAAGCCAACTTCTATATGTTCTCAGAAGAAGCTTTCTAAATGATGAATGAAGGCTATCTCAAAGGAAATTAACCTACTTTGCAAGAATGAACTGAAAGCCAACCAAACATGGAAACCCTAGTAAACCCTAATCTGACTAGTTTAATCTTTATGATGCAATGTTGGGAGTGCAAACTTCTAGAAATGATGCCATTACTTCTAGTGAGATGAGATGCATGAATTTAAACAAATTTCATTGAAGAGAACACATTTTTGTATTTTTTCTCAAGTGGGTGGAGTTATTGTGATTGTGCTTCTTACTAGGTCTTGACTATGCAGGGGTAGTTCGAAGGGAAGGAAGGCTTGGGAACGGTTAGGAGGGCTCTGAGAGGTTCCAGGGGATCCCTCACATCAGTCCACAGGAGTCCACAACGTTCAGGTGCTTGGAAACCGTGTTTGCAGGCTTCTACAGGGTGTCTGCAGGGGATCCTACAGGAAACTTCGGGATTTCTACAGGATGTTCTACAGTCGGAGTTTTGGGTGCTGGAGGAGTGAAGGAGCTGTATGGATGGATAGGTAAGATGAAAGAGGAGCTTGAGATGGCCTATGGACAGAGAGATGAGATGGAGAGAGAGTGGATAGAGCTGGTTGGTCGATAGAAGGGTAGGGGCAATGGAAGGTCAAAAAGATTGAGCAACGTGGATAATAGAAGGGTTGGAAGGCAAATGAGCTGAGCAGAGGATGAGTAGGTGGCTTAGGCACGGTTCAGAAGGATAAGAACACGATGAAGTGGTGCTGCGCAGTGTAAATGAAACAAATCACCCTTATCTTGCATGTAAACGAAAGTTCACCAACCTATTCTAACTGTTTTATTAGGAATCAAAGAACAGTAACGTAAGTTGAAAGGAATTCGTGCATGATGCTGAACAAAAGAGTCATTACTCAAGATATAATCGCATGAAAAATTCTCCAATCGAAAACATTACATCAATACTTGCATGCATATGTTAAAACAGTGTTTTTGGCAGTTGGCACGGTCTACACTTCCGGTCCCCAAACAGAGGTGAAAGTGAGCATGCATTCAACCTTTTTGAACTCAACTTAACTTCAATCTCCCTACGCTAATTCTAAACTACTGAAACAACTGCATTCATGAAACTAACCTACATAACAAAACCGAAACAATCAACTCAGTAAACTGTATTTTTCAAGTGCAAGTAAAGGAAAGAAATGCATTGATTAAAAAAAGACAAGTAACAATACAAAGGAAAGGAGGTCTATTGCTCTCAGGTTGGGCCCTAACCTGAGAGCTATAGCTCCCCTAAGAACTCAAAATCGAATCCAAATCTGACTGCCTTTATTAAAATATCATAATCATGAGTCTAACAACATGCCAAAATTGGCTTACAAAGAGCAAAAATAGAGCTACAGCTCGTAATCCAAAATCTATAACAAAAGTTCAAGAGTCTCAACGAAGGCTACAACCTTAATATTTATACATGATGAGGGCCAAGCTGGCCTCCTCAATTAGTGGAGCTTGGCTGTCCAAATGAAAGTAAACTGCTGTTCCTGTAGAATCCGTTGGCTGCCTACTAGCTCGGTGGTGATAGCTGTTGGAGCTTGGAGTTGGGATGGAGATCACGAGGGAGGTCATTCAAGGCTGTGGACAACCTCCCTATAAACTCGCAATGCCACCTTGGCTGTCTCCTTGTCTCCATTTGCATGGTCTTTGCTCCATTTAATGCCAAAAAAACCTGAAATCATCATGTATTAGCTACGTAGGCATAATGACTGCCCTTCTTCCTACAAATAACACGAATATACTAAGAAATGATGCATAAGTGATAAAAAATGAAGGGTTGAGCAAGGTAAGTAGGCCAAATGAGCCCAAATTGTTACCAAAATTTGGGGCTCATCATCACCCCCCAGCTAAAATATTTGCTCATCCTTGAGCAATTTTGCTCCGGCTCCTTGTCCTTGGCCGGGAACTAGGCTCCAGAATACGCTCTTTCTTTCCTACTCTTGGTGGCTCTACCTGTTCTGCCCTTGGTGGTGATGAGGGTGCCGCTCCTTCCCTCTTCTCTATTTCCTTGACCTTGGGCCGGGCTTTTGAAGCCGATTGGTCTACCCTTCCTTTCCAAGTAGTTGTTTTTGGGCTCCGCCTCTCGTAGGTGACCGCTATCTTTGAGGGGGACCTCTCACTGGGTGAAGTAGGGGCATCCCCTGTAGTGGTTTGGCTGCTGGATGGAGGCTTTGGATTGCCCGTCTTTATCCTCACACTTCTTCGAGCTTCGAAGTATAGAGGGGTCTCCCTCTTCCTCTTCTCCTTTGGCTTAGGAGGTGTGCTGAGGCCGGCCAGCACAGCTGCCACCTCCCTTTCACGAATATCAGCTTTCTTCTCCTTGGGTTTCACTTTTTCAGGGCTTCCTGTAGAAGACCCTGTTTTAGTCAATTTCGGGCTTCCTGTAGAAGACCCTGCTTTAGTAATTTTCGGGCTTCCTGTAGAAGACCCTTTTTCAATAATTTTTGGGCTTCCTGTAGAAGCTGGTTTCGGCTTTCCTGTAGAAACAGGTGTCGCCGCCTTGGTCTGCTTTGCTGCATGAGTTTTACGTTTTGACTTGGTTGCGGTCACTGTCGAGGCACTCTTGCTGATGTGGACCTTCTCAGCCTTGTCCACTCTTCCTTGCAACCTTTTCTCTCTTTCTGTCAAGATGGGTGTGTCATCTTTCTCCTTGTCATCCTTTTTCTCTTGTTTCTTTTCTTGCTTTTTCTTCTGCTCTGTGGTCGGGGTCTTTTGGCCTTTTTCTTTCTTTACTGCGACCACTGACTCCTTCTCACTGCTAGAAGAACCGAGTTCTTCGGTTAGCATCTTTATGTACCCGTCCTTTGTCAAATTTCTGAAGTCTTCCCATGAGAGAGGAACCTTGTACGTGTGGAGCGCATCCTCCACAAGGAGTTTGATCAATCCATGGTGGGCTACCTGGTCTGGTATGCCTTCTTTCAGCTTGGTTGCACACTCCATCAGAGACTGTAGTAGAAAGTAAGGGAGACTGAGTTTGTTTTCTACAGGTAGCTCCATCTGGTGCCGTAATTCATTCAGTAACCAAAAGTGGTACCCGTATACAATGCTAAAACGGCCTTTGCAGGTGATGTACTTCATAATTTGCAGGCTCACTTCATTCCATGGTGGCAGTAAACCGGTTCTACGAACCCCATTTTTGTCTTCTGAGAATTCCTCCTCTGGTGGGAAGAATTCTTTCTTAGCTTGTTGGCTCAATTTCCTTTCTTCTTTATCCCATGGTAATCCCATTGGGAGATCCGTAACTCGGCTGATGAATTGTGGGGTGAGTTTGAGGCTCAGACCCCTGAAGGTAACGGTGGCCAATGTTTTAGATTTCGGCCTCAGAGCTTGCAAAAACTCTTCTGCCACTTCGTCATCATAGCCCTGCAATTTGTCACAGAAGGATATCCATTGTGCTCATGTGAAGAGCTCCACCACCGCAGGATTTTCTCTTAACTTCGCTGAATCAGTGGGCTCCCTTCTGATGAACCCACCCGGCATGGTAAAAAACTGCTGTGTTAGCTGGAGGTGGCAAATGGGAAAGAAATTCGATTTACTAGGACAGAGCGTAGGATTACGCCTCTGTCATGCACATAATTCACAAAGCTTACCCCCTGCAAACCTCTAACACAGCTAATTACACTGACATCCTGTAGGACGACAATTCATGCACGGCAGACAACAATTGCAACAATTTTTCTTCGACCAGACTGTAGACGACGATTCTGCCACCTTCAAAAACCAATTGCATGGAGAGTTTAGGCTTACCTTTTTAATCCGCCACCTTTTGACGTGAGGAACCCGACTTCCTGTAGAAACAGCTTTCCTGTAGGAGCAGCTTTCCTGTAGGAGCAGCGCGCGATTTCCGGAGGAGACTGCAGTGGGTCTGCGCTCTTGGTATTGCTTCACAGGCGTTCTGATGGCCAAAGACTTGAAGTATTGGGCTGCAGAGGGATCCGGATGATCACTCGAGTCGCAAACGGTCACTGATAAATGCATGGGGTTGATAATCTAGCCGATTAGATTTGAATCGGCGGAATCCGTGGCACGGGGGTGAGCTGTCCCTGCCGGACCGTTGGGCGACGTCACACCATCATTCTTCTACAAGTTTACTTACTGCCACATCATTCCCGCAGATCCGTCGCCGCCATTCTCGTTAGAACTCGTTTCTCCCTGAGTGGACGGTTCTCACGTGTCCACTGCCCGTTTTTTCCACGACCACCATTCACACATCCAGCTCGACCAGCTGACTAGTCGACGTGGCCAATCGATTGACCATACAACCGCTCAACCCATCCATTTCACACTTTGCAAACATTTTCAAAGTAAAATTCATGAAATTCGTCGGAAGAAAGGGTCGAGACACTTACCTGTGCGGCCGCAACACGATTGTTCAGGCTCTTGGACGACGATGAGTGGATTTGGTTGCTGCTGCTTGATTTGCACAGGCCCGGAGGTTCACATTCATAGGCCGCTGACGATGGATTGGATGCTTCAGTTGCATGCGCCCGCGTTTTCCTTGTATATGGTGTGCACTCTAGCGGGCTTAAATGTTACGGGACTCCTGCAGGATGTCCTGTAACAGTTTCTTCCTCCTCGGGTGCATGCTGCACGACGAAGGCAATGGCCCCACGATCACGCTCACAGAGCTCATGGATGGCTGAGATGGATATGGTATGACATCTCAGCGTTTTTTTATTTCAAAAATTGCTTTTCTCTTGATAACTCACTGATCTGCTTTGATGGTGCAGGTAACTTCATTGCATGTCGACAGGGATGGTAGAAAGAGGTGACAGCAATGTATAAGGGTGACAACAGTAGCTTGCATGCATCCAAACCGATCCTTGGTCATTAGATCTCCTCATAAAATGAATTTTGGCCCGTCCCGAACTTCTACAGGAAGTTTCCTGTAGAAACACAGAACTTCCTGTAGAAAAGTTGCGTTTCCTGTAGAAAGTCTGCACCTTCCTGTAGAAAGTCTGCATCTTCCTGTAGAAAGTCTGCCATGATGAAATTATGCACATACCTTGGAGGAAATGAGTATTCTTGGAGGAGGTGCTGGTGAGGTCTCCTGGCAGCATGATAAGGATCTTTGGCTTTGCATTAAGACCTCCTCTTCTTCATAGAACACCTGCGACCTGCATGCATTATAAACTTGTTGTCCCTATCTTTTTGCTTATTGTTTTTTTTTTTTTTTTGAAAGATAACAGGGGCGCCTCAATGAGGTTTTCACCCTTGCCATTTGCCTTAAGCGCCTCAGAGAGGTTTTCACTCAAGGATCTTTTCCAAATCTTTTTTTTTTTTTTTTTTTTTGAAAGACGATAGGGGCGCCTTAATGAGGTTTTCACCCCTACCACCTGCCTTGGGAGCCTCAGAAAGGTTTTCACCCAAGGATCTTTATTATTATTATTATTATTATTATTATTATTATTATTATTATTATTATTAAATCTTTCAGGGTATTCCCAAAGCAGAGGCAGAACCCTTCTCTATGACCAACACTGATTTCTCCATAGTTTTGATGAACTCTTGTCTTGAGAGAGGCTTCCTGTAGATCTTCAAGCGATGCCCATTGACAAGCATGGGGATGGCTTCCTCATCAATGGTTTGAATAAGAACAGATCCATTGTCATGGCATTTTTCCACTACATATGGTCTTAGCGATCTGGTTCTCAGCTTCCCCTTGAAATCTTTGTATCTGGAGTCATACAACAAGGCCCATTCTCCCAGCTGGAATTGCTTGTCATGGAGGTGTTGGTCATGCCACACCTTTCTCTGAAGTTGAACCACTTCTGAGTGAAGGAGGGCCTGCATCCGGTGCTCGTCCAGTCCATTCAGCTGCAATAACCTTTCTTGTTGTGCATGGCTGAGATCTAGATCTAGCTGAGCTGCCATCCTCAAAGTGTTGTATTCAAACTCAATGGACAGCAAAGCTTTCTTCCCATAGACCAACTCATAAGGTGTGAAGCCGGTGGTGGTCTTCCAGGTGGTGTTGTAAGCCCATGTGGCCTCAACCAGGCGATCTGTCTAATCTTTCCTACTGCTGCTCACCACCTTAGTCAAAATCCCTTCCAATGCTCTGTTGGTGACTTCCACTTGCCCATTTGCCTGTGGATGATAGGGGGTGGAAGTCCTATGCTTGATCTTGTGGTGAGCTAGTAGGTCTTCAATCAAGTTGGATGTGAACTGGCTCCCTTGATCGGTGACCAGCTCTCTTGGATAGCCAAATTTGTAGAAGATGTTTTCTCTTAAGAACTCGGCCACCTTCTCTTCTGTTGCTGCCTTGATTGCTTTAGTCTCTGCCCACTTTGTTAGCTAGTCAGTGCACACAATGATGTAAGACCTTTGCCTCGAAGGAGGGTTGATTGGACCCACAAAATCCATACCCCACTTCTCAAATGGCTCAAGAGTCACTTGAGGTTGGAGAGGCATCTCATCCCTTGGATTCGGTTTCCCCATTCTTTGGCATCGGTCACATTGGCTGATATATCTTCTGACATCTTGATGAAGTGTGGGCTAGTAGTAGCCTGCCTGCAGGATTTTGAAGGCAGTCCTCTTTGCTGCAAAATGTCCTCCACAAGGCCCATCATGACAGGTGAGGAGGATATCAAAGACTTCCTCCTCCCTTACACAACGCCTTAAGATCTGATCAGGGCCAAGCTTGAACAGATTGCCCCCGATCCAAGTAAATGAGGCACTTTCTCTGATGATTCTGCTCTTCTCCCTTGAAGATAGGTGCGGAGGGAACTGTGCTGAAACAACGTAGTTTGCTATATCAGAAAACCATGGAGAGAGTACTGAGATAGCAAACAGATGTTCATCGGGCATCTGGTCATCCACTGTTCCATCCTCATCTGCAAACAAATCCAATCTAGATAAAAAGTCAGCAACAATTTTTTCTTTACCTGGTTTGTCAACAATGGTCAAATCAAACTGCTGCAACAAAAGTAACCATCTAATAATACGAGCATTCACATCTGGTTTATTCATTAAATATCTAATTGCAGCATGATCCGTATGTGCAAAGGTTTGATAGCCAGTAATATAATGTCGGAACTTGTTCAGTGCATGGACCACAGCCAAGAACTCTTTCTCGGTTACAGTGTAATTCAGCTCAGCTTTGGACAAGTTTTTGCTAACAAAGTAAATGGCATATGGAAGTTTCTGTTTAGCTTGTCCTAAAGCTGCCCCTATGGCTTTGTTTGAGGCATCAGTGTGGATGTGGAAAGGTAGGGCCCAGTTGGGACCTCTCAGGATTGGGGCTGACACCAACTTGTCCTTTAATTTATTCAAAGCCCTCTGACAATCGTCAGTCCATTTAAACTCCACATCTTTTGCCAACATACCAAACAATGGCGAGGCTAACTTGCTGAAGTCTTTAATGAATCTCCGGTAATACCCTGCTAATCCTAAGAAACTCCGGAAATCCCTTACCTTTTGGGGAGGTGGAACCTTTTTTATGAGAGCAATTTTGTTAGGATCCACTTGTAACCCTTGGCAAGAAATGGTATGGCCTAGCACAGTCCCTTCAGTCATCAGGAATTCACATTTTTCAGGACTAAGGGACAGGTTCATCTCAATGCATTTGGTTAGGACCTTTCCTAGATTGGACAATGCTTCCTGGAAGTTGGACCCATAAGGAGTGACGTCATCCATATAGATTTCCACCGCATCATGGACCAGCTCCGAGAAGATGCTCAAGGCAGCTCTTTGGAAGGTAGCAGGAGCATTGCATAACCCAAAGGGAAGTACTCGGTAGGCAAAGGTACCCCAAGGACAAGTGAAGGTGGTATTATATTGGTCTTCCGGGCTGATTTGGATTTGGTTGTACCCACTAAACCCATCCAGGAAAGAGAAAAACTTCTTTCCTGCCAGTCCATCCAACACTTGATCTATGAAAGGTAGAGGGAAATGGTCTTTCTTGGTAGCTTTGTTTAGTTCTCGGTAGTCCAAACAGATTCTCCACTTCCCATTTTTCTTGGGAACCAACACCAGAGGGGACACCCATTCACTATCTGAGATGGGGTAAATGAATATGGCATCCAACAGTTTTTGCAATTCTTCCTTGACAATGTCCTTAAGGGCTGGATTCATTCTCCTCTGAGGTTGCCTAACCGGTTTACAACCCTCTTTGATGTATATGTGATGGGTACAGACCGAGGGATGGACTCCTTTCATCTCCCTATAGCTCCAAGCAAAAGCATCTAGGTGACTGGCCAACAGGCTACACAGCTCCTTTTCCTGGGAAGGAGATAGGGAGGACCTGATCTTTAATGATCTATGAGGGCCGAACTCCACATTCTTGACTCTGGGAGTAACAGGGTTGGTGGTACAAAGGTCCACTAAGGTGCTGGCTTGGGCGTCCTCCACCAATTTCTCTAAGGATAGTGCACTGGAAGGTGGATTCTGGATCAAAGTCTCAATCAAGTCATCCTCGGTTGGGGGGTCTCTTCTAGTGGTATCTAGGGTGCACAAAGGTGCTGAGTACACCTCATCCTCTTCTCCTTCCTCCAACCACAGTGGTAAGTCATGCTCTAAGGAGGGTTGGGCAGGAGGATATAGGACTAGCTGCTTGGACATAGGACCGTTTTTGATGGTCATGTTTCCTGCACGGCAACTTATGTAAGCATTTGCAGTGGCTAACCAAGGCCTTCCCAAAATGAGAGGATATCCAGTAAGCTTTGCCTTGGGTTGCAGAACCAAGAAATCTGCAGGGTATTCCCAAGAGTCAACAGATACCAAGACATCCTCCACAATCCCTTCGGGAGTCACAGTGGAGCAATCTGCTAGTTGCAGTACTGTCGAAGTATTCCTCAAGGAACCCTGAAGATTGAGTTTGAGCATGGTATCCCTGGTCATCACATTAATGGCGGCCCCCAGATCAATCACGGTGTGAGGTATGATGGTGCCATTGATGTGGACATCTACTACAGGACTCCCAGGATCTAGGTACTTTGGGCAGATGACTTGTCCTAACATAAGGTCAGACAGTTGTCCTAAGACATTGATGGTTGAAGCATCTCTCTTTCACCTGCCTGGGTGTTTAAAACACTTTTCCTTAACCAGTTTGTTGTATATTTGCACATCCTTGATGGCTTGGAGAAGTGGTATTTTTACACACAACTGCTTGAGTTCTCCTAGAAGCTCATCCTCCTCTGGGTCGGGTTGTGTGGTGGCTGTTAGTCTCTCAGGAAAGGGTGGAATAGCCTTTGGTTCACTTTCCTGTTTGTCCTCCTCGTCCTCTGGGGGAGGAGGTTGGTGATCCGGAAGAGTCTTTCCAGATCGAAGATTGATCTCCTAGATCTCCACAACATAGGTAGTACATGATGTTTCCCCAGTGTATACCTGTTGGGCCTATCTATTGTTGGGGTTCGGGTTCGGTTGAGCAGGCATTTGAGGTTGCCTTGGAGGAGCAGGAGGTAATGGCTGAGGTTGAACTGGTGGTGGAGGCAAAATGGCGGGAGGAGTGTTGTACTGGGGCCTCCACCCCGACTGAGGTGCATTCCACTGAGGCTGTGGCTGGGCATGTGAATGATAAGAATGAGTAGTAGGTTGAGTAGGGTACTGAGGTGGATAAGACCATGGAGGAGGCATAGATCAGGAAGGATGAGCAGGGGGACCCCAGGAAGGCATAGGAGTCGATTGGTTGGGGCTGTAATAAGCTTGGGGTCCCCCTTGCATCCCCTGCTGGTAAGGTCTAGGTCCTTGTGGCCTCCTTTGGTTGAGGAAATAGAGAGGTTCAGTGGGAGCTTCTGTCCATTGGTACATAGCTTTAAACCCCGGTAAGGTTGGACATTGATTTGTGGGATGGTCCTCCTCACAAACGAAGCACACTTCAACCGAATGCAATGGGCATTCGTTCTTAGGGTGTCTCCTTGTACATCTAGGGCAGAAGACAGCCAAGGACCTCTCAGCTTCTTCCTTCTTCTGCTGGATCCTGAATGTGTCCAGTTGCATGGCAATGGTCTGTCTCACCTCACTCTTAAGATCTTCTAATTGATTTGCAAACTCATGCTTGGAGAAAGGAATACCAGCTGAGAGAGGGTTTCCTCTACGTCGTTTCCGGGCTGCTCTAGAGTGGTTTCTGAACACAATCTTGATGTCCTCATAAGGCAGCTGGTAAATATCTCCCCCAGCTAGCATGTGAAGGGTATCTAAAAGGTCTTCAGGGACTCCTCGGAGCAGGACCAACTTGAGGGATTCAGGGTCAAGTGTGCACCTGGCCTGCTTATAGCTAAGTTGGAACCTCTCCTCATAATCCTCTAAGGACTCATCATTTCCCATGGTCATCAAAAAGATTTCTCCCTTGGTTTCCTTGGACCTACAGTAGTCCTGGTACTTGGTATTGAAAGCTTGCTGCATCTGAGCCCAAGTGGTGATACTATTCCCAGGTAAGCCCATGAACTAGCGTAATGCTGCATCCTTAAGAGTTGAAGGGAAGAGTTTCAGCTTCTGCTCATCTTCAGTATAGTCATAGGTTCTACAAAGGACACCAAACTCAAACAGGAAGGTATCAGGATCTTCAGTAGTCAGTCCATGGAAGTGAGGCAGAGCAGAGGGGCTAATGTTTTTAATTTTCGTGTCTCCATTGGTCTCTCGGATGGGGAAGGCACCTTCTATTCTCTCATCTTCTCTTCTATTGTCAGCCATAGCTTCAGATGGGATGGTTTCTAATTCTTCTTCTACTATAGGATCTTCGTATATATCAGGAGGTTCACCTATAGGTTCTTCTGGATCACTATCACCGAAGAAGAGAGAAGGGTGACTCAGTGATGTGGTGGGGGTGTTGGGTAGGAATTTGCCTGTTTTATCTCGGTTCCTACGAGGCATGAAATGGAAAGACTTTTTGATTGCTTTTGTTGTTTTTTTTCTCGCTTTGTTACCTGCAAAACTGAAACAGATTGATCTACACTAACTATCTTGCTGGAATAAAAATGCAGAATTGAAATGAAAGTAGGAAAGGACTAATCTACTTTGCTCAAATGGAATTGCAGGAATGGAAATGCTAGTCTACGCTTGCAGAATTGAAAGGCTA
Source organism: Pinus tabuliformis (assembly GCA_031772625.1). Classification (NCBI taxonomy): domain Eukaryota; kingdom Viridiplantae; phylum Streptophyta; class Pinopsida; order Pinales; family Pinaceae; genus Pinus; species Pinus tabuliformis. Next base: position 950,704,766 of record CM062806.1, read on the forward strand.
ATCTATGCTTGCAAAATTGAAATTGCGGAATTGAAACGCTAATCTATGAAAGCAGGAAATGTCTATGCTACTTTTGCAGAATGGAAATGAAATAAACTACTTGGCAGAAGGCGAGAGTAGGAAAATAGAAGAAAAGCAACAATTACTAATACTCTGATGCTTCCCCAGCAACGGCGCCAAAAAGATGGTGAGCTCCAGTATTGTAGCAATAATGCTACAACTCCTGGAGCTTCCTTCTCTAATTTTATCAACCCGGTAGTTCGTAACAAACTTGGAAGCGACAGTGCTGTATGCACAAGTACTAGCTCTTGTCGCAGCTGTCACTTGGTCAGCTGGCACAAGTCCGCTAGGGCTCAAGCCAACTTCTATATGTTCTCAGAAGAAGCTTTCTAAATGATGAACGAAGGCTATCTCAAAGGAAATTAACCTACTTTGCAAGAATGAACTGAAAGCCAACCAAACATGGAAACCCTAGTAAACCCTAATCTGACTAGTTTAATCTTTATGATGCAATGCTGGGAGTGCAAACTTCTAGAAATGATGCCATTACTTCTAGTGAGATGAGATGCATGAATTTAAACTACTTTCATTGAAGAGAACACATTTTTGTATTTTTGCTCAAGTGGGTGGAGTTATTGTGATTGTGCTTCTTACTAGGTCTTGACTGTGCAGGGGTAGTTCGAAGGGAAGGAAGGCTTGGGAATGGTTAGGAGGGCTCTGAGAGGTTCCAGGGGATCCCTCACATCAGTCCACAAGAGTCCACAACGTTCAGGTGCTTGGAAACTGTGTTTTCAGGCTTCTACAAGATGTCTGCAGGGGATCCTACAAGAAACTTTGGGATTTCTACAGGATGTTCTATAGTCGGAGTTTGGGTGCTGGAGGAGTGAAGGAGCTTTATGGATGGATAGGTAAGATGAAAGAGGAGCTTGAGATGGCCTATGGACAGAGAAATGAGATGGAGAGAGAGTGGATAGAGCTGGTTGGTCGATAGAAGGGTAGGGGCAATGGAAGGTCAAAAAGATTGAGCAACATGGATAATAGAAGGGTTGGAAGGCAAATGAGCTGAGCAGAGGATGAGTAGGTGGCTTAGGCACGGTTTAGAACGATAAGAACACGATGAAGTGGTGTTGCACAGTGTAAATGAAACAAATCACCCTTATCTTGCATGTAAATGAAAGTTCACCAACCTATTCTAACTGTTTTATTAGGAATCAAAGAACAACAACGTAAGTTGAAAGGAATTCATGCATGATGTTGAACCAAAGAGTCATTACTCAAGACATAATCGCATGAACAATTCTCCAATCAAAAACATTACATCAATACTTGCATGCATATGTTAAACAGTGTTTTTGGCAGTTGGCACGGTCTACACTTCCGGTCCCCAAACAGAGGTGAAAGTGAGCATGCATTCAACCTTTTTGAACTCAACTTAACTTAAATCTCCCTATGCTAATACTGAACTACTGAAACAACTCCATTCATGAAACTAACCTACATAACAAAACCGAACCAATCAACTCAGTAAACTGTATTTTTCAAGTGCAAGTAAAGGAAAGAAATGCATTGATAAAAAAAAGACAAGTAACAATACAAAGGAAAGGAGGTCTATTGCTCTCAGGTTGGGCCCTAACCTGAGAGCTATAGCTCCCCTAAGAACTCAGAATCAAATCCAAATCTGACTGGCTTTATTAAAATATCATAATCATGAGTCTAACAACATGCCAAAATTGGCTTACAAAGAGCAAAAATAGAGCTACAGCTCGTAATCCAAAATCTATAACAAAAGTTCAAGAGTCTCAACGAAGGCTACAGCCTTAATATTTATACATGATGAGGGCCAAGCTGGGCTCCTCAATTAGTGGAGCTTGGCTGTCCAACTGAAAGTAAATTGTTGTTCCTGTAGAATCCGTTGGCTGCCTTCTAGCTCGGTGGTGATAGCTGTTGGAGCTCGGAGTTGGGGTGGAGATCACGAGGGAGGTCATTCAAGGCTGTGGACAACCTCCCTATAAACTCGCAATGCCACCTTGGTTGTCTCCTTGTCTCCATTTGCGTGGTCTTTGCTCCATTTAATGCCAAAAAAAACTGAAATCATCATGTATTAGCTACGTAGGCATAATGACTACCCTTCTTCCTACAAATAACACGAATATACTAAGAAATTATGCATAAGTGATAAAAAATGAAGGGTTGAGCAAGGTAAGTAGGCCAAATGAGCCCAAATTGTTACCAAAATTTGGGGCTCATCACTCATCATCCACAAAGCTGAGTATAGGATCAAATGCCAGTTTCAATTGTGAACTCCTATCATTTGTTGAAGCATTCTCTCAAGGACTTTGTTGATGGCTTCAACTTGTCCATTAGCCTATGGATAATAAGGAGTAGAACTATCATGTGAGAGTCCTAACATGCCAGTTAATTCAGTCATCATGTGATTGCGAAAATGCGAACCATGATCTGTAACTACAGCTTGTGGTACACCAAACCATGCAACCACATCGTTGAAGAAAAAAAGTGCAACTGTCTCACCACTGTTGTTTAATGTAGGCATCGGCTCAGCCCATTTCGTAAAATAGTGAACGGTGATAATAATATACCCATGCCCCCCAGCCAAGTGAGGGTTACATGTCATGAAATCAATGCCCCATTTTGAAAATGGTCCAACAAAGATGACAGGATGCAGTGGTGCAGGTGGTAATCGAGTTTTACTGTAAAAAATATGGCATTATGACAACTTCTGATAGCAGTAATGCAATCATTAAATATGTTAGGCCAGAAGTAACCAACACAGAGAATTTTCTGTGCGGTAGCATAACCAGATAAATGTCCACCACCAGCACCATAATGGAAATCATTTAGAACTTTCTTGGCTTCCTCATGTGTGAGGCACCTACAAAAAATCATATCGATACTGCGGCAGTAAAGGGTGTCACCAATGATCAACTAATCTTTGGCTTGATATCGAATACGTCATTGCTGCAAGCGAGAGGTATCGACTAGAAAGTTTGGGTTTGGAGATAGATCAATATATCTCCATACCAAGGGTTAGATGATGATATCAGAAATAGAGACTCATCCGGAATTGATGGTTTCATTGTTTAGTCAATGATGGTAGAGGGAAGGTTGCAAAGAAGCTCGGTAAAAATTAGAGATTTATTTGACTTGGATTTGATGAATTCCAAATCAAATTCTTGCAAAATAACGATCCATTTTGAATATTTCCCCCCCAACAATTGACGTGACAAGATGTATGTCATAGGGTTGTAATCCAAAATGACTGTGGTCTTTCAGAGCAGGATATAATGGAGAAATCTCTATACAGCTTGAACGGAATCCAAAGCTAGCTTCTCCACTCCCTTATGCGGTTTTATTATTAATTCTGTTGCAATGGGTGGTGGAATGGAGTTAGAGGAAGTCGAATTCGAAGTATTGGGTTGATATATAGCTTGGTTATTCGACGACGATGGTGGATTACCGTAATATTTACTTTGTTTAGTCACCAAAAAATCAATATTAGGCTTAGTGGCAGATAGAATAAGCACTTGTGAAGTGGAAGCATGTTCTGTAGCAACCAAATGAGTCTCTGGGTTTGGAAAAGGGTCTGTCAACACAACAGATGTACTAAAAGTCTTAAGAAGTTTTGAGACTTCAGAGTGGTGAGGACAGTCTCGTGTAAAGTTCTCCACATTACAAATTAAACATGGGTAATGAGGTTTCCTAGCCGAAGAAGAGGAATAAAATGCTTTCTCTTGAGGGGGAGAATTTTGTTTCTTTTTGGTTTTCCCCTTTTTCTTGCTTCCAGGTTGCTTTTCATTTTTACCTTTGTCAGATGACACGACATTTATTTCGGAAGCAAGTGTATTATCAGGTGTATTAGAGGTTTGATTTGAAATAGAAAGTGTTTGACTAGATGGTCTACTTACTGTTTGAGTTCTTGAAGAACCTATCACATTGTCACCGGCATGAGAGTCCTTATTGGATGGAGGTGGTGGAACAATAAAAGATGGTCTAGGTGCATTTGGAATCTTATCATAGAGCGTGACAGACTGGGTGTAAATCAAGTCTAAGTATTGGGAATGAGTAATTACTTGTTCTTCAGTAACAACTCCTCCTTTAGCCACATCCTTAGTGATATATGGAAACAAGGATTTAATAAACCACTCGGCTAAAAGCTAATCAGGAACAAAAGTTTTGACCATTCGACGATGACGACTCCACTCATGAATATGATCAGAAATGTGATTAGAAGTGGTATGTTTAAAGCTGGTCAACAATTCTGTTCTAGTTCCACATCTGATGGGTAACTAGAAATGGGTTAAAAATGTAGTGGCTAAGGCTATGAAGTTGTCAAATGAATCTCATGGTAATTCAATATACCACTTTGTAGCAAGACCAGTAAGCGTTTACTAGAAAAGATGTAGTCTTATTGAATCATCATTTAGGGAGTTGGATGAACACCATAAATGAAAAGTCATAACGTGATTGGACAGATCTTCTCAAGGGTTTCCATTGAACTTAGGAATATCAAAAGGCAATTTTTGTGGAATCATTGGCCACCAAGATGAATAAAGAATGGGATCATTGGTAAGTCGATTTAAATCTGGTAATTCAAGTGTTTCGAGAAAAGGAAACTATCGGTTTAGGTCGGGTTGAGCGTAACCAAGGTAAGATGGAATTGCCTAGGCAATAGGCCTTTGCATACCAGCATAAGGAATCTGTTGCTAGTAACCTTGATAGGGGAAGGTTTGTTGAGCATATCTAGTATAAGGTTGTTGTTGGGAACTAGGATAAATTTTCTATTGACCAAAACCAGCATAGCCTTGTTGACTAGAACCTAGGTAAGCTCGCTGTTGACCAAACCCAGCATAGGATTTTTGACCAAGCCTAGGATAATTTTTGTAATGTTGGAATTGTTGTTGTTGGTATTGTGGCTGCCATAGTTGTTGATACAATGGTTGTTTCCCACTAGTATAAGTTTGACTAGGTTGTGGATAAATTGGACTAGTATAAGTCTGAGTCATCCCAGTTAATGGTAAACTAGCCTAAGGTTCTTGGATTTCAAACACAAATGGTTGTTGTAAAATGGTCTGAGAAGAATGAGTCTGTAGACCTAAAACTTGAGGTTAAGAGGTTGAAGGATCAACTTGCAAAGGTTTAGAGAAAATCAACTGAGCTTACGACTGTGGTAAAGTCGTAATGATAAACATAGTAGGTATGGATGAAATAGGTTGTATTGGTTGTGATGAATACACAAGCCTTGGTTGAACAAGCATTGTAGGATGCCATTGACAAACAGTCATTCCAGAATAAGTTGGACCTAAAGATGACGGTATATTGCCATATGGTGGCCCCCCAAAGTATGGAGAATAGGCAAATTGGGAATCTTGTTCTCCATATGGAGGTAATCCAGTGTTGTTATAGACATTTTTGGGAACTGCAAACCCAATCATACATGTCCATAAACCAAGGGCTCCTAAGTCCCTAAAAGTGTTGCTTCACACCCTAAAGGAACAAGGTCAGCTGATTACATCATCTCCCAGAAGTTCTCCACAGAAAACTACTCAGAATTGGTCAAATCTGGACCATACAAACTGCCCAGTGCAGAAGGTGCGATGCATCTCACCTGCTCAGTGAAAAGGGTGTGATGCATACTGGAAAGCCCTTCTGTAGGGTGCGATGGGTGAAAGTAGACAAATGGCAGAGACAGTTTACAAGGTGAATCGTCATGGAATCTTCCAGAAACTTCTCTTGTGACACTTGCCTCTCTGAATTCGCCCAGGGATGAGTAAGAGATCATCAATCTCCAAGTGGAATCAAGAACTATCAGAGAGAGGAAACTAATCAAAATCCCAGAAGCTGACTCACCCCCCTGCAATCATCTATATATGGATCCCTCATCCCAGAGATCCAGAGGCTGGAATTTTGTATCTTGTAAGGAAGTGCTGTTGGTTTCTTGGTGGAATATCATAGTGTTGGGTGATCTAAGCTTTTCATGAGGTGAAGAAGGGCTTTCATGCTGAGAGGATGACGTTGGGTCAGAACAATTGGTTGTCATCCTCTTTGCTATTCTTGATATTAATAAAGCTATTCAATTTTTCCTCCACATTCTTGTATGTTTAGTGAGATATGCATTTGTGTGGTCAATATATATCTGGTCCTATATTGTTTATGATTGTAGATCTCTGTTCTTCGATAGTATTATGCTGCTTTGATAGTATTATGCTGGGTAGACGAAGGCAAAGCATCAAGGATCTGTCATAAGGGAGAGGAACCAAGCAAGGAACTAAGTGCAAGACTGAGGTTGGTGTCCTTTGTTCCCATCTTATCTACTTCTCATAAAGGAAAGGGAAAGTAGTTTTAGTTTGTTGGTTTATAAGATAGCTACCAATATTAGTGGGACTAGCAGCTCCGAGTGGACACTAGATTTCCCGATAACAAAATGTTGACTCCACTGGGGAGTGAATAGATTGTTTGCTTGTCTATATTTGTTTGTTTTATAAACTTACAGACGGAGCCTGAAGTTAAGCCAGCTAGCCTTCGAACTGCATTTTCTATGCAAGTGAAAAGTAGATCAATGTTGCTTCAGTCTATCTCCGGGTTTTGTTTATAAACTGAAAAATCGATTTGCAAACCTTCTAATTGCCCTAGTGGTGTCTCTAGTAACCCCATTAGATAAACCCTTGTGGTTTATATTTAATGAACATCACTTGCTCGGCCTAAATCCCTAAACTGAGTTGCAAACTGTGACCAAGAGCCAAGTAAAGTCTCGTCCTAGTACCATCACACCCTCTCTTCAAGGAAGTCTGTATGCATCTCACCTCCCATGTGCAGTAGGTGGGATGGATACTGGATTCCCTGTGTTACAGGTGTGATGATCAGAAAAGGATAATTTTGCCTCTAGGTTTTGGTTTTTCTTCACTCTTTTTAGCTCTATTTAGGAGTTTTGTTGTCTGTGATCAGTATACCACTGTGGAAACCCCCTCCCTTTCCATCATTCCGCCTCCATTGTGCAAAGAACTGTGAATTTTTTTATGTATTGTGCGCCATTATTAGTTCTCTTTTACAAAGTAGTAGCATAATCGAACTGTCGTTTCTTGATTTGGAAGTGTCGCAAGTGTCGTTTTCAGTAAAAGAAAAGAATTCTATTGTTCTTGGTGGTCGATTATACAGCTACTCTTGTATTTGATTTGAATTAGTAGTTTTTCAAGTGTCGAAAGCAGTTTTCAATTCAAAATCGCAAAGTGTCATCATTATCTTCCTTTCGTTTTTGAAGAGAAATTTGTTAGTACTGTCGCTTTGAAAAGATATTTCAGATTTGTACTTAGCATTCTTCTTGTCATTCACATATTAAGAAAGCTGAAAACAAATACATGCATGTGCATTTGCATTTAGACGGCTTGTTGGTTTGATTTAGGACAGTGCATCTAGTGTATGCTCTCTGCTCTATGTTGAAAGAATATCGTCTCTCTTTCTTTAGTAGCTAGAATTTTCATTGCAAAAAGAAGATTAAACGATTGTTTATCATCTTAGATTGCATTTTAGGAATTGTATATCTACATCACACAGTAAACTTGAAAGGAAAATTTATTAAGAAAAATCAACTATAAAATAAACTCAATGAACCTAAAAACACTTTGGAACCTAACGCACAACATCTAGAAGTCTAGGCTAGAGACGTATTCCGGCATCGTAAAGCTTGGTAACTGTCGCTTTCATTGTTGGTTGGGTGATTACTCCTCTTTGAGACGACAAGTGCCAGTATGGACTTGTGCTCCAACTTACCGTCGAGTATATATTGGGAGACCACAATAGGCTATATCCTTTATCCATAGGAAGCCGTGTCTGCCGCCCTATCAATCGCAATGCACTGAACATAGCATTCGGGAAGATTGACTGCCATACCATAAAAAGTATTCTGCAATTTTGCGATTGGTTTGGTAATCCCTCTGTCTAGATTTCTAGAGTAGTCTCTTTCGTTCCTTTTCAAACTCCTTAAAGGAAAAGGTCCATCTGAGCACTTGTCACTTTAGGCTCATTAAAAATCGAAGGCAACTAGAGTCATCTTTTGTTTTTTCTCGACTCTTAAAAATTGAAGAAACAAGTTGTGTCAAAGTGTCTAAAATTCATTTAATTTGGAAACATTTTCCCCTTTATCATTAGTTGATCGAGTAATCCACAATCGTGGAGGAAAGTCAATTAAAACCCCGTCGTTCGCGGAAACTTACGAGTCAACCGTCTTTGTCTCCAGAATTAAAACTATTTCGGACAAAGTGAACTCGTTTAACCAGCTCAAAGTTCCCTGGTCTGGTTGGAACAAGTGTTCCAACACCCTCAGAGACTTCGTTTACTCCAAAAATTTCTAGTACCCCTGCCTTTAAAGAAGAAGTTCCGCAGCCACTAGAGGACAGTAGAACTGATCCTAGTGTGAGGATAAACACTTCTATACCTGAACCGCCTCCATCTACGACTGATTCAGAAGGTGTTATTCCCAAACATCTGTCGTTGCAGAATCTATACCTTCTTCGGCACCAGAAATATTTTACGGACCTGACGGTCTACCTCTTCCACCTGGATTGATTGCTATAGAAGAGATTGTGGAGGATCCCCCATCTAGTACTCCATCGCATTTTGGAGTTTGGATCACCCTATATCCTTCTTCGTCAAAAATTAGTCTACCGTTATCGGAAGTTCTTGTAGAATCGCTAGGAAATCTTTTGGATAGACTAGATATGTCTGAACAACCGTCGACATCTAGTACTGTGTCATCTGACACAATAGCGGCAGAACTTCCTGCTACCACTCCAATAATGTTCGCTGGTGTACCGTCTGTCGCAAATAGCTCTCAATCACTGGATGGAATCCATCCAGGGACTGTTTCGATAGTATGGTCTGTTCCCGTTTGTTCGTCCGGAATAATATCTGGAATCTCTTATGTTGAGTCTCAGCAAATTTATCCTTCGCAGTGTTAATTTGGGCAGTCCGGTCCTCAAATGAAAATCATTCCCTGAAGCACTGGATTACCGCCGTATGGGGGGAAATATGCCCTTTCATTGTCTCCTCCGAGAGGTCAAACATACGAGAGTTCACAACAAAATTCAGGTTATGCTGGAATTACATCCAGTGGTTGGATGCCAATACTGCCTCAACAACCAAGAGTTGTATACTCAATGCAGCAAAGTCTGCCTATGTCAAATATCCCCACTACACTAGCTATTGTGATGGTGTCACAACTACAAGCGTTACCTGTTGTATGCCAACCTTAAGTTTGTCAGGTCGCAATCCAACAACCCCTCGTCTTTGTGATGCCACCACAATCATCGGTTGGTGGCTCCTTAACTGGAGTGACCCAGGCTCAAATGGGTACCATTACCCCTCATCTTGGTCAAACAGCCAGTATGGGACAACAGCACATGGTCTCACAACCATGGCTAGTGCAATACCAACAACCACAATTCCAACAAGTTTACCAAGGATCTGAGCACCAAATATTTGCAAGTAATGGGTAGTCGTATATTCAAAACGGTCAACATCAACCATTTCATAATGGTTATGCTCATCAACCTTACCAAAGTTATCAGCATCAAATGCACTATGCTGGTATGCAAAGACCCACTACTCAGGAAATCCCATCTTATCCTAGGTATGCTTCGCCGAACCTGAATCAACAGTTTCCCTTCGTGGCAACTTTAGAGTTACCAGATCTAAGTCAGCTAACAAACGATCCAATCGCTTATGCCCCTTGGTGGCCAGCAATTCCTCATAAACTTCCGTCAGATATTCTTAAATTTAATGGAAATCCGGGTGAAGACCCGTTGAATCATGTGATGACCTTTCATCTGTGGTGTTCATCTAACACTCTAAATGATGATTCGATTAGGCTTCGCCTTTTTCAGCGAATGTTAACTAGTCCGACAGCAAAATGGTATATCGAATTTCCTAGAGCTTCGTTTGATAACTTCAATACCCTAGCCACATACTTTATAACCCATTTTCAGTTACCCATAAGGTACGAAACAGGAACAGAGCTTCTTACCAATTTCAAGCAAACGACGGCCACTCACATATCCGATCATATTCATGAGTGGTGATGTCATCGTAGAATGGTAAAAACATATCTTCCTGATCAGCTGTTGGCTGAATGGTTTATTAAGTCATTGTTACCTTCTATTACGGAAGATGTGGCAAAAGGAGGAGTTGTCACTGAAGAGCAAGTCATTGCTCATGCGCAATATTTAGATTTGATCTATACTCAGTCTGGCATTCTCTACGATAAAATCCCTGATGCTCCTAGACTGGAATTTTTCGTTCCTCCCTCTCCTAAATCAAACAAAGACTCTCATGCCGGGGATGGTGTGATAGGAACGACCAGCATGAAAACCGTAAAGGCTAAGTCAAAGAAGGCCCGTACTGTTTCAGGTCAAAATGCAAATGAAGAAATTCTCGCCTCAGAAGTAAATGCTGTATCGACTGACAAAGGCAAAGAAACCAAGCAACCACGAGGCAAGAAGAAAAAGAAAGGGAAAAAGAAGAAACAGGAGGAGTCTTCCCCTGAAAAATCTTTTGCAAACCCTTCTAGAGATAGGAAACCAAATCTTCCATGCCTTATATGTGATGAGGATCATTGGACAAGAGAGTGTCTTCATATAAATCCGAGCTTTGAAAATTCTTCAAGAATTCAAAAACCTTAGCAGTATTGATTGATCCATTTCCAAATCCAGGAACAAATCTGGTTGCTAGTGACAATGCTTCCCTGTCCTAAGCGCTAATGTTGTCGGTTTCGAAGCAGCAAAATGATGCTTTGATATCAACAAGGAATAAAGATTACGAGAATCCACAACTGTCAGACAACAAGGCTAATGATCAACCTAGTAGTTCGACAACAACTTCGACCGAAGTTGTGCCACCCATCATTCCTGAACTAACGATAAAGCCACCAAAGGGAGTAGTACACAAATCAACATTTAATCCTCATGCCAGAGTAGCACAACATTATAATATAGTGGAGGATCTGGCCCAATTGCCATCCGCTATGTTGACACTTGAGGTACTACAAAATTTCCCCTCCAAAAAGCAGGCTTTATTATCAGTGATAGGTGGGATTGACCCAATGGATTCCAATCTTGTGTCCTTTAATCACAAAGGATATGACCCTCATTTACTAGCTCAACTAGCTTTCCTGATTCAAGTGAAAGCCCTCAACAAAACTATTCATTGAACAATTATTGATGAGGGACATCTACATGTATTATGTCGATGAGTTGCTAGAAAACTTTAGGATCTCCACCCTTGTCATGATCTTCGATGACATTAAAAGCATTTGATGGATGAACATACAACCCATATGGGATTTTAAGTAACTTGCAAGTCGAACTGGGGGGAAAAACAGTAGAAATAGATGTTGAAGTAATTGAGAGAAACCTCAATTACAACATCCTACTGGGAAGGCCCTGGATATATGCTATGGCTGCCATTGTGTCGACCTACTTCAGGAAGATTGCATTTCTCTTTCAAGGAGGAATTATAATCGTCGACCAACAAACATTTCTCTCCAATAGTTCACAAGTTACGGGAAGCATTCCGATGATCCACAGAAGCCCTCATTCGCTTCAAAATATCGGAGTAGGCCTACTAAAAGACCCTATATTAATGGGGACTTTTTCCCTACCGCCTCCAATCAATCTGGCAGAAGTGGCAATGGTGGGAACCTGCAATATGATATCTTCCATTCAAAAGATCTCTGAAAACGATATTAACATGGATCATCTGTAGGTATTGCCTCCAAGCCCAATAGAAATATTGTAGCAATCAATGTTTTCGGCATGGGAGGCACACCCAAATCAATGCTCATCAAGCATTTGGATAGATAGGTCTAAGGAATATGGTACCCCTTCAGATGCTTGGTCGTAAATACACAGTGTAGATGAAGGAATTGTTCAGTCGATGATCACTGATGGGGCGCGATGGGAAGATTACCACCATCATTCCCATCTTTTGGATTACAACGAAGATACTCCTACTAACCTTCATCATCCTTCAGTTTTTGACTTTCTATCAAATTCTGTAAACACGGTGGATTCCGAGCGAAACTTGTCCAATATTGAAGAGACTATCGCCATAAATATCTCGACCAAAACAAATGTTATAGAGAATATTCATGTTGGCAAATCTTGTTCTCCTTCAGAACTGGAAATATATCACGCTATTTTTCGCGAGTTTAGAGATGTCTTTGCTTGGTCATATGATGAAATGCCAGGCATTGACTCGAGCATAGTTGAACATGAAATTAAGATGTATCCAGATGTCAAACCGGTACGACAATGGCTACGGCAGGTGCACCCCAAGAAAGCCGCTGCCATCAAGGCAGAAGTTGAAAAACTTCTCCATGTTGGTTTTATTTACCCGGTTCCTCTAACCGATTGGGTATTGAATATTGTTCCTGTAATGAAAAAACAAGGAACGATTAGAGTGTGCGTTGATTATAGGGATGGAAATCAAGCTTGTCTGAAAGACAACTACCCTACACCCTTCATTGACCAGATAATTGATGAATGCACCGGATGTGAAATATTTTCATTTATGGATGGATTTTCTGGGTATAATCAAATAAATATCTACCCACAGGACCAGTCAAAGACTGCATTTATTTGTTTGTGGGGCACATTTGCATATCGCAAGCTACCCTTTGGTTTAAATAATGCAGGGGAAACATTTCAGAGGGCAATGAATTATGCCTTCCATGACATCAAAAACATCGTTCAACCATATCTCGACAATCTTCTGGCTCATTCGCGAAAGCGGACCGATCATCTGCAGCATTTGAGAGAGATATTTCTACGCTGTCGAAACTACAAGATACGACTCAATCCACACAAATGTGTGTTCTGTGTCAGTTATGGTCATTTACTTGGCTTTGTGGTCTCAAAGGACGGGATTCTTCTCGACCCATGTAAGGTTTAGGCAATCATTGATTTGCCTCCACCTTCAAATCTACTTCAGATTCAGAAACTCCAAGGGAAAGTAAACTTTTTGAGGAGGTTCATTCCAAATTACGCTGAACTTGCTAAAGGTCACACTCGTCTATTGAAAAAAGAAGTACCCTTCGTCTGGGATTAGGTCATGCAAGCTTCCTTTGATGCTTTAAATTAATCCCTAATAAAAGCATCATTAATGTACACTCCTAATTATAAAAAAGACTTTAACCTGTATCTCGCTGCAACGGATACGACCATCGCAATGGTTTTAGTTCAAAAAGACAATGGAATTGAACATCCTATATATTTTTTGAGTAGAAACTTAAATGATATAGAAAGCAAGTAATCCTATGTTGAAAAGCTAGCTCTCGCAGCTGTTCAAGCGATACAACGATTTCGACACTATGTCCTCTTTCGAAAAACCACCATTTTGTCAGATTGCAACCCCATAAATTATATATTTTCGTGACAGTTGCATGGGGGAAAATATTAAAAATGGATAGCAATTCTCCAAGAGTTTGATCTGTAATTTATAAAATCCAAATCGAAGAAATCCCTGGTTTTCGCGGAGTTAATATGCAATCCCCCATCATCGTCCAACGATGCAACATCAGAAGAAGCAATCATGGATGAATCTTTGTTTCTGATATCTTCAAGCAATCCGTGGTATGGAGACATAATAATCTATCTCCAAACCCAAACATATAGGTCTAATACCTCCCACTCGGAACAATGATGCATTCGATACAAAGCAAAAGACTACATGATCGTCGGTGATACACTTTACCATCATGGTGTCGATACAGTTCTGAGGAGGTGACTCACCCACGAGGAGGCCGAAAAAGTCCTGAATGATTGCCATTCAGGCGCATGTGGGGGGCATCAATTTGGTTACGCTGTGGCGTAAAATATTTTACGAGTAGGATACTTCTGGCCAACAATGTTCAAAGATTGCATAACCGCAGTTAGAAGTTGCCATGCATGTCAAATCTTTGATCGAAAAACTAGAATACCACCTGCACCTCTGCAACCAGTAGTTTCTGTTGGGGCATTTGCCAAATGGGGCATAGATTTCATGACATGTAACCCCACCTCCGCCGGGGGGCATGGGTATATCATAGTCGCAGGAGACTATTTTACCAAATGGGTTGAGGCGATGCCTACATTAAACAACAGCGGCGAAACGACTGCCCTCTTATTTTTCAATTATGTAGTCTCCAGATTCAATGTTCCACAGGCCATAGTCATAGATCATGGATCGCATTTTCGCAATCACATGATGGTTAAATTGGCTGCCAAATTACGGTTGTCCCATGACAACTCTACTCCATATTATCTGCAGGCCAACGAACAAGTTGAGGCAATCAACAAGGTCCTGAAGCGGATGCTGCAAAGGATGATTGGAGTCCATAAAAGGAGTTGGCACCTGATCTTGTACCCAGCCTTGTGGGCATACAAGACATCGGTGAGGAATGCAATCGGGTTTACACCCTTTCAACTGGTGTATGGCCTGGAAGCAATCTTACTGGTTTAGTGTGAAATCTCGTCCCTCAAAATCAAGGTTGACCTTCTCCCCGGAACTTCAGAAGAGGAGGCTCGTTTCTTAGAAATAATCCAATTGGATGAAACCCGTCATGATTCCACTTTGGCTAACAAAGCACATAAGAAACAAGTCAAGGTGCAGTTCGACAAGAATGTCAAACCCCGTGTCTTCTCAGAAGGTGACCTGGTCTTACTTTATGACCAGGAATCCGATAAATTGGGAGTAGGTAAATTCAAGTCCTTTTGGATGGGCCCCTATATTGTTAAGCGCGTGTTAGAAAAAGGAGCCTAAGAGTTAGTGGATTATGATGGGATTCCACTGGCACAACCCTGCAACGGGTTGTACCTTAAGCGTTACTATGCTTGACTCAAGATAGTAACCCCTATGCTTTTGTTACATTTTTATTTTTGATAAGGGTAATTGTTTTGGTTAAGTAATCCACTTTTACGTTTGTTGCAGATGTCAGACCCCTTGGAATCATTTGTTGGATATGCCGATCGAGCGAGTCGTAGTTCATGGAACCTATCTTCTACAGCCTGGGCCATCTTCGATCCAAGCGGTGAGTTAGTGAGTTTCAGAGGGGTATGTATTGGTCGGTCAATGAACAATATTGCTGAATACAGTGCATTGATAGAGCTCCTCTTTGATGCCATTACGCGTGGCATACACCGACTCATCGTCAGGCTAGACTCACAACTCGTCATCCTACAGTTCACTGGTATCTACTCCGTACAGAATCCAGCTATCTATCGCATGTTCCTAAGGGTTAAGATTTTGGAAAGGCAGTTTGATTCTATTCAATATTAGCATATTTCCAGAAACTTAAACACATTAACAGACTCATTGGCAAATTATCTGTTAAATATACATTTGCAACATTTATAAAAGAAACATTTCATCAATATTTGCATCAAGATCACGTAACTCAACCAAAATAAAGCTCCGAAAATAAAAAATATATAATTGTTTATGGTTTATACATAATGTTATGTAACCAAGACAAAATTGGTCAAATGACCCAAAACTCAAAATGCTAGGGGGCACCCTAGTCTAATGATGCTGGTGATAACAAGTCACCACCTGTGCAATCATGCGTAAAAGCCTAGTCCATCGACTTGGCACGCCAGTAGTATGTCGTTGCAACCTCAGAGGCAGCTCGTCGGTCCTCACATCAGGAATACCGAGAGTGAGGCCCTCGATCTAATCCTGCAATGCTGAAAGAGTCTCGGCCACATCAAGGTCGCGAAGGACAGCCCTCCCCACAACCTCTCCTGCTAGAGTGGCAGTTGGTGCTCTCAGAAGTACTGCTGGCCGAACTGGTCCAATATCTGCATGAGCACATGAGTTTTGATTAGTCCTGATAGAAGAAAGCACAAGAACATTATAAAAAGAAACGATAAACAGAGATATGGTCAGAGAATTTACCGATAGCACCCCACTGCTCACCAGCCAGCAACACCAAATCCGGGTCACCTCGGAAATCCATACCAGCATATGGATACTCGGAAAAAACCATCTCCTGACGGTTGAACCACTCGAAGAAGGTATCAGAAAAGGAAACCTGGGACTGACCAGCATGTCAGGCCATAAGGTTGACCCATCTCTGCATCCATGGCTCAGTCGGTGGAGGTAAGCCAAGTGAAATGTACTGCGGCTGCATCAGTGGGATCTTTTCCAAGGCGAAAGCGGTCAAAATAGAACCATAGCCGAAGTTCTTGGATTTTCCGCTTTTTACCTTGGTCAGTTGTTCTTTCATCACAGGGAGTACTGCGTCACACCAGTTGAACACCTTTGGTTCAAGGCATTCCAAGGCGTACTGCATATAGGACCTGTTAGCCACGTGAAGAGTCGCACTACCAGCCAGTCTAGCAAAATTGAACAGGATGGTCCTCAAGGACCGGTCAGTGACATCTCAGATGTTGATCTTGTCGTCCCTACTTGGCTGAGATCCCTCTCTACAACACCGGCGAATATAATCTCTCACGGATTTTCCCCCATGGGCAGAACCTGATAATGAAAGAGGGGCACCATTCCTTGATAAACCGGTCAAAAAATAGATGTCCATGACAGTTAAGGGGATATATTTTCCTCTGATCTGAAACACATGCTTGGTAGGATCCCATGCATCGAGAGGATATTGCAACAAGTTGATTTGTTGCCTCATGCTAGAGATGCAGAAAAACTTGAACGGGCCACAGTTCCGCAGTGCAGTTACTGTAGCCGGATCATGTAAAGCAACCATGTCCTCTTCTTCATGCTCGTGTTCTCGCCATGTAACAACCATTTTTCTCCGATGAATCTCTGTAAAACAAGAAAGAGAAGAGTCAGGGTCCTGATTTGGCAAAAAACAGGCAAAAATTCCATGAGAAAATAGTGCAAAAGTTTCCCTTCTCGCGCCCATCGCACCCCAGCAGTGTACTAGGTGAGATGCATACTAATGGCCAATGGCCAAGCTAGTATGCATCACACCTTTTGATATAGAAAGGGTGTGATGGAGCCAGGGTGAATTTTTCAAACCTCAGGGGCTCAGAAAAATACAGAAACATGCTCAGAATTCAAAAAGGAAGAAATGCAACTGAAGAGCTCAATTTTAGCTCCTACCTGGTCCATACGGCACCAAGAATCGTCCACAGAATCTCTTGGAATTAGTGAGTGAAAATCAAGGGGGAAAAGAACCTCCAGAGCTCCAACAGA
The DNA here is from genome assembly GCA_031772625.1 of Pinus tabuliformis. Lineage (NCBI taxonomy): Eukaryota > Viridiplantae > Streptophyta > Pinopsida > Pinales > Pinaceae > Pinus > Pinus tabuliformis. The sequence continues at coordinate 950,721,974 of CM062806.1, forward strand.
CCAAAGTTCAAATGAAATGGTAAAATGAGGGGTAAAAACCACTTTTAAATTACTTTTCACGTAATTCGAGTAAAATATTAGTGTTTTAACTCATTTTTCAAACATATATTGTTCATTTATAATCAGTTTGATGAAGCGATTGAACAGGCAGTACAACCTTTGAAGGGACAAAGTGGTTAGCGGTGAAATCAAACAATCAATGACCATTATCACGAGCAATTTTTATGCAAAGTTCAAGCTCGTTAAAAATTAAACCTTAGCAATGAGCAAACGTTCCCCCAGAGTTTAATCTCATTAAAAAATGAACCAATCCCCGGTAAATAACCATTTTGAATGCATTATCATCAGCTTTTGAGCCCTGGTCGTGTTCTTACCATCACCTCCACTATGTTTTAGCCGATAATTCACCTCCATTTGATTGTTTACCCCTTTTGAGGAACAGCTGCGAAGAGTGATCTTGTTAGCCATCCTTGTGACATTTCCGTGATTGGAAAATTCCAAACCTAAACTGGAATTAGCTACTACTTTAAATTATCACTCGTTCCTCAAAAGATGATTCTCCTTTAAGCTCTTTTCACCTGACTCGTAAAATATGAAAAGATTGTCGAGCAATTGGCCTCTCCAGCTCGTTAAAGCTATCGAAAGTTCTATCCCTCCTCTAGATTTTAATCTTTTTGGACCTAAGGGATTATTACACAAAAAGATCGAGCGCTTGTTTTGTTCGGCTCATTAAAATTACCGAAAATTAATCCCTTTTGTATTATTTTATACTTTTTCGGACTTAAGGGATTATATGATGAAAAAGGATTATTGGAGTCTCCTTTAAGTCCCTTTCAGACTCTCTAAAATTGAAAAGGACTGAGTTATCTTTGTCGTTAAATTCGTTAAAACCAAATAGAGACAAACTTGTCCATATAGACAAGAATGAGTTTCAATGTCGCTAGGCTCGTTAAAACATAGCGACAGGTTTGCCCGAAGGGAAAATTATAGAACAAGCATATGTTATCCTCCTCAAGCTTGACAAAAATAAAGAGGTACTGGTCAGCAATGACTGGGGAAAAATTGGGAAGAAAACTTGAAGAAACTTTATTGGTAGCAAGTCGCTCTTGAACATGACACTTTCACTCCATGTCCGAGTCGGGTTGGGTTATTCCATTCACCGGTCATATCACCATTGGTCCATCGCACCATCCATATTTGGGGTTAACGCTACCAATCCATGTAAGTGTCACCGGTATGTTCAAGAGGAGTCACTCAGAGAATTCACCTGTGTCTCATCCGCTGCAATACATTCACACTCCATTCTTTCATGACCGCCACCTTGAACCCTGTATCATCAGATCATTTTCACCTCCAAAAATCATTTACTCCGTTCCGTGTCGTAGATGTGGGATTCATTAAGGCCTTCCTACGATGGGTCGCTTCTTGTCGACATCAGCTCATTATCCAAGAAGTTGACTTAGGGACAACCCTTTCAGTACTTTGAAGCTTGCATGCCTCAATGGCAAGTTTCTCACTTCCGGCGACAGGTTTACATCAATGGCCTTCGACTGAAAGATTTTGCATGGTGTTCAACGCCAAGTCCCTTTTCACACCACGAAATTGTACTATAGTACCTTGAGGGTCATCATCATTATCGGTGATTCCTCTTGCACCTGTTAACAGCTTGAATCAGGCGATGTCTTTCCATGTTCAACTCGAGAACATCTTTCACATGGATCGACTTGTACTCCGAGTGAAGATTGGACGAGTTTGAAGACCCCGGATCTAGTTTCATCCATTCGGGTTGCGATATATTCAGGAAAATAAAGACATCAAATGTACATTGTTGCTGCACAGATGATCATCCGAATCAAAGGATGATGACTCTATCAGAATCATCAGTCTACCACACAGACGGTTGTCTCTCTAATGTACATGAAAATGAATTTATAAAGCTGAGCATGGGAATGCCCGCCTCAGCTATATCATGAAAAATATTATGAAGATAATGTATTGTATTGTATCTTATTACAGGTCACCTTCTAGCTCGAAAAAACTTCGGATCCTCATGATAAAGCATTTCACTCGACATCAAAAGATTAATGACCTTATGCTTTAGGGGGCAACTGTTATAGACATTTTTGGGCACTCCAATCCCAATCATACATGTCCATAAACCAAGGGCTCCTAAGTCCCTAAAAGTGTTGCTTCACACCCTAAAGGAACAAGGTCAGCTGATTACATCATCTCCCAGAAGTTCTCCATAGAAAACTGCTAAGAACTGGTCAAAGCTAGACCATACAGACTGCCCAGTGTAGAAGGTGTGATGCATCTCACCTGCTCAGTGAAAAGGGTGCGATGCATACTGGAAAGCCCTTCTATTGGGTGTGATGGGCGAAAGTAGACAAATGGCAGAGACAGTTTGCAAGGTGGATCATCATGGAATCTTCCAAAAACTTCTCTTGTGACACTTGCCTCTCTGAATTCACCCAGGGATGAGTAAGAGATCATCAATCTCCAAGTGGAATCAAGAACTATCAGAGAGAAGACACTAATCAAAATCCTAGAAGCTGACACACCCCCCTGCAATCATCTATATATGGATCCCTAATCCCAGAGATCCAGAGGCTGGAATTTTGTATCTTGTTGTTATAGACATTTTTGTGTCTTACAACATTGAGCATGAAATGTCCATAATCTAAGGGATCCAAAGTCCCTAAACATGTTGTTCCTACCCCTAGAGGAACAAGGCTAACAAACCACAGCAATTCACAAAAGTTATCCACCAGAAATTGCTCAAAAACAAGTCAATTCAGGATCAATTCAGTGGCTCCACTAGCTGTCTGCGCTGAATGTCAATGCCAACACTGGCTACCTACACTGCAACGCAGGTAGAAGCACTACCAGGGTGCGCTGAGCGAGAGTTGACAAATGGCAAGTTCATTCCAAGAGGTGTCAAGACCCAAGAAGCTTCCAGAATCTTCCTCAATGACACTTGCCTCAGTGAATTCGACTAGTGATGAGTAAGAGGTTCCCAATCTCCAAGTGGAAGCAAGAACCTCCAAGTGGAAGCAAGAACCTCCAAGTGAAATCAAGAACTGATAGAGGGAGAGGACACTAGTCAGATCTCAAGCTGACTCATCCTCTCTCCAAACATCTATATATGGATCTCTCCTTCATGAGATCTGAGGCGGGAATTTTGTTATTGCAAAGAATTGCTGTTGGTTTGAGATTGGAATCATTGGGTGCTTAATGCTTTGAAGGGGGTGAAGATAGGAATTCCATTTGCTGGGAAGGAGATGCTGGATTGGAGCCCTCTGGGTTGTATCTCTTCCTGAACCTTGTTATTCATCAATAAAGCTATCTTGGTTTCTCCTATATACTGATGTATCTTTGATGTATGATTGCATTAGTATGTTTAGTTTATTTCTAATCCTGAACTAGTTATGAATATGAATCCATGTCTTTTGTAGTGTTCTCTTCTTGTGATCTTGCAGAAACCTCTTGAAGCTGGGTGAGCGAGAAGGCAAGTAGCTGGGAACCCTCAAAGAGAAGAGAGACCGGATCAAGGGACAAACGGAAGACACCGGTTAGTCCATCTATCTCTCTTCATTCTTAATTCATAAAGGAAGAATACTAGAATAGCTGTCTCTGTTTGTTGCTAAGGCACTGTCACACCTTAGGTCGATAGGATCATCCTGCATAGGCATTTTTCCCCACAAAAAATTGGCGACTCCGCTGGGGAGATCTGTTTAGTCATTTTATTTATGTCTCTATCATTGTTTGTTTCATAGACTCAACAGCAACAATCAAACTGCATCTGCTATTCTCAGATGCAAAGTAGATAGCTGCTGCTTTGATCCAATCACTGGATTTGTCTATGATCTGAACAATGGATTCACAAATGATTTGATGATCCTTTGTGATAGATCTTAGTACCCCCTCAAAGCATCCCTTTGATTGTACCTTGCTTGTTGCTTTTATTTGGCCTGAAACCGTAGATTAATCAGCAATCTGTGACCCAGAACCCAGTGAGAAACTCTCGTTTCTCCTTCAGCGCAGACCCTGTGAAGAGGTTCTGCATTTCAACACGGGTCCCGTGAAGGCTACCTGCGCTGAATGTCAAAACCCCTGTGTTGAGGTTGCGCTGATCCAGTTAGGCCTTGTGCAGCTGGGGTTCTCTGCTCTGTTTTGCCTTGTTTTGATCTCTGATTTTTGCAGCCTGTAACCAGCATAGGTACCAGTCTGATAACTCCTTTTCTCTGCTTAAATTCCGCCTCCTTTTGTACAAAAAGACTGTGAGTGTTTTTATGTGTTTCTGGCGTCATTTACAGTTTTCCTTTGCATGAGTGAAATAATCATCCTGTAGCCCTTGATTCAGATCTATTGATTGTGATCTTAGGAGAGAGTTCATTGGCTGTTTACAGTTGATTATACATTTACTTTTGCTTTTGGTTTGAGTTTGTCTCTTTTAAGTGTCGAAACAAGTATTCGTTTCGGAAATCGTTAAGTGTTGTAATCTCTTCTACCCTCTCTGATTTCGGAAAAGTAAACTTGTTTGTATTTGTCATTTAAAAGCAAATTCAAAGTTGTACAAAAAGCTTTCTTTGTAGGCATCAATACTAAGAAAGCGGAAAACAAACACCTGCATTGTGCATTTGCATCTTGATAGTTTGCATGTTTGATTTAGGAAAAGTGCATTAGAGTGTGTTGATTGCTCTTTGAGAAAAGATGGTGTCTTTCTTTTCCCTTAGTAGCTAGGATTTTCATAAGTTGAAAAGATATAAAGCTTGCTTATCATCTTTAGATTGCATCTAGGAATTTGTATCATACATCTCGTGGTGAACCTCAAAAGGCAAACTTCTAAAAAGATCAACCTGAAATAAATTGAATGAAATTAACAACGCTTTGCAACATAACGCACAACATAGAGGTCTAGGCTAGAGACGTGTTCCGGCGTCGTAAAGCCTGGTGACTGTCGATCTTGTTGATGGTGGGTGATTCCTCCTGAGGGACGATAGCGCCAGTATGGATTGTGCTCCCACGTATCGTCGCATATATATTGGGAGACCCCTATAGGCATAAATCCTTTATCCTTAGGAAGCCATGTCGGCCGCCCTACTAATCGCAATGCACTGAACACAGCATTCAGGAAGATCGACCGCCCGTACCCTAAAAAGTATTCTGCGGTTTTGCGAAAAGTTTGGCACACCCTCTACCTAGAACTCCAGAGCAGTTTCTTTTGGCATTTTTCAGACTCTATAACGGAAAAAGTCCATCCGAGCATTTGTCACTTCGGGCTCGTTAAAACATCGAAGGAGACTAGAGTCATCTTTAGCTTTTTCTCGACTCTTTAAAATTGAAAAAGCAAGTTGTGTCTAAAGCGTCGTTAAAATTTATTTTAAACGGAACAATCACCCCTTATTCCTGCGTTGATCTTTAGGTTGAGAAAATGGAGCACACCAACCAAGGAATTCCCCTTGGTGGAAATCCTAGTCCCTTCTCCTCTTGGGGAGATGTTGGTGCGCCCCATATGGCCACATTGTCACTTCCAGGACTAACAATTGGCTTGCCGGTCTGGCTCTTCTCAACCAATGTCATTCAGACCACCACTATTCCTGAACAGTCGAATCAACAGTTAGACCAGAACAGAGTTACCCATCAGCCTTCCACTTCATCTAATTCTTCCTCTCCTCCTTCCTCTTCACTTGACGGAACTGGTAAAACAAAAAACCAAGTTCCTAAGGAGAAGAAGGAAAAGAAGAATAAAGAGAAGAAGAAGAAGGAGCCAAAAGCGACTGGGGGCAAACAAGTGGCGTCTGACAAAAACCCACGCACAACACTGACTAGGCCTAAATCGCCATGTGTCATATGCAAGGGAGACCACTTCCACAGAGATTGTCCCTGCATCCCTCGGATACTAAGGGACTAGTCTCCCCGTGTGCACAATTCGGTGGCGTTAACCTCTGATAGCCATGTTGACAGCTCACCGTCAACTAGTGAAAGTGAAGTCACAGGACAAAGAGGGAAAGCTAGATTTCCCTGCAAACTGTGTGAAGGCGACCATGCCATCCACCGTTGTCCCTTCTTAGACGAGGCTAAGAGAGTTTTGGAAGATCGCCCGATTATACGAGCGCAACTTCCTCCTGGATATCAAAAACTTCTGCCAAGTCCTTCACCAGTTGAGAACCCGGCTGGCCCGCTCAGGTGGTCAGCCGAAGCACCTATCATTGAGGATGAACCGTCTGAATCCATACCTGATGAAAATCAAAAGGTTGAGGCGGCAGTTGACCCGGTTTTGCCTTCAGAGGCTCTATCCTCGAATGATACCATCACAGAGGAGAATAAAGACGACACCGTCCAAATTCTCTTCATCAACACAGACTCTGACGAACAAGGGGGCAATTTGCCCATTCCTTTATCGCAGGAAGGAACTTCATCAGATTCATACATGGCCATCTATTCGGTCCCACCACCAAGCAACCTAGTTGTGTCCTTCGACTGGAACCAACTAGGCAGACCCCGGTTGCCAGCAAGCATACCATTCAGAATTATCGTTCAAATATACAGAATGGTAATGGCTGGCACCATCATTGATGAGGGGGCATCTGTGAGTATCCTTTCCTCTATTGCTTGGAAAGCGCTTGGTTCGCCAGCGCTTTTTCCTGAAATGAGAAATCTATCAGGCTTTGATAAAGGAACCAGTCGACCTTTAGGGATCCTCCCCAATGCGCCGATCACATTGAAAGGGAAGACCGTTCAAATGAACGTGATGGTCGTTCAAGGACCCTTGGATTATAACCTACTCCTTGGACGAGACTATATATATTGCATGGGAGCCATCGTCTCCTCACTCTTTAGAGTAATGTGTTTTCCGCATGAAGGAAGAGTGGTCAAGCTCGTGGACCAACTTTCATTTCCCGGATCACGCATCGCAAATAGTCATGTACCATCCCTAAATGGTCTATTCACGCAAGAAATGTCTCAACCCACGGTCCGTCCTCCTGATGAGCGTGAGTAATCCGGGAGGATATGACTGGAACCTAGGGGGCATGCGTCCTGGTCTGCTTCGGCAGGAAAACTTTGGGTATAGGGTAGGTTTCCGCGGGAGAATATGACTAGTCCGTACCCCGTCCGTGAGTGGAAGAGGGGTTGTTCTGGAATAAGATTCTTTTGTCAAAGTTGTGTGAGTTGGCGGGCATCGTCGCTCACCTCTGTCTATTTCGGTAGACATCGCCGAGGAAGTGTTTTATTCGTGGCCGCGAATGGAGCAATCTTTGGGTAACCTGAAAGAGGTAGGCCTCTCTCGGTAAAACAATTGTTTTGCCGGACTAAAGTAGGGGTAACCTTGAAACTCTGTTTTATATCTGGGGGCATGCGGACCTTTCGGAGTGCAAGCAAGGGGCGACTATTTATTTTTTAAATTTTTAGGACCTCTAACCCTTTAAACTCGTAGGATTAGTCGTTTCTGAACTTGCATAACGAAAGGATGCAGGGCATAGCTTTGTAAGATGAAGCTCCATAAAAAATAGAATCTTAATGAGACATTCTTATCATATGACTGGGTGATCGAGCAGTTTTAGCACACAGTTCATGCTCGTTAAAAAATAAACGCAAGATCCGAGCAGTTTTATCGTATAGTTCATGCTCGTTAAAAAATAAACATAAAATCGAGCAGTTTTAGCGCATAGTTCATGCTCGTTAAAAAATAAACATAAGATCGAGCAGTTTTAGCACATAGTTCATGCTCGTTAAAAAATAAACATAAGACTGAGCAGTGTTTTTCCGCGTTTAAGCTCGTTAAAAAATGAACTATCTTCCGGTAAATAACCACCGTGAATGTAACATTATCAGCCATTAAAGCCTTGGTCGTGTTTGCACCGTCACCTCCACTTTTCCATTGGCCGATCGTTCACCTCCATATGATTGTTTACCCGTTTTGAGGAACAGTTGCGAAGAGTGATTTCACTAGCCATCCTTGTGACACTGCCGTGATTGGAAAATTCCAAGCCTTACCTGGAATCAGCTGCTAACCCGTTTTATCACTCGTTCCTAAAAAGACGAGTCTTCTTTAAGATCTTTTCATCTGACTCGTAAAATATGAAAAGATTGCCGATTTTTGGCCTCCCAACTCGTTAAAGCGATCGGAAGAGTTATCCCTCCTCTAGATTTTAATCTTTTTGGACCTGAGGGATTATTGCACAAAAAGATCGAGCGCTTGTTTTGTTCGGCTCATTAAAACTATCGAAAACTCATCCCTTCTGTATTGTTTTATACTTTTTCGGACTTAAGGGATTAGATGACGAAAAAGGACTCTCGGAGTTGACTTTACGTACCTTTTTCAGACTCTCTAAAAATGAAAAGGACCGAGTTATCTTTGTCGTTAGACTCGTTAAATGCATTAAATAGCGACAAACTTGTCTTTAGACGAGAAAGAGTTTCACTATCGCTAGGCTCGTTAAAACATAGCGATGGGCTTGCCCAAAGGGCAGGTTATAGAACAAGCATATGTTATCCTCCTCAAGCTTGACAAAAATAAAGAGGTACTGGTCAGCAATGACTGGGGAAAAATTAGGAGAAACTCAAGAAAACTTTGATGGTAGCAAGTCGCTCTTGAACATGACACTTTTCCTCCGTACCACAATCGGGTTGGGTTGTTTCATTCACCGGTCACATCACCATGGTCTCGCCATACCATCCATATTTGGGGTAATGCTACCGATCCATCGCATCAGTGTTGCCATATGTTCAAGAGAAGTCATTCAGAAAAGTCAACCATGTCCCATCCACTGCCGTACATTATCCTTCATCCTTTCATGACCGCCACCCTGAATCATATGTCACAGACCGTTTTCACCTCCATCAAAATCATTAGCTCCGTTCCGTGTCATTGATGTGGGATTCATTAAGGCCCTCCTTTGATGGATCGCTTCTTGTCGACATCAGCTCATTATCCAAGAAGTTGATCTAGGAACAACCCCTTCAGTACTTTGAAGCTTGCATGCCTCAATGGCAAGTTTCTCACTTTCGGCGACAGGTATACATCAATGACCTTCGACCGAAAGATTTTGCGTGGTGTTCGACGCCAGGTCCTTTATTCACACCATGTGAATTGTACTGCAGTACCTTGAGGGTCATCATCATTATCAGTGATTCCTCTCGCGCTTGTTAATGGTTTACCTCATTGACCGGTAATCAAGCGATGTCTTTCCATGTTCGACTTCAGAACATTTCTCACATGGATCGACTTGTACTTAGAGTGAAGATCGAACGAGTTTGAAGACCCCGGATCTAGTTTCATCAATCCGGGCTGCGATATATATTCAGGAAAGATAAAAACATTGACATGTACATCATTGCAGCAGATAATCATCCTATCCAAAGGATGGTAATTGCATCAAAATTATCAGTCTACCATCAGACGATTGTCTGTTCTATGTACAGAAAAATGAATTTATAAAGCTGAGCATGGGAATGCCCGCCTCAGCTAGATCATGAAAGCAGTATGAAAAATAATGTATTGTATTGTCTCTTATTATAGGTCTCCTCCCAGCATTGGATGAACTTTGGATCCTCCTGATAAAGCATTTCACCCGATAAACGGCCTCATACTTTAGGGGGCAACTGTTATAGACATTTTTGTGCCTTACAGCATTGAGCATGAAATGTCCATAATCTAAGGGATCCAAAGTCCCTAAACATGTTGTTCCTACCCCTAGAGGAACAAGGCTAACAAACCACAACAATTCACAGAAGTTCTCCACCAGAAATTGCTCAAAAACAAGTCAATTCAGGATCAATTCAATGGCTCCACTAGCTGTCTGCGCTGAATGTCAATGCCAACACTGGATACCTGCACTGCAACGCAGGTAGAAGCACTACCAGGGTGCGCTGAGCGAGAGTTGACAAATGGCAAGTTCATTCCAAGAGGTGTCAAGACCCAGGAAGCTTCGAGAATCTTCCTCAATGACACTTGCCTCAGTGAATTCGACTAGTGATGAGTAAGAGGTTCCCAATCTCCAAGTGGAAGCAAGAACCTCCAAGTGGGACCATGAACTGACAGAGGGAGAGGACACTAGTCAGATCTCAAGCTGACTCATCCTCTCTCCAAACATCTATATATGGATCTCTCCTTCATGAGATCTGAGGCGGGAATTTTGTTATTGCAAAGAATTGCTGTTGGTTTGAGATTGGAATCATTGGGTGCTTAATGCTTTGAAGGGGGTGAAGATAGGAATTCCATTTGCTGGGAAGGAGATGCTGGATTGGAGCCCTCTGGGTTGTATCTCTTCCTGAACCTTGTTATTCATCAATAAATTTATCTTGGTTTCTCCTATATACTGATGTATCTTTGATGTATGATTGCATTAGTATGTTTAGTTTATTTCTAATCCTGAACTGGTTATGAATATGAATCCATGTCTTGTGTAGTGTTCTCTTCTTGTGATCTTGCAGAAACCTCTTGAAGCTGGGCGAGCGAGAAGGCAAGTAGCTGGGAACCCTCAAAGAGAAGAGAGACCGGATCGAGGGACAAACGGAAGACACCGGTTATTCCATCTATCTCTCTTCATTCTTAATTCATAAAGGAAGAATACTAGAATAGCTGTCTCTGTTTGTTGCTAAGGCACTGTCACACCTTAGGTGGATAGGATCGTCCTGCATAGGTATTTTTCCCCACAACACTTGTAAGGAATTGTTGTTGGTTTCTTGGTGGAATATCATAGTGTTGGGTGATCTAAGATTTTCATGAGGAGAAGAAGGGCTTTCATGTTGAGAGGATGACGTTGGGTCAGAAGAATTGGTTGTAATCCTCTTTGCTATTCTTGATATTAATAAAGCTATTCAAGTTTTCCTCCACATTCTTGTATGTTTGGTGACATATGCATTTGTGTGGTCAATATATATCTGGTCCTATATTGTTATGATTGTAGATCACTGTTCCTCGATAGTATTATGCTGCTTTGATTCCATAGGTGTTCTTTGAAGCTGGGTAGACGAAGGCAAAGCAGCAAGGATCTGTCAGAAGGGAGAGGAACCAAGCAAGGAACTAAGTGCAAGACTAAGATTGGTGTCCTTTGTTCCCCTCTTATCTACTTCTCATAAAGGAAATCGAAAGTAGTTTTAGTTTGTTTGTTTCTAAGATAGCTACCAGTCTTAGTGGGACTAGCTGCTCCGAGTGGACAATAGATTTCCCGATAACAAGTTTTAAGTGGATACATTGGATGGTAGCTTCATATTGACTTGATGGATCAAATTGTTAAGTATCCGTAATTGAAGAACCAGGTAAACTTCCTATGGATGACATGGGTGAAGACCATGGGCTAGAAGAAACACTGGAGTGAGTTCTAGATAATGATTGGTAACCCAGTGGGATGGATGGACCACCATACAGATGTGACTCAGGTGTTGTGGTAAACATCGAAGAAGTAGCGACAGTAGATGTTGTCGCAGCTGTAACAGATGATACAATCTGGGATGTTGTTTCAGCCATAATCAAATGACCCAATAAATGTCCTAATGAATCTATGGGAGTTTGAAAGTAAACAGGATCAAGAGGAGAAGTATAAGTTAACCGAGGAAAAGAAGGATAAATATAAAGCCCTGGTCCAAAACGAGTTGGAGTTCTAGGTGAAGTTTCTTCTTCAAATTCCTTTTCAATAACAATCAAACCGGGTGGAAGGATTTCAGCATCAAGTCCGTAATAAATTTATGGTGTTTGACTCTACGGTAAAGGAGAAGTCTCAACAATTACATATTTCTGAGGATAAACCGGTTGATCGTCTTCTAGTACGGAAACAACTTCTGGTTGTTCAACTTTCAGATCCAAGTGTTTTGGTAAAAGAACAACGAGTTTAGGATGAATTTCTTGAACAACTTCTAGTTGAGGATCAACTTCTTGGTGGACAACTTCAATTACCATTTCACTAAGTTCATTTTCAATGTCCTCAGGGAATTGTAAAGGTTCCACTTCAGTGGCAGATAAACCAGTAATAGTAGGAGTAACTGGAATCGCAGTACATACCAGTATAGGTGACTCTGGTAAATCATATGAAGAACCTTAAGTTTGTGATGTACTGGACTCAATTAAATGATACCACTTTCGCTAACTAGGTGTAGCTTTAGGCAGTAAAGGTGGTTTACTCACTGTCCTACATGAACGACAGGGTAAAGGTGATTTTCTTCCATGATTTTTGATTGATTTTATTATAAAAAGAAATAAAAAAAAAGAGGGTAATCTAGGCAAAAGAATTTCCAAGTAACTGTGAACTGCAATACACCGCCACGGAGGAGCCAAGGGCTTAACATACGTGCAGGTAATCTCCCCAAATTCTATTTTTAGTGTATCACAGTATACAAGGCGGCCAACTCGGTTACCTATGGATGGATAGCATCCTAATGCAGTCCTCCCAAATATACGCGAAAGTACATGGAGGGACAATTTGTGTTAGCGTTGTCTAATGTGAAACCACACAGTGAGAGCATTCCCTTATACTATAACATCGCCTAATATACCTGAAAGTATGTGGACGAGCTACGATATACTTACGTACATGGAATGAGGTATCACACTCGGAATGTATCACAGACCGTTAGCGACAGCTTCTATGTTTAACGATGTAGGAACACGTCTCTAGCCTAACCCTCTAAATGTTATGCGTTAAGTTACAATGCTCCGTTAGGTTAATTGACATAAATTTTAGTTGGTCTTGTTTAAAAGTTTTCCTTTTAGGTTCACCGCGTGATGTTTTTGAAACTCCTAGAATGCAACGAAGATGGGAAACATTCTTTTATTTTGCTTTAAACAATGAAAACCGTAACTAAAAGGGATAGAGCAATCAGAATATCTAAACAGAGAGCATAGAGCACATCTAATGAAACTTTCCCTATACCATTCCTACAATAACATACAAACTTCTACATTCATTATGCATGTTTTTCTTTTCATTCCTTTAATGTTTATATGAACATAAAGAAACTATATGCACAAACAATCAATCAATGCTTTCACAAGAAACGAAGACTTTACGACAGTTTCTTTTTCAAAGAAATGAAGACTTTATGACAATTCCTTTTCAGAAAAGTAAAGAACAATCAATGTAAGATAACTTTGGAATTGATTCGACAATGATAAAGAAAACATAAATAAACGTTGAACAAACAAAGCCAAAGTGGGCATGGAAAATAAATGCTAATTTGGACTTCAAAGACAGAGAAACATTGACCATTCAACAAACAAGATGTGTTTTTGGCTTGGTAGGGACTAGCACAGGCCTAAGTGGGAGACATGTGTTGTAGAGCACTGTCTCTAGGCTAAGGCTGCTCTGCAGCACACTATGTCAAGAACAACAGTGCGTTGATGCTAGAGAGCACTATTAGCACAAAAATAAGCACACATTTTGGCCAAACAAACTTCAAAATGACTAAATATAGGTAAATGAACTTAAGCAAAGTCTACTAGTGCTGCTAAGACAAGGGATAACTACCAGGAATGATGGTCATTCCCTAGTGGAGTCACCAATTTGTTATACAGAATTTATACCTATGGATAAGTATATCTTCCCTAAGTGGGTAGTTACACTTAGAACAACTGAAGTAAAGATGTTTAACCTTTTCCTACAATAAACAGATAAGATAAAAGAACTTACTTATGATACTTCACTTCCTTTGATCTCCTTTGAGTTTCTCCCATTACTCCTTCTCAAACTAAATTCGCTCAATTAGTACCTGCCAGCATAAACAGAAGACGACAACAATAAAATCATATGATCTATTTATTGTAAACAAATGGAATCGACAACATTTAAACATACATTCATCATATATATAGATAAAAGTATTGGAAAAGGAACAAACAACTTTATTGATTGATGGAAGGAGAAGTTACACCCAATGTGGTTCAATCTCATGTCACTCCTCTAGCTTAGTCCAAGCCCTCATCAAACCAATAGAAACATCAATCCAGCAACATAACATTACTTTGAGAATGATTTCAAGTCTCTAAACCAATAGTATTTCTCTATAATATCGAAGCTCTTTGGCTCTATAATGGGAGGCCAATTTATAGATGAATTCAAGTGGTTTTGTCATTAATATGGCATTGAATGATTTTCCATAATTGGATGATTAGTTTCCATATTCAAAGGGATGAGAGGATAGAGGATTAGATGATCCAAGGCTATCCTAAGTCACACTCATCTTGATAGGGTAGGAGTTGGGTTCCTTCTAGAAGGCTCTATAAAGGAGGAATATACTCAGGATCCAATGAACATTTGAAGGATTCTCACCGAGCGTAGGCTTGAGTGGGCTTAGGTTCTCTACAACGCAGCCTTGAATGGGGCTACCTACTCTACAGAGAGATTACCCCTGACTAGGGGTGCGCTGGTGACCTAAGGAGGCACTTCAGCAGGGTTTGAAGTCAGGAAACTCTCGTCGATGAAAGCACTCAATGAGGTGGTATGTCTAGGGCATGTAGCAATTGAATTAGAGTTTGATAGACCCTTTTTACACTGATTTGATCGTGGGGAGTGATGTGCCCAAATAGACCTATAACAAATATATGTAATATTTCTCATTTATAGATGACTTCTCAAGGAATACATGGATTTATTTCCTTGGGAAGAAATCTAAATTCTTTGACAAATTAAAAGAGTTTAAGGCTCTTAGAAATCAATCAAAGAATAAAATTAAGGTGCTAAGGATATATAATGGTGGTGAATTTTATGGGAATGAATTCAAATAATCTTTAATAAGTGTGGTATAGTAAGGAAAAATACTACTCCATACATAGCTTAACAAAATGTAGTTGTAGAAATGATGAGTAAGGCACCACTGGAGAAAGAAAGGACCATGATTAGTGGTGTTGAGAATTGATAGGAATTATGGGAAAAGGTAGTGGATATTTCTTGCTACATAGTAAAAAGATCACCCCCATAAGCATTAGATGATAAGACTTCACATGAGATATGGACTAGTAAGAACCCTCTCTTAAACATCTAAGGGTTACTTTTTGTAATGCTTACGTACATGTTTCAAAAGATAATAGGAGTAAGATGGATAAGAAATATGAGAAGTGTGTCTTTATTGGATACAAAGATGGTATAAACAGTTATAGTATTTGGAACCCATAAACTAAGAAGGTTTTTTGTAGTAGAGATGTGGTATTTAGAGAAATCAAATATGTTATCAATAGGAAGTCCTACAAAGAGAAAAATACAAAAAGGGTAGAGTTTGAATTGAAGGATGATGAATCAAACTCTACATAAGAACAAGAATTAGAAGAGTAAGAAAAACATACTTTGGTATTGACGAGATGAGTTTGAGAAAAAATGCAGCTAGAAAGGTATACTCCACTTGGTTTCCATCAATTTTTTCTTGATTTATTACTAATGATGATCCTAGAAATATTAGGAAGGTAGTGGATTTAGAGGATGGGAAAGTTTGGAAAAAGGCCATGGTTGAAGAAATGGCATCCTTGAACAAGAATTAGCCTTGGGATCTAGTGGAGTTTCTGGCTAGAAGAAATCTCCTTGGTAGCAAATGGGTGTTTAAGAAGAAGTTAAATGCAAAAGGAAGAGGGAAGAGGTACAAAGCTCGGTTAGTAGAAAATGTTTATTCTCAAGCAGATGGAGCTGACTTTTGTTGATCTGTAAGTTGTTGTGGATATTCCATTGGACATTTTATCACAACAAATCTAATAAATATATACTTAAAAATCAGAAATCTAAACTATGATTGCTTATTTGTCTTTATATTTATGGATCTGTAAATCACTTTTTATTGCATATGCATGAAAATTATAATTATTTAGAGAATAGATAATAGTGAAGTAAAAACTCATATACCACAATTAAAATAAGATATAACCTAGGAAACCCTTTCGAGAGAAAACCTAGTGTTGGCTTTGTGGGCCCTGACCTAGGTTCAGAGTTAGTCAACCAAACAAATCCCTACACTACTGGCCCTTTTGGCATCAGCCCGCGGAGTGCAGACCAAAGTCTCACCTGAAGCAGTATGGGGGGATGCTGGAACCAAGTTTCCACACCTTGAGATGGTTGTGATGTCATTTTATACCCCCTGGCCTTGCTTCCGCGTAGGTCACTAAGCCTTAGAGCTCTATCAAACTACCCTTTATTCCACCCTTCAATACCTCCGCAAAGGAGTATGATTGACCTTCGCGCAGCCTAACCCGCGTTTCAAGTACTTTTGTACAGCTATGACAATGTATTGTATAGGTGCCCAAGTTGTCTTAAGTGTTTTACTTATCTTACCAATCAACCACAGTTAGCATCGCATAAACTGATATATTTACTTATGTTCAATTAACAGATATAATCACATACATTCGCACATCAAATAAACATTGTAAAATAAACCCAAAACACAATATACTCAAATGCATTAACAGGGACTAAATACACAGTAATTGCATAATACTTCTCTTTATTGATATCTTCCAGTTTAATACAGACTCTATCCACCCTGCGCACACAGCTACAGGGGTCCACGCACTCAGCTTTGGACTTCCACCCTAGGCCTCTCCACACTCAGCTGTAAAGCCTCTACTTACGCTAAGACCTGAAACACTTAGACATCTCTACCAAAACTCCAATGCTTAATTGTTTTCGAACTGCCTAGAGCTTACTTAGCTCCTTTTTATACAATCCCATGGTCTACGGACCATGGGTAGATATTTCCAGACGACTTGACACTTTACAAAATAAGGGTGGACAACCATTTATGACTCTTGACACTTTCGAACTCCACAATCACAAAATGCAGAGACTTTACAACTTTATTAAAAAATTGTCCCAAAACATGGGCTTTTAGCCCCAAAACTACTCTTGGGGGAACCCATTCCCAACAAGCCCGCAACACAAACATGGTGACTCGCCCTCGAGCCACTCTGCAGGCATGGAAATCTTATCGCGAAGAACTCCCATCTCAACTTGTATGGTGGAAACCTCAGCGGTGTATTGTGCGGCCACCTTCTTCACTTCTTCAACCAACTACTTTGTCGTTGGTCCTGAACTATCAGCCTAAAGCTTTTGCTGAGTTGCTTGCAGAATAGCAAGATTTCCTTCAATGAAGGCCGTGACCAAATAAGCTTAGTCCAACCAAGGCTTCAAGCACGCCTTCAGCACTACCTCTTTGTGCTGCGCTACATCTACCTGGTCCTTGAATGTTTTGGCCTCCTCCAGCTTCACCAGTCTCTGTGTGAGAGCAGTGGTGTGTGCTGTTCCTTTTATTTCATCATAGCGCTACTACAGTTCTCACACCTCTGTCTCCTACCGTTGTACATTAGGATCCTCCTGCAGGTTGGTCAGGACCTCGAATGACTGTTCAAATAGCCTTATGCAGTCTGCTACTACATTGTCTACTGCCGCTATTGCCTCTGTTACAACGATTGCGCGCTGCTCCTTTACTTCCGATGGAGTTGAAGGCTGGGCCTTTAACTGCAAATCTACAATCTATAGTTTCAACTCCAGCTAAACCTTAGCCAACTCTGTGTGAGCGTCGCGCACCCCTATAGCAAGCTTGTGAAAGCACACCTCTACTGATTCTCCCTCAGGAATGGCCAACTCCGGGACTATTCAACATGCTTCGTCCATGACTTGAACTATGCACTTGTTTCAGTCGATTACTTCAGTCATGGTAGCGATGTCAGAGTCTCACTATAGGGCTAGCTGCACATTATTGATCTGTTGTTCATTGATCACTTGCACAAGGAACTGTTTTCAGGCCCTCAGCTCCGTGATCACCCCATCCTATAGTAGGTAGAGCGCCTCACCAGAAAGCACTGCCAAGTTCAACCCCACTCCCTTGAGGGAATTGAGAATGGGCATGTCATCTTCGTTTTCTATGGTCAGTGCTCAATTTGTCAGCACTATCTCTCGGGAGTTCTTTGCATGCAGCATCATGGCGGCTGCTGAAGTACTGATGGTGAGGTTGGTGGATACCGCGCCAATCTATGATGCACGAATCTATAACTCATGTAGACCCATCTAGATGGCCCCCAATAGTTGCTGTTACTACTTCTCGAATTGTTGTAGTACCTTCGTAGTGACATCCCACACCGTGTCTCCAATGTCATTCAAATCACCCTCTGTTAGGGTGATTGGTTCTAGTGATGTCTTACTGGACTTGAATTTCTTCTGCGGACCTACTTTTTCTTTTTCTCTTAGACATTTGATGCGGTATGATGCCATCTACAGGTTCGCACCATGCTGCTCTATTTGCTCATTTGTTTCTTCCTCTATTTTGGGTGAAGGTGACCTCACACCTTTATCAGAGCTGTGCTCTGCTCCGCCTACCTTATTTTCCCCCTGTTATGCACGGTCACGCTCTACCTGGGCCTTGTCAGTAGCCCCCTTCTTTCTCTTCTCAGCCAGTTGTGCCATCTTGAGCTTGGCCTCCTCCTTTTTTCGCTGTGCGATGGACTTGATCGATCCCACTGTCGAGTTTGAGTTAGTGTGCCACTTTGCCAGCCAGAGATCAAGAACTGCATCAATCGTGTCATTAGATTCCAAGTAAGGCAAGTCATGCCACTGCTGATTAGGGTCCTTCTGTGCCCTGATCGATATGCACTAAAAGTCTTCCTTGAACTCCACGTACTCCTGCAGTTTGGCAAACATGGTAGGCGACAATCATGGCTTGCGATTGATAGCCATGTGTATATTCATTTCCATCAAGATCCAGAAGATCTTGCTATCCTTGATGCGTTGAGCATCCTTGGTCTCCCATAGTGAAGCGTACTTCGCTGCTTCTGGCAGGTCCAATGCGATCGACAGGAATTGACTTTCTTCCGGCAGCTCCCAAGCTATTAGCACAATGGATAGCAAGAGCCATGCATAGTGGAAGGTCTTGCTGAGCTCCTGTGCCTCACGATAGCTCGCAAGGAACTCACCATAGATATAATGCGCCCAATTAAACTAGACTCCTTCGGTGCATTGGGCTGCTAGAGCAACGACAGGTGTCGGCACTTCATCTGTGCGGCACTTCTGCATAACTTTTCCTGCCAAGATCTACATCGCCACCTTGACCGTAGTGTCGCAGATACCTAAGATGGCATAGTGTTGTAGGGAAAAGTATCCGACTCGGATGACCCTATCCCACTCTAAGGGTGATAGTACCTCAGCAACAACTGTAAAGAAAACTACTTAAGGTTTACTTCTTTATGAAAGCAAAAGAGAGTGGATAAATGCACTAACCGTTGCCTTGCGCTTAATGTCGAATCCAAACTCTTCTCTATGGCCGTTTGCTCCCAGCTCTTTGCTCTTTTGTCGGCCCAGCTACAATGAGATCCTGCAAAATGACAAAGAAGGAGACTACAAGAGGCATGCAATCATAACTAATTCACGGATTAGCATAAACCAAATATACAATTATCACAAAACATCATTGGAACAAATGCATATAGAAGAACCTCAATAGCTTTTATTAATGAAGAAGTAAAGGTTCTGAGAGTGTTACAACCATTGAAGGTCCTAATCCAGCAACACCTCCCAGCAGAAAGAATTTCTCCTCTTCACCTCCCTCAAGCAATCACCCAATAGCTCTATAGTGAAACCAACAGCATAGCATTACTTTGCACAAAATTCCAGCCTCTTGAGCTCATAGGAGAGAGCTCAATATATAGATGAATTGAGAAAGGATGAGTCAGCTTGCAACTGATGTGTAGCTGCCTTGTGTCCTCTCTCTCTTCAGTTAATCTTTAGTTGCTCTTCAGTTCTTGAGTCCACTTGGAGAACCTTGCTTCCACTTGGAGAAACAGAGCCTCTGACTCATCACAAGGCGAAATCCCTGATCCAAGTGTCATTTTTGGAGCAATGACTCAGTGTGCCACTTGTCCCATCTCGCTCAGTGCAGGTGGCCTTTGTTCCACTTGCTTTGCAACGCAGGTACACCATGGAGGATCTGAGTTTCAGCGCAGAAGCCTAGTGGAGCACCTGCTTTGATTTCAGGATTGCTTGTTTTTTAGTGTTTTCAGGTGGAGAACTGATCTGAGAGCTGTTGGTTTGCTGACCTTGTTCCTCTAGGGGTAGGAACATCATGTTTAGGGAACTTTGGATCCCTTGGATTATTGACAATTCATGCCTGTTGCTGTAAGGCACAAAATTGTCTATAACAGATGCCCCCTAAAGTATGAGGTCGTTTATCGGGTGAAATGCTTTATTGAGAGGATACGAAGTTCATTCAATCTGCTGAGAAGTGTCTTGTAATAAGATACAATACAATACATTATTTTTCATACATTTTCATGATCTAGCTGAGGCGGGCATTCCCATGCTCAGCTTTATAAATACATTTTCGTACATAGAACAGACGATCGTCTGATTGTAGACCGATAATTCTCTGCTGAAATTATCATCCTTTGAGAAGAATGATCATCTGCTGTAATGATGTACACATCAAATGTATTTATGTCCTGAATATATATCGCAGCCCGGATGGATGAAACTAGATCCGGGGTCTTCAATCTCTTCCGATCTTCACTCGACGTACAAGTCGATCCATGTGAGAATTTCTTGAAGTCGAACATGGAAAGACATCGCTTGATTACCGGTCAATGATGTGAACCATTAACAAGCGCGAGAGGAATCACCGATAAGGATGATGACCCTCAAGGTACGGCAGTACAATTCACATGGTGGGAATAAAGGACTTGGCGTCGACCACCATGCAAAATCTTCTGGTCGAAGGTCATTGATGTATACCTGTCGCCGGAAGTGAGAAACTTTCCATTTAGGCATGCAAGCTTCAAAGTACTGAAGGGGTTGTTCCTAGATCAACTCCTTGGATAATGAGCTGATGTCGACAAGGAGCGATCCGTCAAAGGAGGGCCTTAATGAATCCCACATCAGTGACACGGAACGGAGCTAGTGATTGTGATGAGGTGAAAACAAACTGTGATGTATGATTCAGGGTGGCGGCCATGAAGTGGATGAAGGATAATGTATGGCAGTGGATGGGACACAGTTGACTCTTTGCAGAACCACATCTCTTGAACATATAACGACACTGATGTGATGGATTGGTAGCATTACCCCAATTGTGGATGGTGTGGCGAGGACCATGGTTATGAGACCGGTGAATGAAACAACCCAACCCGATGTGATACGGAGGACAAAGTGTCATGTTCAAGAGCGACTTGCTACCATTAATGCTGTGAGGTTCTCCCAATTTTTCCCCAGTCATTGCTGACCAGTACCTCTTTATTTTTGTCAAGCTTGAGGAGGATAACATATGCTTGTTCTATAACCTGCCCTTCGGGCAAGCCCATCGCTATGTTTTAACGAGCCTAGCGATAGGGAAACTCGTTCTCGTCTAAAGACAAGTTTGTCGCTATTTAATCATTTTAACGAGTCTAACGACAAGGAAAACTCGGTCCTTTTCATTTTTAGAGAGTCTGAAAAGGTACGGAAAGTTAACTCCAAAATTCCTTTTTCATCATCTAATCCCTTAAGTCCGAAAAAGTATAAAACAATACAAAAGGGATGAATTTTCGATTTCTTTAACGAGCCGAACAAAACAAGCGCTCGATCTTTTTGTGCAATAATCCCTCAGGTCCAAAAAGATTAAAATCTAGAGGAGGGATAGCTCTTCCGGTCCTTTTAACGAGCTGGAAGGCCAAAACTCGGCAAACTTTTCATATTTTACGAGTCAATGAAAAGAGCTCAAAGAAGACTCGTCTTTTGAGGAACGAGTGATAAACAGGGATAGCAGCAGATTCCAGGTACAGGTTGGAATTTTCCAATCACGGCAGTGTCACAAGGATGGCTAAGTGAAATCACTCATCGCAGTTGTTCCTCAAAATGGGTAAACAAACATATGGAGATGAACGATTGGCCAAATGAACGGATGGAGGTGATGGCATATAAACACGACCAATGGCTTTTAACATGGCAGTCAAAGGTTACATTTCTCAAGGTTATTTACCGGTTCATTTTTTCTGGATGAGCTTGAACTGTAGGGAAAGATTGCTCACAATTTATGTTTATTTTTTAACGAGCATGAACTCTGCTAAAATTGCTCGATGATGCCCCCAGCATAATAATGCAGACGAGGCATATACTCCCTAAACTTTAAGGGGCAGTTCATTTTTTAAATGAGGTTGACATCGCAAAGAACTATCCTCTTGACTCCTTATTTCATTTTTTAGCGAGGTTGACATGATATAAGAACTATCCTCGTAACTTTTAGATCCATCAAAAATAGAAGGCTTCATATTCCGTTGCACCCATCTCCGTAAGATTACTCGGCGGTGGTGGGGCAAAAGTACCCATTAAAGAAGGGCCTTTTAGGAAAATTACTCCGATATATTGGAGAGGATGATTGCCTCCATGGATCGTTGGAATGCTTCTCGTGTTGGATGGCGGCACAACTTTTGTCGAAGTTGTTGTCGAACTGCCTGATCGACTTTTTCTCTCACCATTCAACGACTGTGAATTCCCATGGCTTTTGTTTAATGTTGAAATTAAAGCATCATCTTGGCGCTTAAAACTTGACAACATCATAACTTGTGATGGGGAAGCATCTCCACTGTCAACCAGATTCTGACTTGGGTCGGGAAATGGATCAGTCAACACGGCTGGAGTGTGTGGGTTCTTTACGAATCTTTTAAACTCAGCTTTGTACGGGCAATCTGCCGTCCAATGATCATCGTCACATATGTGACATCTCCTAGGTGTTTTCTCCTTTCTACGAGGAGTTTTTCGAGGAGATGACTTTCTTTGATCTTTCTTCCCTTCGTTTTGATTCTTCTTGCTTCTTGGTTGATTGGTTTCTTTGCCCTTATCCGTCGATACGGCATTTACTTCCGAAGCAAGAACTTCTTCATGCACATTTTGATTTGAATCCTTACGGGCCTTCTTTTGATGGGTCCTTTTCGGATTTGTGTTTGCCATGCCAATCACGCCATCACCGGCATGAGAGTCACTATTTGATTTAGGAGGAGGAGGGATTGAAAACTCTGGTCTAGGGGCGTCTGGTATTTTGTCATAGAGCGTGCCGGACTGAGTATATACTAAGTCCAAATATTGTGCACGAGCGATAACCTGCTCTTCTGTTACGACTCCCCCCTTTGCCACATCTTCCGTTATGGCCGGAAGTAACGACTTTATGAACCACTCAGCTAAAAGTTGATCAGGGACGTATGTTTTAACCATTCTTCGTCGACATCGCCACTCATGTATATGATCTGATATATGAGTTGCGGTTGTCTGTTTGAAATTGGTCAATATCTCTGTTCCCGTTTCGTACCTTATTGGTAATTGAAAGTGGGTTAAGAATGTCGTGGCAAGGGAGCTAAAATTGTCGAACGAAGCTCTTGGCAATTCTATATACCATTTTGCCGCTGGACCTGTCAATGTCCTTTGAAAGAGGCGAAGCCGTATCGAATCCTCATTTAAAGTGTTCGAAGAACACCATAGATGAAATGTCATCACATGATTCGATGGGTCTTCACCTGGATTTCCATTGAATTTAGGAATGTCAGATGGAAGTTTGTGCGGAATCACTGGCCACCATGGGGCGTAAGCAATTGGATCATTAGTTAACCGATGTAAATCAGGCAACTCTAAAGTCGCCACGAATGGTAACTGTTGATTCAAGTTAGGTGAAGCGTAACCAGGATACGATGGAATCGCCTGAACAGTCGGTCTTTGCATACCAGCATAATGGAGTTGATGCTGGTATGATTGATACGGTTGATGGACTTGACCACTATAAAGTGGTTGATTTTGACCATTTTGGATATTTGGTTGTCCAGTATTCGCAAAGATTTGCTGTTCAGAACCTTGGTACACTTGTTGGAATTGTGGCTGTTGGTATTGCACTATCCACGGTTGTGTTACCATGGGTTGTTGCGCTATACTAACCATTGGACCAAGATGTGGGGTAATTGTACCCGATTGTACTTGTGTTGCCCCACCAGTAGGCGATTGTGGTTGGGTCGCCGGGTCAAGGGGCTGTTGCATGAGAACCTGAGAAATCTGAGGTTGACATACAACAGGCATCGTTTGAATTTGCGACACGGTTACAATAGCCGGTGTAGTTGGGATGTTCGTCACAGGTACACACTGTTGCATGGAATATACAACTCTTGGTGGCTGGGATAGCATAGGTACCCAGCTACTCATTGCAATTCCACCATAACTTGAATAAGGTTGAGAACTCCCGTATGGGTACCCTCCCGGAGGGGGTAATGAAAGGGCATACTGCCCCCCATACGGTGGTAATCCAGAACTCAAGGCAATTGATTGTCCTGGAG
Organism: Pinus tabuliformis; assembly: GCA_031772625.1. Taxonomy (NCBI): domain Eukaryota; kingdom Viridiplantae; phylum Streptophyta; class Pinopsida; order Pinales; family Pinaceae; genus Pinus; species Pinus tabuliformis. The sequence continues at coordinate 950,746,224 of CM062806.1, forward strand.
GACTGGATGGCCTAATTAGATTCCCAAAAGGGTCAATTTGATGAGTCTCACCATAAGAGTTACCAGACATTACTCCGGAACAAACAGGAACAGACCATACTGTCGAGATAGTCTCTTGGTGGACTCCTTCCAGCGATTGAGAGCTAGTTGGGACAGATGGTATGCCGGCGAACATTGTTGGATTTGCAGCAGGTAATTCTGCCGTCGCCGTGTCATTTGACACAGTCCTAGATGTCGACGGTTGTTCAGACATTTTAAGTCTATCCAATTGATCGCCTAGTGATTCTACAGGAACTTCCACTGGTGATGGACAAACTTCTGTTGTAGCAGGAAATAGAGTGACCCCTACTCCAAAATGAGTTGGAGTGGATACTTGCGGTTCCTCTATAATTTCCTCTATCGCAATCAGACCAGGTGGAAGAGGAAGACCGTCAGGTCCATAAAAGATTTCCTGTGCCGAAGAAGGGGTTGTATCAACAGCGACAGATGTTTGAGGAACAAAACTCTCTGGACCAGTTATAGATGGAACTGGTTCAGTTATACAAGTATTTGCCCCCAGACTAGGATCAGTATTACTGTCCTTCTGTGGCGGTTGAACTTCTTCTATAGAGGCAGGGTTTCCGGAAATGTTTGGAGTAACCAGAATCTCAGATGTTGTCGGAACACTTGTTCTAACTTTTAAAGGAGATTTTGAACTGGTTCGACGAGCTCGCTTTGTCCGGATTGTTTTCGATTCCGGAGACAAAGATGGTTGACTCGCAAGCCTCCGAGAACGACAGATATTCAATTGACTTTCTTCCATGATTGCGGATTACTCGATCAACTAAAATATAAAGGGGGAAATTTGTGTTTCCGATTTGAATGAATTTTATTAGACGCTTTTAAACATAACTTTGCTTTTTCATGTTTTAAGAGTCGAGAAAAAGCTAAAGATGACTCTAGTCTCCTTCGATGTATTAACGAGCCCGAAGTGACAAATGCTCGGTCGGACCTTTTCAGTTATAGAGTTTGAAAAGAGCCAAAAGAAACTTCTCTGGAGATCTAGGCAGAGGGTGTGCCAAACCTTTCGCGAAACCACAGAATACGTTTTACGGTACGGGTGGTCGATCTTCGTGAATGCTGTGTTCACTGCATCGCGATCAGTAGGGCGGCCGACACGGCTTCCTAAGGATAAAGGATGATTGCGTATAGGGGTCTCCCAATATATACGCGACGGTACGTGGGAGCACAAGTCCGTATTAGTGCCGCCGACTCTCAGGAGGAATCACCCACCTTCGTAGAAATCGACAGTCACTATGTTTAACGACGCCGGAACACGTCTCTACCTAGACCTCTATGTGTTTGTGTTATGTTTCAAATGTGTTGTTAGGTTCATTCAGTATATTTTAAGTTGATCTTTTTAAAGTTTGCCTTTCAAGGTTCACCACGAGATGTATATGACAAATTCCTAAATGCAGCCTAAGATGAGAAGCAAGCTTTTTCAAATCTTTTTGACTGATGAAAATCTTAACTACTGAGGGAGAAGAAAGGAAAATTCTTTTCACACAGTTCATACAGCACAAACTAATGCACTTTCTCCTAAATCATCATGCAAACTTTTTCCAATGCAAAATGCACAATGCATGTATTTTCTTTTCCCTTTCTTAATGTTGATTGGTTACAAAAAGAAAGTTGTTATATAACTTTGATTTCGATTTAAAGTGAAAACAAACAAGCTTGTCCAAAATCAAAAGACACCTTAAGATTTACCTGTTTAATCACTGGAAATGCATGAAATCAAACCATAATGATGAAAGTAAAATGACTAATCAGCTATGGACAGCAAACAAGCTAACTCTTTAGACCAGCAAAATGCCTAACACAGGTTCAGATCTAAGAGGCCAAAAGCAAGACTAGTTTACTCTTCGTTATGGGAAATTGTAAATGAGTAAGAAATACAAAAGAACAAGTACAATTTCGTTATATAACAGAGGCAGAATGATGGCAAGTAATGTTGGTTTCAGAACAGGTGCAAGACTGGTAACTGGCAGCCAAAATCTATAGTGAAAACAGGCAAGAGAAAAGGAGGAAACCCCAACAGCACTAGGCAAAATTGGGCCAACGCAGGTGCTGCACAGCCAGTCTGGCTCTCAGCGCAGGTAGCCCCTTCAGGACCTGCGTTGCAAAGCAGGTAGCCTGTGTACTACCTGCTTTGGAAAACTAAAGTTGCGTTTTCACAGTTTCCGGGTCACAATTTTCTCAAAAATGCACAGTTTTTGCTCAAATCAGAAGCAATCAGTCAAGCACACTCAAAGGGATGATTAGGAGGATGAAAAGCTATCACTAAGAGCTTACAAGGATCCTTGTAGATCAGCTCTTCAAATCATGAACATGCTCAGAAATGAGCTAGAGTAGCTGCCCTCTACTTCGCTTTTGATATAGTCAAAAGCTTTTCGATTTGGTACTCTTTCGTTCAGGAAATGAATAGCAAAATACTACAAACAATCAAACAGATATGATCCCCAGTGGAGTCGCCAGTTTGTTGTAGGGAAAAGTATCCAACTCGGATGACCCTATCCCACTCTAAGGGTGATAGTACCTCAGCAACAACTGTAAAGAAAACTACTTAAGGTTTACTTCTTTATGAAAGCAAAAGAGAGTGGATAAATGCACTAACCGTTGCCTTGCGCTTAATGTCGAATCCAAACTCTTCTCTATGGCTATTTGCTCCCAGCTCTTTGCTCTTTTGCCGGCCCAGCTACAATGAGATCCTGCAAAATGACAAAGAAGGAGACTACAAGAGGCATGCAATCATAACCGATTCACGGATTAGCATAAACCAAATATGCAATTATCACAAAACATCATTGGAACAAATGCATATAGAAGAACCTCAATAGATTTTATTAATGAAGAAGTAAAGGTTATGAGAGTGTTACAACCATTGAAGGTCCTAATCCAGCAACACCTCCCAGCAGAAAGAATTTCTCCTCTTCACCTCCCTCAAGCAATCACCCAATAGCTCTATAGTGAAACCAACAGCATAGCATTACTTTGCACAAAATTCCAGCCTCTTGAGCTCATAGGAGAGAGCTCAATATATAGATGAATTGAGAAAGGATGAGTCAGCTTGCAACTGATGTGTAGCTGCCTTGTGTCCTCTCTCTCTTCAGTTAATCTTTAGTTGATCTTCAGTTCTTGAGTCCACTTGGAGAACCTTGCTTCCACTTGGAGAAACAGAGCCTCTGACTCATCACAAGGCGAAATCCCTGATCCAAGTGTCATTTTTGGAGCAATGACTCAGTGTGCCACTTGTCCCATCTCGCTCAGCGCAGGTGGCCTTTGTTCCACTTGCTTTGCAACGCAGGTACACCATGGAGGATCTGAGTTTCAGCGCAGAAGCCTAGTGGAGCACCTGCTTTGATTTCAGGATTGCTTGTTTTTGAGTGTTTTCAGGTGGAGAACTGATCTGAGAGCTGTTGGTTTGTTGACCTTGTTCCTCTAGGGGTAGGAACATCATGTTTAGGGAACTTTGGATCCCTTGGATTATTGACAATTCATGCCTGTTGCTGTAAGGCACAAAATTGTCTATAACACATAGCCTCGTGGCTTCTTGATGACCTTGAATTTCTCGTTCATGGCCTTTGCGAGGGCCTTCTCGCCACCTTTTTAGCCAAACATCATGGCCAAATTTTCCCCTATATAGGGTAGTCGTGTGATCCTACAGATCAACCTGTCGGTGATGGGTATCAACTCCTCCAGCCATAGACACCCATCGTGCACCAAGAATAGCAACTGCTTGATGACGAATACTACAATGGGTGTGCGATTGTAGTGTAGCACCCATATCAGGTTCAACATACCTACCTTGTCTACTCCCCTGATCCACTTCCGCAGTTCCAATGCAGTCATCCCTGTGGTTGTGTGAACAACACAGTGCATTAGCTGTTATGTTGAACTTCTCAGTGTCAGCTAAGTCCCAATCTTCCAGTTTCAACAGCGGAACCTGCCCTAAGTGTGGTCCTTTAAAGACAATCTTGTCTGGCAGCAGATGTATGTGCAAGGCAACCTTTCTTTCGTCGATGTCCTTCGGCACCTTGGTCTTGCCTTTGCGCGAAGGGACGTATTTGGGCAACTTAATGATATGATTAGAACCCTCGACTTCAACGTCCTCCACTTCCACCCCCAAATCCTCATCATCCATCAGGATGTCCTCAATCTCTTCCTCCTTTGGCTCCAAGTTAATTGTTTTGCCCTTTTCCTGTGCAGTGGGCTTATCCTTCTGTGGCTTTCTTCTAGGTGATGTATGCACCGGTATCGCAGCCTGCTTGCCCTTCTTATCCTTCGTACTCTCCTTGGTTGGGGTAGGCTTTGGTTTAGGCATCCATGGTGACTTGGGGAATTCAGCTAGTACCTCTGCAACCTCTGGAGTAGTTCCCTCTGCCTCCATAACAACTTTCGGCACAGCCCCCTTGGTTGTCACTACTTCGGCATCAATAGCTTCCGATCCCGGGATAAAATCACGGTTGAAATAGAGGTTGGACTTTGGAAATCGATTAAACACTGGGTAGTCAAGCAATTCTTCGAAGAATGCACGGATCATGCATGTCTGAGAGCTCAACAACTTAATGTTCAAAATTCCAAGTGTTTTTCATTGGGCCTCCACATGTAATTTATAAGCCATTTTGAATCCAAATCCGAATGTTCCCACCACATTCGGTTCATTAATTCTGGATTGGCGGTAGATTTCCAAGGATCTTACCCATAAATTTTGTCTTAAATGTCAGCCACCCAATCGATTTGGCTACATTCGCATCGTCAAATCATGAATAGTGACTTTAATGGTCACTTTCTAGCTGACCTGCATGATTTCTCCCTGTGTATCGCAGCTCTCTCCACGCTGTCGTGAACCTTGTGACACCTCTTCATTTTGCACAATCCTCCAATCGCCTAGTTCCCCAACCCGAGCAGTGTAGTTTATAGTCCCATGCCTCCTTTTAGCTGCCTCGAGCGCTAAGACTAGGATACTCTCATATAGTCATCTGGCCAGATCACCGGTGTATGGCTTCAATTAGTTGCCATTCACCTTTCCTGGGAAGGGATCTTCATTCAATTTAACCAACTAAAATACTCCACCCTAGGTAATTTCCTTAATGACATAGGGACCTAGCCAGTGCATCCTGAATTTCCTTGGAAATTTATCAAACTTGTTGTCATATAACAAAACCATATCATTTACCTTAAAGGTGTGCAGTTTAATATGCCGATCATGCCATGCTTTTTTGCGTTACTTTTGGACCTGCTGGTGAAATCTAGCGAGGAATCTTTCTTCCTCAAGCTCAGCAAGTTGCGTGAGCCTCTCTTCTAGGGCTCTATGATCCGTCATACCCGTGAGTTCCGCTATGCACAAACTAGGCACAATGTATTCCATTGGCATCACTACTTCAACACCATATACAAGCCTAAAGGGTGTCTGTCCAGTCAACTTTTTACATGTCGTTCGATAGGCCCATAGTACTGTGGGTATGCGAAGGTCCCAATCACTTCACTGAGCATTGCAAGCCTTGGTCAACACGTTCTCCAGTACCTTATTGAATGCTTCTACTGTCCCATTAGCCTGTGGGTGATAAGGCATGCTTTTTTGATGATATACCTGAAATTCCTCTGTCAGTGCACTGATCGTTTCGTTCAGAAAATGTGTACTGCGATCACTCATCAAAATCTTTGGAGACCCAAATAGCATCAGTACATATTCAAATAGAAACTTCACAACAGTCACACTTGTGCAATCTTTCATAGGCTGTGCCTCCACCCATCAAGTCAAATACTCAGTCGCGGTGATAATGTACCATGCACCCGTCTTCTTTCCTTGAGGCTGAATGGGTCCCACAAAATCTATTGCCCATTTCTCGGAAGGTTGTAACATCACTTGTGGGTTTAGAGGTAGATCATCTCTTTGCTATGGCCTACTGGTCCTTTGACACACGTCACACACCCAACAGTAGGCTTTTGAATCTTGATGGAGGGTTGGCCACCACAACCCTGTGCGTAGAATCTTTTGTGTAGTCGACCTTCCTACATAATGGCCTCCCATGTAACCCCCATGAGCATTCGTAAGGATACTTCTTCATTCAAACTCTGGTACATATTGTCACAATACTTCACCAGACCCCATTTTGTACAGATGTCCGACAATGACAGAAAAGTTTTCTGTGTGCACCACTAACTCCTTTTTCTGTTGGATGGTGTAGACTTTTGGGGCAATTCTTGTTGTTATGAAGTCTATGATGTCTTCAAAGTGACCATCTGTGACCCACACTACAAAGAGTTGCGTGTTAGGAAATCCCTCCTCCAAATTAGTGGGCTCTTCCCCCGTTTCGATACACAACAGATGGTTTGGTCCTGCTTTCAGTCGTCTAGGTTTCACAATAACTACAAAATCATACTCCTGGAACAATAACAACCACCTGCAGATTCTCGCCCCAACATAGGCTTATTGACTAGGTATTTCAATGCAAAATGATCCGTATACATCTTAAAATGCCCACCCAGCAAATAGTGTCTAAACTTCTGGAGCATGTATACGATGGCTAATCCTTCACGCTTGGTGGTGGAATAGTTCTTCTCAGGCTTAGATAACCTCCTTCTTACGAACTCTATAGGATGGTCCAATTCTCCTCCACCGACCTGTGTCAGTACCGCTCCCAGTGCTATATATGACGCATCTACATGTACATGAAACTCCTTCTTCCAATCTGGGAAGACTAAAATCAACGCGGTGACCATTTTTTCTTTCAATACATCCAAGCTCTTCTGACAGTCATCGTTCCAACAGAACGTGACATCCTTTTTCAACAACTTCTCCATAGGTGCGGTGATCTGGGAATAGCCCTTGATAAACTTCCTATAGTACCCAGTATGTCCCAAGGTTGTGCGCAACTGTTTCACACTCCTCAATGCCTCCAGGTTAAGTATCACTACTGTCTTCGTGGGATCTACCATCAGTCCTTGTCTGCATGCCACATGACCTAGTAAAGTCCCAAAGGGGATACAAAATAGAGACTTCTTCATATTGAGTGCAATCTGGTACCTTCGACAAGTATCTAGGATTAAGCACAAACTAGCCACATTGCATTTTACCAACCCAAACACAGTCCAGTCATCAAAGTACACCTCCAAAAACTTATGAATGAAGTCCTTGAATGCAGCAATGACTACGTGTGAAAAAATCACAGGCGCATTCTTTAATTCGAAAGGCATTATGGTATACTGAAAAAATCCCCATTCAATCGCGAAGGTCATCTTGCTTCTATCTTCAGGTCCGATTTTGATCTGATGGTACCCAGAAAACACATCAGTGAAGGAGTATGCTTCCTAGCCACCTACATTATCCAATACCTCATTAATGAATGAAGTCGAGAAAGGATCATGTACGCAAGCATCATTCAACTTCCTGAGATCTACGCATATCCTTATTTCATCCTTCTGCTTCTTTTTCTGTACCACCATTGGGCTTACCAATCAGATTCTTATACAAGCTCAATGATGCCTGCCATGTTCATCTTTTCTAACTCTAAGTGGACCTTCTCCTTATACTTCGGATTGAGACGGTAAGGTCTTTGCTTAACCAGCTTTGCGTCAATTTTTAACGTGATCTTCATAACGCCCAGGTCTCCTATTATCTCCTTTAACTTTGTAAACTTGGTAGGGAACAAATCCTGGTATTCACAGAGCAGTTCAACAACCTTATCTACCATCGCATCATCCGAGTAATCTCCAATCTTCATGAATTTGGGCTCCACCTCTGTACCAATATTTATCTGTTTAGTCTTCAACGACGTGGTTATGACAAGATTGTCAATCGGCGGTCCCTCAACCTCGTGGTGACCCCCGGTTTCAGGAATATTAATCTTTTGTGGATCCTCATCTTCTTCTTCAATAGTCACATTATAGCATTCCAGCGTGTGGCTCAATTGAGTAGTCCAATCGGGTTGAATCAGATCCAAAGGATCCTGCAGTATCCTAAATATTGTCGCTTTAACTTCTTGTAGTGCTTTGTTAATACAGTCAAACCCATCTTTGAAGCTAAACGTCATTATGAACCCTTCGCCTAGAATATCCCATTTGCCTATGCCATGGTGGAGCTCTGTCTCCAAGTACCAGTTCATCGGGATGACATCCAAGGTGTGACAAAACAAGTGCACCCATTCAGTTTGGGGCCTCACTCCATAGGCCTTAGCCCATTTAGCCAAGTGTGCACGTGGATCATCCTTCCCGTCATACTTTTCTATCATTCATATCTTTAGCTTCCCAAAGTGTGTTCTCATCATCCTCCTACACTTGCGCCAATCATCGAAACTACCCTTATGCGTACCCCACCATCTCACAGGCGTAGCACCCAGTATTGAGTCCAAATCCTAGAAGCGCTGCTTCTCTGGTACTTCCTGTTATCGGGAAAAGTGTCTATTTAGAACTGCTCTATCCCACTAAGGTGTGACAGCTACCTTAGAAACAAACAGAGAAAACTACTTTTGTATTCTTCTTTATGAACTATAAACAAAGAGGAATAGGATGAACCAACCTGTGTCTTGCGCTAGTCCTTTGATCTAATCTCTCTCCTCTTTGATAGCTTCCAGCTACCTGCTCCCTTACTTACCCAGCTTCACCAAGTACCTGTAAGATCACAGAAGAAGGAAACTATACAAAGACATGGATTTATATTCATAAATAACTTAGGATTAGATTTAAGTTAACCATACAAATGTAACAAGCATCAATGAAACACAAGCATGAAGAAGAAACTCAAATAGTTTTATTAATATACAAGAAGATCCAGGAGGAGTTACAACCGATGATTCCTGACCCAGCATCAACCTCCCAGCAAAGAAGTCCCTTCTTCAACCCCAACAAAGCATAGATCACCCAATTCTCTGATATGTATCTCAAACCAATAGCAATTCCTTACAATGTGCAAAATTCCATCCTATGGATCTCTGGGATGAGGGATCCATATATAGATGTATGCAAGGAGGATGAGTCAGCTCATGATTTGATTAGTGGCTTCTCTCTGTCAGTTCTTGCTTCCACTTGGAGACTGAAAGCCTCTTACTCATCCTTGGTCGAATCCAGTGAGGCAAGTGTCATTGGAGAAGATTTTGGAAGCTTCCATTATCTCTCCACCTCGCGGAATGACACTACCATTTGTCATTTCCCGCTGAACGCACCCTGGTAGTGCATTTAGGTGCGTTGCAACGCACCTAGCTAGTGGATTTAGGTGCTATGCAACGCACTTGGCTAGTGGAGCAGCTGAAATGATCCTGATTTGACTTATTCTGAGCAGTTTCTGGTGGTGAACTTCTGGGAGAAGCTGTAATTTGTTGACCTTGTTCCTTTAGGGGTTGGAACAACACTTTTAGGGACTTAGGAGCTCTTGGTTTATGGATATTTCATGCTTAGAGTTGTAAGGCACAAAAATGTCTATAACAGTTGCCCCCTAAAGTATGAGGCCGTTTATCAGGTGAAATGTTTTATTAGGAGGATCCGAAGTTCTTTCAATGCTGGGAGGAGACCTGTAATAAGATAAAATACAATAAATTATCTTCATACTGTTTTCATGATCTAGCTGAGGCGGGCATTCCCATGCTCAACTTTATAAATTCATTTTCATGTACATAGTACAGAAAATCGTCTGATGGTAGACTGATGATTCTGATAGAGCCATCGTCCTTTTGGTAGGATGATTATCTGTGCTGCAATGCTGTACATTTCAATGTATTTATTTTCCTGAATATATATCGTAGCCCGGATGGATGAAACTAGATCCGGGGTCTTCAGTCTCGTCCGATCTTCACTCGAAGTACAAGTCGATCCATGTGAGAAATGTTTTGAAGTCGAACATGGAAATACATCGCTTGATTACCAGTCAATGATGTAAACTGTTAACAAGCGTGAGAGGAATCATCGATAATGATAATGACCCTCAAGGTACTGCATATGTTATCCTCCTCAAGCTTGACAAAAATAAAGAGGTACTGGTCAGCAATGACTGGGGAAAAATTGGGAAGAAAACTCAAAGAATCTTTATTGGTAGCAAGTCACTCTCGAACATGACACTTCCACTCCGTGCTCGAGTCGGGTTGGGTTGTTTCATTCACCGGTCACATCACCATGGTCTCGCCATACCATCCACATTTGGGGTTAATGCTACCAATCCATCACATAAGTGTCGCCGACATGTTCAAGAGAAGTCATCCAGAAAGGCCACCTGTGTCTCGCCCACTACCATACATTATACTCCATTCTTTCATGACCGCCACCCTGAACCATATATCATCAGATCGTTTTCACCTCCATAAAAATCATTTGCTCCGTTCCGTGTCATTGATGTGGGATTCATTAAGGCCCTCCTATGACGGATCACTTCTTGTCGACATCAGCTCATTATCCAAGAAGTTGATCTAGGAACACCCCATTCAGTACTTTGAAGCTTGCATGCCTCAATGGCAAGTTTCTCACTTCCGGCGACAAGTTTACATCAATGACCTTCGACCGAACGATTTTGCATGGTGTTCGACGCCAAGTCCTTTATTCTCACCACGTGAATTGTATTGCAGTACCTTGAGGGTCATTATCATTATCGGTGATTCCTCTCGCGCTTTTTAACAGTTTACATCATTGACTGGTAATCAAGCGATGTCTTTTCATGTTCGACTTCAAAACATTTCTCACATGGATCGACTTGTACCTCGAGTAAAGATCGGACGAGATTGAAGACCCCGGATCTAGTTTCATCCATCTGGGATGCGATATATATTCAAGAAAATAAAGACATTGAAATGTACAACATTACAGCACAGATAATCATCCTACCAAAAGGATGATGGCTCTATCAGAATCATCAGTCTACCATCAGATGATTGTCGATCCTATGTACATGAAAATGAATTTATAAAGCTAAGCATGGGAATCCTCGCCTCAGCTAGATCATGAAAACAGTATGAAGATAATGTATTGTATTGTATCTTATTACAGGTCTCCTCCCAGCATTGAAAGAACTTCGGATCCTCCTCATAAAGCATTTCACCTGATAAACGGCCTCATACTTTAGGGGGCAATTGTTATAGACATTTTTGTGCCTTACAGCTCTAAGCATGAAATGTCTATAAACCAAGGGCTCCTAAGTCCCTAAAAACAATACAGAAGGGATGAATTTTCGATAGTTTTAACGAGCCAAACAAAACAAGCGCTCGATCTTTTTGTGTAATAATCCCTCAGGTCCAAAAATATTAAAATCTAGAGGAAGGATAGCACTTCATGTCCCTTTAACGAGCTGGAAGGCCAAGGACTCGGAAATCTTTTCATATTTTACGAGTCAGTTGAAAAGAGCTTAAAGAAGACTCGTATTTTGAGGAACGAGTGATAAAATGGGTAGCAGCTGATTCCAGGTAAGGTTTTGAATTTTCCAATCACGGCAGTGTCACAAGGATGGCTAGTGGAATCACTCTTCGCAGCTGTTCCTCAAAATGGGTAAACAATCAAATGGAGGTGAATGATCGGCCAATGAAAAAGTGGAGGTGATGGTGCAAACACGACCAAGGCTTTAATGGCTGAAGTACTACATTCACGGTGGTTATTTACCAGGGGATAGTTCATTTTTTAACAAGCTTAAACGCGGGTGGAAACATTTGCTCGGTCCGGGTTTATTTTTTAACGAGCTTGAACCTCGCGGTAAACATTGCTCGATCAGATGGTCTTGTTTTGATTTTTTACCATAAATAGCTTTGTCCTTCCAAAGATCGTACTGTATTTTCAACTGCTTCATCAAACTAGTCAGAAATGAACAATATTTGCTTGAAAATGAGATTAAAACGCTAATATTTTACTTTGAACTACGTAAAAGTAATTAAAAAGTGTTTTTTACTTCTAATTTTACCATTTCATTTGAACTTGGTTTGTTGGAGCTTTGGAGGTGTTTTCCCCTTCGATTTTCATCAGTTGATTTCGGGAGATTCTATGGACAATTCTTGACACCGTCTGGACCAGGTAGGAGCTAAACCTGAGCTCTTTCATTTCATGCTTTCCATTTTGCATTTTGAGCCTGATTCCCTGCTTTTCTGATCCCCTGGGGTTTGAGGGACTCGTTCTGCCATCAATGCACCCCAGTGTATCGAAACCTGCTTTGAATTCTGGTCTGTCTGAAGGCAATCTGGCTTTCAACGCACCTAGAACACTGCTGCAGGTGCGTTGGGCACAGAAAGGGAATTTGTTGCACAATTTTTGATGGAATTTTTGCTTGTTTCTCACCAAAATCAGGATCTAACTCCTCTCTTGTTTGTTTTTTCAGAGATCTTGGAGTAAAATGACCCTTACATGGCGAGAATGTGAGCATGAAGAAGAGGACATGATTGCCCTACATGATCTAGTTACAGTGAATGCGCTGCGGAATTGTGCCTTGCTGAAGTTCTTCCGCATGTCTAGCATGAGACAGCAGATCAACTTACTGCAGTATTTGCTTGATGCTTGGGATCCTACTAATCAGGTTTTCCAGATTAGGGTCAAATCTATCCCCTTGACTGCAGTAGACATCTATTTCTTGACTGGCTTGTCGATGCGGGGTGCCCCTATCTCTTTGTCAGGTTCGGCCCGAGGAGGCGATTCTATGAGAGATTATGTCCGCCGGTATTGCAGAGAAGGATCTCAGCCGAGTAAAGATGGCAAGATCATCATCCGTGATGTCACTGACAGGTCCCTTAGGACTATCCTGTTTACTTTTGGTAGGATGGCCGGTAGTGCATCTCTTCATGTAGCCAACCGATCCTATATGCAGCATGCCTTGGAATGCCTCCAACCGAAGGTGTTCAACTGGTGCGACGCAGTATTTCTTGTGATGAAAGAACAGTTGACCAAGATAAAGAATGGGAGGTTGAATAAATTTGGGTACAGTTCTATTTTGACCGCCTTTGCCTTGGAGAAGATACCACTGATGCAGCCGCAGTACATTGCACTCGATTTACCTTCTCCTACTGAACCACGTATGCAGAGATGGGTTGACAATATGTCTAGGCATGCTGGCCAGTCTCAGATTTCATTTTCTGATACCTTCTTCAGGTGGTTTGATCGTCAGGAGATGGTTTATTCTGAGTATCCATACGCTGGCATGGACTTCTGGGGTGATACAGATTTAGTACTGCCGGATGGCGAGCAGTGTGGTGCTATTGGTAAAACCTCTGACCATATTGCCGTTTACTGGTTTTGTTTATAATGTCCTTGTGCTTTATTCTATCAAGACTTTAATCAAACTCATGTGTACATGCAGATGTTGGTGTTGTTCGTCCAGTAGTTCGCCTGAGAGTACCAGCTGTTGCCCCAGCAAGAGAGGCCGCCGGAAGGGCTATTCTTCGTGACCTCGATGTGGCCGAGACTCTCACAGCTTTGCAGGAGCAGGTTGAGGGCCTCACTCTCGGTATACCAGATGTGAGGACTGACGAGCTACCTTTGCGGTTACAACGTCATACTACTGGTGTGCCCAGACGATGGACTCGTCTCCTACGCATGATCGCACAGGCTGTGACTTGCTATCACGAGCATCATTAGACTAGGGTGCCCCCTAGAATTTTGAGTTTTTGGGTCGTTTGACCGATTTTGTCTTGGTTACAGAACATTATGTGTAAACCATAAACATCTATATATATTTTTGATTTTCGGGTTTTATTTTGGTTGAGCTATATGATCCACATGTAAAACATTGATGATGTGTTTCTTTTTATAAATGTTGCAAATGTGTATCTAACACATAGTTTGCTAATGAGTCGATTAATGTGTTTAAGTTTCTGGAAATATGTTGGTATTGAATAAGATCAAATTGCCTTTCCAAAATATTAATCCTTAGGAACATGCGATAAATAGCTGGGTTTCGAACGGAATATATACTATTGAGTTGTAGTATTACGAGTTGTGAGTCTAGCCTAACAATTAGTTGGCGTATACCACGAGTGATGGCATCAGAGAGAAGTTCTATCAATGTGCTATACTCAGTGATGTTATTCATTGATCGACCAATACATACACCTCTGAAACTTACTAACTCACTGCTTGGATAAAAAATGGCCCAGGCTGCGGAGGACAGGTTCCGCAAACTACGACTCGCTCCGTCGGCATATCCAACACATGGCTCCAATGGGTTTGACATCTACAATAAATGTAAAAAGTGGATTACTCGACCAAAACAAACACTTTAGAGAAAACAAAAATATAATAAAAGCATATTGGTTACTATTACGCATAGTAACGCTTGAGGTACAACCCATTACGAGGTTGCGCAAGTGGAATTCCGTCATAATCCATTAACTTGTAGGCTCCCTTTGCTAACACCCGCTTAACAATATAGGGGCCCATCCATAAAGACTTAAATTTACCTGCTCCCAATTTATCGAATTCTTGGTCGTAAAGCAAGACCAAGTCACCTTCTGAGAAGACACGGGGTTTGACATTTTTGTCGAACTGCGCCTTGACTCGTTTCTTATGGGCTTCGTTAGCCAAAGCGGCATCACGATGGGTTTCATCCAATTGGATTAATTCCAAGAAACGAGCCTCTTCTTCTGAAGCTCCAGGGAGGAGATCAATTGCGAGTTTGAGAGACGAGATTTCACACTAGACTGGTAAGACTGCTTCCAGGCCATATACCAGTTGGAAGGGTGTGAACCTGGTTGCATTCCTTACCGATGTTCGGTAAGCCCATAAAGCTGAGTACAGGATTAAGTGCCATCTCTTTTTGTGAACTCCGATCATCCTTTGCAGCATACGTTTCAGGACTTTGTTGATCACTTCAACTTGTCCGTTGGCTTGCAGATAATATGGAGTAGAGCTGTCGTGAGACAACCCTAGTTTCGCAGCTAATTCAACCATCATGTGATTGCGGAAATGTGATCCATGATCTGTGACTATAGGCTGTGGTACGCCGAATCTGGCGACTACATGATTGAAAAAGAAGAGGGCAGTTGTTTCACCAGTATTATCTAATGTAGGCATTGCCTCGGCCCATTTGGTAAAATAGTCAACAGCGACTATGATATACCCATGCCCCCCGGTCGAGGTGGGGTTACATGTCATGAAATCGATGCCCCATTTGGCGAATGGCCCAACAGCAACTATTGGCTGTAGAGGTGCGGGTGGTCTTCTAGTTTTGCTATCAAAAATTTGACAAGCATGGCAACTTCTGACTGCGGTTATCCAATCTTTGAACATTGTTGGCTAGAAGTATCCTGCTCGTAAAAGTTTTTGTGCTGTAGCATATCCAGATTGATGCCCCCCACACGCGCCTGAATGACACTCATTCAGGACTTTTTTGGCCTCCTCATGGGTGAGGCACCTTCTCAGAACTGTATCAATACCATGACGGTAAAGTGTATCACCGACGATCATGTAGTCTTTTGCTTGGTATCATATACGTTTTTGTTCAGAGTGGGAGGTGTTTGGCCTAAATTTTTGGGTTTGGAGATAAATGATTATATCCCCATACCACTCATTGCTTGTAGATATCATAAACAAACTTTCATCCACGATTGATTCTTCGGATTTTTCATCGTTGGACGACGATGGGAAATCGCATAATAATTCTGCGAAAACTAGAGCTTTCTTCGATTTGGATTTTACAAATTCCAGATCAAACTCTTGAAGGATTGCTATCCATTTTGAATATTTGCCCCCCAGCAACTGTCGCGACAATATATAAGTCATGGGGTTGCAATCTGACAGAATGGTAGTCTTCCGAAAGAGGACATAGTGTCGAAATCTTTGTATCGCTTGAACAGCTGCAAGCGCTAGTTTTTCAACATAAGAATATTTGCTTTCTGTATCATTTAAGTTCTTACTTAAATAATATACAGGATGTTCAATTCCATCGACTTCTTGAACTAAAACCATTTCGATGGTCATATCTGCTGCAGCTAGATACAGGTTAAAATCTCTTTGATAATCGGGGGCGTACATTAATGATGCTTTCATTAGGGAATCTTTTAAAGAATCAAAGGAAGCTTGCGCAACCTGATCCCATACAAAGGGTACCTCCTTTTTCAAGAGACGCATATAACCTTTAGCAATTTCAGCATAATTTGGAATGAACCTCCTCAGAAAGTTTGCTTTGCCTTGGAGTTTCTGAATCTGAAGCAAATTCGAAGGTGGAGGCAAATTTATGATTGCCTGGACCTTACACGAGTCGAGACGAATCCCATCCTTGGAGACTACAAAGCCAAGTAAACGACTAGAACTGACGCAAAATACACATTTGTGCAGATTGAGTCGTATCTTGTAGTGTCGGCAACGTAGAAATATCACTCTTAAATGCTGCGGATGATCAGTCCGCTTTTGCGAATGAGCCGGAAGGCCGTCGAGGTATGGTTGAACGATGTTTTTGATGTCATGGAAGGCGTAATTCATTGCCCTCTGAAATGTCGCCCCTGCGTTCTTTAAACCAAAGGGTAATTTTCGATATGCGAATGTGCCCCACGGACAAATGAATGCAGTCTTTGACTGGTCCTATGGGCGGATATTTATTTGATTATACCTGGAGAATCCATCCATGAATGAAAATATTTCGCATCTAGCGCATTCATCAATTATCTGGTCGATGAAGGGTGTAGGGTAGTTGTCTTTTGGACAAGCTTGATTTACATCCCTATAATCGACGCACACTCTAATTGTCCCCTCTTTTTTCATAACAGGGAAAATGTTCGATACCCATTCGGTTAGAGGAACCAGGTAGATGAAACCAGCATGGAGAAGTTTTTCAATTTCTGCCTTAATGGCAGCGACTTTCTTGGGGTGCACCTGCCTTAGCCGTTGTCGTACTGGTTTGACATCTGGATACATCTTAATTTCATGTTCAACGATACTCGAGTCGATGCCTGGCATTTCACTGTATGACCAAGCAAAGACATCTTTGAATTCGCGAAAAAGAGCGTTATATATTTCCAGTTCTGAAGGAGAACAACATTTTCCGACATAAATATTCTCTACAACATCTGTTTTGGTCGAGATATTTATGGCGATAGTCTCTTCAATGTTGGATAAGTTTTCCTCGGAATCCACCGTATTTATAGTATTTGACAGAAAATCAACTACTGAAGGATGATAAAGGTCATCTTGAGTATCTTCTTCATAATCCAGAAGAAGAGAACGATGGTGGGAATCATTCCATGGTGCTCCTTCAATTACCATAGCTTGGAGAATTCCTTCGTCGGTGACATAAACTCGCGACCAAGGATCTGAAGGAGTACCATATTCTCTAGACCTATCTATCCAAACGCTTGATGAGCATTGATTTGGGTTTGCCTCCCATGCTAGAAACATTGATTTCTATAATATTTCCATTGGGATTGGGGGCAAAACCACTGCATGATCCATGTCGATATCGTTTTCTGAGATCTTTATAGAAGATATCATGTTGCAGGTTCCTATCGACGCTACTTCCGCCAAATTGATTGGAGGTGGAAGAGCTAAAGTTCCCATTAGTATAGGATCTTTTAGTGGCCTACTCCGATATTCTGAAGCAAATGGGGGCTTCCATGGATCATGGGAATGCTTCCTGTAACTTGAGAACCATTGGGGAGGAAGTTCTGTTGATCGACGATTGTAATTCCTCCTTGAAAGGGGAATGCAATATTTCTAAAATAGGTCGACACAACAGCTGCCATGGCATATATCCATGGTCGTCCCAGTAGGATGTTGTAATCAAGATTCCCATCGATGACTTCAACATCTATTTCTACTATTTTTCCTCCTAGTTCAACTTTCAAGTTATTTAGGATACCGTATGGGGTATATGTCCTTCCGTCGAATGCTTTTAATGTCGTTGCAGACCGCGACAAGGTTGGAGATCCAAAAGTTTTACAGCAACTCATCGACATAATACATGTAGATGCCCCCTCATCAATAATTGTTCGATGAACAGTTTTGTTGAGGGCTTTCACTTGAACAAGGAAAGCTAGTTGAGCCAGTAACTGAGGATCGTATCCTTTGTGGTCGAAGGATACAAGATTGGAATCCTTTGGATCAATCCCACCAATGGCCGATAATAAAGCTTGCCTTTGGGATGGGCAATTTTGTAGTACTTCAAGAGTCGACATAGCGGATGGCGATTGGGCCAAATATTCCACTATGTCATAATGTTGTGCCACTCTAGCGCGGGGATTAAACGTTGACTTGTGTACTACTCCCTTCGGCGGTTTTATTGTCAATTCAGGGATGGTGGGTGGTACAACTTCTGTCGAAGTTGTTGTCGAACTACTTGGTTGATCTTTATCCTTGTTGTTCGACAGCTGCGGATTCCCATAATCTTTGTTCCTTGTCGATATCAAAGCATCATTCTGCTGTTTTGAAATCGACAACATTAGCACTTGAGACGGGGAAGCATTTCCACTTTCAACCAGATTTGTTCCTGGATTTTGAAACGGATCAGTTAATACTGTTGAGGTTTTCGAATTCTTGAAGAATTTCTTAAGCTCAGCTCTGTGCGGACAATCTGCGGTTCGATGATCCTCATCGCATATCATGCATGGGAATCTTGGTTTTGTATTTTTAGGAGGGTTTGAAGAAGATTTTTCAGGTGATGATTCATCGTGTTTCTTCTTCTTCCCTTTGCCTTTCTTCTTGCTTCCTGGTTGTTTGGTTTCTTTGCTCTTATCTGTCGATACGGCATTTACTTCCGAAGCAAGAAGTTCGTCTTTTGCATTTTGACCTGAAATCTTACGGGCCTTCTTGGATGTAGCCTTTGTCGATTTCGTTTCTGTCATGCCAATCACGCCATCACTGGCATGAGGGTCATTGTTCGATTTAGGAGGAGGAGGAATTGAGAATTCCGGTCTAGGGGCATCAGGTATTTTGTCGTAGAGCGGGCCGGATAGAGTGTAAATCAAGTCCAAATATTGTGCACGAGTGATAACTTGCTCTTCTGTTACGACTCCCCCCTTTGCCACATCTTCCGTGATGGAAGGCAGTAATGACTTAATAAACCATTCAACTAAAAGCTGATCGGGGGCGTACGTTTTTACCATCCTACGATGACGTCGCCACTCATGTATATGATCAGATATGTGAGTGGCCGTTGTCTGTTTGAAGTTGGTAAGAAGTTCTGTTCCCGTTTCGTACCTTATTGGTAATTGAAAATGGGTTAAAAAGGTTGTGGCTAAGGTACTGAAGTTTTCGAAAGAAGCTCTAAGCAATTCAATATACCATTTTGCCGCTGGACCCGTTAACGTCCTCTGAAAGAGGCGAAGTCTTATCGAATCATCATTTAGGGTGTTTGATGAACACCATAGATGAAAGGTCATTACGTGATTCGATGGATCTTCACCCGGATTTCCATTAAATTTAGGAATATCTGATGGAAGTTTATGCGGAATCGCTGGCCACCAAGGGGCGTAAGCAATTGGATCGTTTGTTAACCGGTTTAAATCAGGTAACTCTAAAGTTGCCACGAATGGTAACTGTTGATTCAGGTTAGGTGAAGCATACCTAGGATACGATGGAATCGCCTGAGCAGTTGGTCTTTGCATACCGACATAATGCATTTGATGCTGGTATGTTTCGTAAGGTTGGTGGAGTTGACCATTGTAAAATGGTTGATTTTGACCGTTTTGAATGTACGACTGTCCACTGTTCGCAAAGATTTGCTGCTCAGAACCTTGGTATACTTGTTGGAATTGTGGTTGTTGGTATTGCACCAGCCATGGTTGTGAGGCCATGTGTTGTTGCCCGATACTAACCGTTTGACCAAGGTGAGGGGTAATTGTACCCGTCTGGACCTGTGTCGCCCCACTAGTCGACGATTGTGGTTGAGTCGCAGGGTCAAGGGGTTGTTGCATTACAACCTGAGAAACCTGAGGTTGGCATACAACAGGCATCGCTTGAACTTGCGACACCATCACAATAGCTGGCGTAGTCGGGATGTTTGACATAGGTACGCATTGTTGCATCGAATACACAACTCTTGGTTGCTGAGGTAGTAAAGGTACCCAACCACTTGATGTAATTCCAGCATAACCTGAATGTTGTTGTGAACTCCCGTATGGATATCCTCCCGGAGGGGATAATGAAAAGGCATACTGCCCCCCATACGGTGGTAATCCAGAACTCAAGGGAATTGTTTTCCCTTGGGGACCGGACTGCCCAAATTGACCTCCAAATGGATCAATTTGTTGAGACTCAACATAAGAGTTTTCGGATATTATTCCAGATGAACAAACAGGAATGGACCAGACTGTCGAAATAGCCCCTGAGTGGGCTCCTTCTAGCGGTTGTGAGCTAGTTGGGACAGATGGTATGCCGGCGAACATTGTCGGAGTGACAGCAGGGAGTTCTGCCGTCGCTGTGTCAGAAGACACAGTCCTAGATGTTGACGGTTGTTCAGACATTTGTAGTCTATCCAAAAGATTACCTAGCGATTCTACAGGAGCTTCTGCTGGTGGTAGGCTAACTTCTGATGACGAAGGATATAGAGTGATCCCGACCCCAAAGTGCGTCGGAGTACTTGTTTGAGGATCTTCTACAATTTCTTCTATTGCAATCAGACCGGGTGGAAGGGGAAGACCGTCAGGTTCGTAAAATATTTCTGGTGCCGGAGAAGCAGCGACAGATGTTTGAAGAGTAAGACTCTCCGAACCGGTTGTAGATGGAACTGGTTCTGTAACACAAGTGTTTATTCTCAAACTAGGATCAGTAACACTGTCCTTCTGTGGCTGTTGAACTTCTTCTATTGAGGCAGGGATTCCAGAAATGTTTGGAGTAACCAGAGTCTCTGATGTCGTTGGAACACTTGTTCTAACTTTGATAGGAGATTTGGAACCGGTTAAACGAGTTTCGCTTTGTCCGTACTGGTTTCTATTCCAGAGACAAATACGGTTGACTCGTAAGCCTCCGCGAACAACGGGGTTTCAATTGAATTTCTTCCACGATTGCGGATTACTCGATCAACTAAAATAAAGGGAAGGTATGTTTCCGAATTAAATGAATTTTAGACGCTTTTGACACAACTTGTTTTTTCAGTTTTTAAGAGTCGAGAAAAAACAAAAGATGACTCTAGTCTCCTTCGATTTTTAATGAGCCTGAAGTGACAAGTGCTCAGATGGACCTTTTCCATTAAAGAGTCTGAAAAGGAATGAAAGGGACTGCTCTGGAGGTCTAGGTAGAGGGAGTACCAAACCAATCGCAAAACTGAAGAATAATTTTTACGGTACGGCAGTCAATCTTCCCGAATGCTGTGTTCGGTGCATTGCGATCAGTAGGGTGGCCGACACGGCTTCCTATGGATAAAAGGTTTTAAGCCTATAGGGGTCTCCTAATATATACTCGACGGTACGTGGGAGCACAAGTCCGTACTGGCACTTATCGTCTCAAAGTGGAGGAATCACCCAACCATCAGTGAGGACAACAGTTACCAGGCTTTACGACGCCGGAATACGTCTCTAGCCTAGACCTCTAAATGTTGTGCGTTAAGTTCCAAAGCGTTGTTAGGTTCATTGAATTTATTTTAAGTTGATCTTTCTTATGAAGTTTTCCTTTTGGGTTCACCACGAGATGTAGATGTGATTCCTAAAATGCAATCTAAAGATGATAAACAAACTTTTATCTCTTTTTAGCAATGAAAATCCTAGCTACTAGGGGAAAAGAAAGACACAATCTTTTCGCAAAGAGCAAAGAGCACACTGTAAATGCACTTTCCTAAATCAAGCCAAACAGAATGTCAATATGCAAATGCACATGCATGTATTTGTTTTTCACTTTCTTAATATTGATGCCTAAAAAGAAAGTTGATGTACAAATAAAAATTTGCTTTTAAGCGACAAACACAAACAAGCTTCTTTTCGAAATCAAAAGGTAGAGATTACGACACTTTATGATTTTGAAATAAATACTTGTTTCGACACTAGAAAGTCACAAATTCAAACCAAAGGAAAAATTAAAAGTATAATCGACCATCAACAGCAAATAAACTTTATCCTATGATCAAAATCGACACTTGCGACAGATCTAAATCAAAGGACGACAGTACGACTATTATACTTTTGCAATGGAAAACTGTAAACAACTCAACAAACACATAAAAACATCTACAGTTCTTTTGTACAACTGAGGCGGAATATCAGTAAGGAAAAAGGGTCTAAAACAGTCATATACTGATCACAGGCTGCAAAAATCAGAGACAAAACTAGAAGAATGAAGCAAAGAACCTCAGCTGCACAGGGCTAGGCTGATCAACGCACCTGTTACACAGAGAAACTGCATTGCAGCGCAGGTAGCCCTCTCGAGAAGTGCATTGAAATGCAGAACCTCTTCACAGTGCCTGCGCTGGGGCAGAAACGAGAATTCTATCCGGGTTCTAGGTTATGGTTTGCAGTTTAATGTTTAGTTTTTGGCCGAGTAAAAGAAATTAGTAATGCACAATCACAGGTGGATCTAAGGGGGGTCTAAGAGCTATCACAAGGGCAATCAGTTAGTCTATGAATCAGCTGTTCAAATCATAAACAAACCCAGTGAATGGATTGAAGTAGTAGATGTCTACTTTGCATTTGTTAATGGCAAATGCAGTTCGATTGCTACTTATAAGTTTATGAAACAAACAACAAGAGAAACACAAACAAACTTAATTAGACACGATCCCCAGTGGAGTCGCCATTTTGTTATCGGGAAAAGTGTCTATTTACAACTGCTCTATCCCACTAAGGTGTGACAGCTACCTCAGAAACAAACAAAGAAAACTATTTTTGTATTCTTCTTTATGAACTATAAACAAAGAGGAATAGGATGAACCGACCTGTGTCTTGCGCTAGTCCTTTGATCCAATCTCTCTCCTCTTTGACAGCTTCCAGCTACCTGCTCCCTTACTTACCCAGCTTCACCAAGTACCTGTAAGATCACAGAAGAAAGAAACTATACAAAGACATGGATTTATATTCATAAATAACTTAGGATCAAATTTAAGTTAACCATACAAATGTAACAAGCATCAATGAAACACAAGCATGAAGAAGAAACTCAAATAGTTTTATTGATATACAAGAAGATCCAGGAGGAGTTACAACCGATGATTCCTGACCCAGCATCAACCTCCCAGCAAAGAAGTCCCTTCTTCAACCCCAACAAAGCATAGATCACCCAATTCTCTGATATGTATCTCAAACCAACAACAATTCCTTACAATGTGCAAAATTCCAGCCTCTGGATCTCTGGGATGAGGGATCCATATATAGATGTATGCAAGGAGGATGAGTCAGCTCATGATTTGATTAGTGGCTTCTCTCTGTCAGTTCTTGCTTCCACTTGGAGACTGAAAGCCTCTTACTCATCCTTGGTCGAATTTAGTGAGGCAAGTGTCATTGGAGAAGATTCTGGAAGCTTCCATTGTCTCTCCACCTCGCGGAATGACACTGCCATTTGTCATTTCCCGCTCAACGCACCCTGGTAGTGCATTTAGGTGCGTTGCAACACTCCTAGCTAGTGGATTTAGGTGCTATGCAACGCACTTGGCTAGTGGAGCAGCTGAAATGATCCTAATTTGACTTATTCTGAGCAGTTTCTGGTGGAGAACTTCTGGGAGAAGCTGTAATTTGTTGACCTTGTTCCTTTACGGGTTGGAACAACACTTTTAGGGACTTAGGAGCCCTTGGTTTATGGACATTTCATGCTTAGAGCTGTAAGGCACAAAAATTTCTATAACACTTCCCTATCAAATGCATCCAAAAACACATCCACATCATTCAAGCCATCATAAGTGGGCTGATCTCTTACCTCTAATGACACACAGCGCAACGATCGGGTCACCATGTTACAGCTCAGCGTGGTTACTTCGTGTAGCCGATTCTGCAAGCGCTTTAATTCTTCGTCCGAGTCTGAGTTGCAGGAACTCTCATGATCCCATGTAATTCATCGATCCACTATCAGATTCACCCAATCTTGGTCTTGCATTGTTATCGTATATATGCAATCCAAATCGTCATCGCTTTTGTAATCATGGATTGGTTCAGTATAGCGCGATCCTTCAACAGGGTCTAGGGGTACTATTATGTGAAGAAATTTCTTCTCAAATATCATCTTTCGCTTCTTTAAGTTGATTACCCCATTCATGTCAGTAGCCCAATCAATGCCCAAGAGCATAGGGTAGGGGTTTCTATCATCCACAATTTCCATTACTTCAAAATCAGCCATACGCTTGCGCCTTCAATATCTATAGTTACTCCTTGCAGTCGTCCCATGGGGATGATCTTCTACTGATTTTCCATCCTTAACTAAATCAGAGACCACTGCAGTGCAGGTCTCCCCATTCGCTCCCATGTCTGCTTTGGAAAAATGATCACGTATGACCCAAGATCCTAAATAAATTGATCCATTTCATATTCTCCTATCTAGATGATCAGTCTCATTTCATGTCCTATTCTTAGTTTATGCTTACCAATCTTCCGTACCACACATGGTTCACTCAGAGTGTTTCCAGCGCATTTATTTATAAGTTCCTGTAACCCCTTCACAGCCTTGCTATCATACAATAGCTTCATGCAGGTCTCTAGAAAGGTTGTAAGCATAGAAGGGTCCATTTCCTGAATAGGTTTATCCCGACTCCCTGAGGTAGAGGCCTCAAAGAAGCTCTTTTTTTCTTCCATTAATGTTTCATGTGTGCACTCCAAATCAAATTCAGCCTCCTTCTCTAGAGATTTGCGAACCCATGCGCTATCTTGAGGCTGTTTCCCCTTATTGTTGCCCATTGAAATTCTACTTCGGAGCACTATATTCACATTCGGATCCTCTTCGCGAGGCTCAGTCGTCATCATCTACAGGTTCAAAGTCAGTTGCAGTGGTAGCACCCCTTTGTCACGTATTCTCGCTATCATCGTAGGACAGTCCTCCATCTCATGATCAAACTGACCTGCTTTAAAAATGATAAGGACCAACAATTACAATCCTCTTCGAGGGAAAAACCTCATTTCACAATGTATACAATGTATAAAAAAATATTTGATGATTCTAAGACTAGGTCTCCTTAGTCTGTGTATGTGTGTGGAGGGGGGGAGTGGGGGTCAGATAAAGGGTGAAATTATAATCAAATGGGACCATGAGATATGCTAGCCTACATAACAATATAATAATAGAAACGTGAGTACTTAATATATAGGATTTAATAAATGTTTTTAGTGTTAACTAGAAGTTTATATAGTGCTTAAGAACATTTACTAAATCTTAGACATCCTTAAGTAGGGAGGTTAATATGGAATGCTAACAATAAAATTTCAAAAGCAAGATGCGAATTTTCATACAATAGCTTTAGAATAATTTTGGAAATATGTTATTCTTCACATTTTCAAGTTAAAGACAACTAGTACTTATACCTTTATGTTTTTGAGTTCATGGAAACTAGTTATAGAATAGTACTTGTAGTTCTTTTATATTGTTGAGTTGTACATTCATTACACTTGACTTGTCATAATATTTTTATATATTTACTTAGAATGTCAATGAATACCAATCAGATATGTTAATTTTGTAATGATATTTATACTAAAATTGACATGTGTATAGGAGTGCTTGATATTATTTCTTAATGGATTACTTATGCTACATTATTTAACAGGTTCTAGTATTTAAATTCTCATATGAATTGTTTAATAGGTTACTTAATGGTATTTTTTATTGGGTCATAGTGTTTTAATTCTCAGATTTTTCTTATTTTGTTACTTGAAAGTATTGTTTAATAGATTACACTATTTTAATTATCATGCTACTTTAGTATCTTTATGATGTCAATGTTTGATTCCAATGTTTACTTAAATAATGCATTTTATAATAAAGGTTAAGTATATAATTTTATAGATTTGTTTTATTAATATTTGATCATCTATAATATTGTCAATTTTTTTTTACAAAATTTAATAAATTATTCACATGTGTATAAATGAATTATGAATAATTAAAGGGTGGTGGGTGTGAATGGGATTATTTATGATTATATTAATAATTGTAAAAAAAAAAAATATTGATGAAGGAAAAATTTCTCAATGGCAAGTTTTATTTAGATTTTTTTCTTTTGGTGCCACAATTTCCATCTATGTGGTCTTGGTTGTTAGATAATCGACTCAATGAAAAATTAAAAGTTTATCGATCAAATAGTCGTGGTTTCGGGCATATGGTTTTTCTTTCCTTTTGTTTCATGCATGTGGATTGCATGTAATGAAGCCTTTAAAGGGCTTGGGAAGACGTCATTGTAATGTTCCAAGGTGGTGAGTGATGAAGACTCATTTGGTTAGTTTGGTCGGGTTTTGGTTAAGGGAATAATAGAATTATGTTATATATCTTTTCCCCAAATTGGCATTTTTCTAGGGTAAACATTGTGCTTATAATTTGTGATTTGTTGTTGGTTGTTTTTTATTTTTCTCTCAATAATTTTATCTTTCTAGTTAATTTCTTTCGATAATTTTTGTAACATGGTATTAGATCCATGGGGTGAGGTCAAATCCTAGAGAGAAGCTTACTGGTTTTTTACCAATAGGTATGATAATAACAAGAGCTATGAGTATGTGCAAGGAGATGTACAAGAAAATCCATGCCAAGCCTCTTGTTGAGACTATATTTATGTCAAGGATGCATGCAAAGTCTTTGAAAGAATGCTTGAATTAGATGTTTTATCATGTTTTGTTTGCTTCATATTGTATATTTTCAGTGGTGTAATGGGTGACCTATGGAAGAGAGAGATGTTGGTTATGTAATGTAAATAACAATTACTATATATATATATATATATATCATGATGGAGTTGAAAAATTTAACCTTTAGGGGGGTAGAGCCTAGAGGCAAGATATGTTGGCTCACTAGATCGATTTGGCTAGATTTGGTTAAGGAAAACCCATGTCATGTTTTAAAGGGGAATTACTCGGTAAACTTGACTTAGTGAAAGAGTAAAAGTTACTTGGTCAATAATGGTAGTTTTTGTTGGGATTATGTTGTCATTGATGGAAATAGGGTGATGGAAATCGGGTGTTCATTGATGATTACAGGTGGCATAGGTGTCAAAGAAGGAATCAGAAGATTAGGTTCCTGACACAAGAAGAAGGTTGAGGATCAGCATGGTAGCAATAATGGTGCATAGAATTTGGATCTTTTTCTAGAGTAGAATACCATATCAAATGAAGATGGAACTCAACTAGATAGAGAGAATTCATAAAAATCTTTCCAGTGGTATGCACAAGCCTAAAAATGGCCTCCTAGATCAAAAGATAGAGCTAGTCAAAGTTTGGTGACCCCAAGTCAAAGTTAATAGAGTTAGAAGGAGTTTGGGAACCCTTTGGTGCATAGCCAAGTTTGGAATATCATCCAAAACTAGCGGTGATGGTGGTAGAGTGAAAAAACTAAGGACTAGATTGATGAGGTCAACAGCGCAACAACGACAAGTGTTGTTATTGGGTGTTGGTGGAGCCCACTCAGCAAATCTAACCTGACGCAAATGAAAATAGTGCTTAAATGAACTAAGCAGAATGCAATAGAGTGGGTTGACATGGATGGATAGCATAGTAGTGGGGATCGTTTATATTAGCTCAGGTGGATCCAACTTGGTAAAGTTAGCTAGGCGGATATACCTTGGAAAAATTAAAATAGCGCTCAAATGCAAAGAGCAGGATGACACCAAGTGGTGATGACATCCCGACAGACTTACCTTGGAGGTGTGTCCCAGAGGGATAACAAAGAGGCAGCGCAAAGGAGAGTCAACCTGGTGGAAAAATAAGCATCATAAAGGAAAATGGTCAAGACCCTTTAAAATATTTACAAAGGAAATTGTGAAAAATGAGGCCTTGGGAACCCTTTCTCTCTCCTCTCTGACAAGATAGGTGGTAGCATGTGAATGCCTGGTGATGATGTTAGCATAGCCAATCAGAGGTGGACATGTGACAGGTAGTTTTGGCATTTTTGATTACCCAAAGGGATCATATGTCACATTTGTCACCTATCACGTCAGACAAAGATGTACCATAGGTGACATCATCGTGATGTCTTCAGGTGGATATAGACCAAAATATTTAAGTATGCAAGGGATATATTAGGCAAGAGGCATTGGGAAAATGTGGTGGTTGACTTAGGCCATTTGTGTTTTTATTGGCTCCCGATAGCAGCGAGGAGACCTTGATAGACAACTCATCCCATTGGATGGAGCTTCACGATTTGTTAATGATGTGCAATGAAAGCATTGGGTAGCGAGAGTCGGGACACATCAACATTGACATGGCACATGACGACAAATTAGAATGAGACCAAGAGGATCCCGTAGGATAGGACATCCCACAAGGATGACCCCGGAGGTAAATAAGAGAGTGCAAAGGGAATGTGCCAAAAGATAAAGTGCTAATAAATGGAGGACTGACAAGTGGATAGTTGCAGCCAAAAGGCAAAGCGCAAGTGACGACCCCACATTACAGTGTGGCCCAGATGAGTTTCCTAGAAGATGTTCTATGTGCAGTTTAAAGGAAATATCAAGAGATAAGCACCAAGCCTAGGAATTCTTTCCTTCACGCCTGTTACCACTCAAACTAGCAGGGACCTAAAGGGAGATCCCTAAAGTAAAAATGCTTGGCCAAGGGAAACAAATGGAGACTTATCCCACTATCACCTCAACTAAGGCTCCCTTCTATTTATGTACTTTCACCAATGGGAGGAGGCCTAATATGTATGGAGTCACCAGTGAAAGATAATTCAATGGATATGAGTGACCCAAATGAACCCTTTCCCAGAAGAATTTGAAGTATGGGACTTGATTGCTTTCTAAGCAAGGTATTATGTGTTCTAGGTAAAGGAAGAGAGGATTTTAGGGTTAGGTTTATGGGATAAGAAATGTGAGAGAGTTCCAAAATCCCTAAAATCCTTATTAGAATTTGTATCCCAGATGGGTTTTGAAGAATGATCTTTCAAAGGAGTGGGAACGCATAGGGTCAAGTGGACCCGGTTTAGGGTATGAGGAAGGTATGTAGCAACCAATGCAATTCTCACCCTAAACAAGGTGGTGGAAAGGATCAAATAAAGAATTTCACTTGAAGATGTTATTTTGACCTTATGAGGTACTAGTCTTAGGGATGGCAGGGCAAGTTTTGATCCTTAAGCTATGGCTTGGCTTTTCTCCAAACTCCATCATCATAATGGCTTCAAAATTGGAGGATATCTAGAGGAAAGGCTAGTGTAGGAGACCCTAGGAGATTGAATTTTTTTATGGCTAGCTTGTTGGAAAATTGATGCCCTATGTACACCAATGTGGTTATACTTGGGAGGAGGTGAAAGAATATGGTTTTCAATGACCACCCTTAGTAGAAAAATGCCTTAGTCTTTGGGATAATGGATTATATGTTGACTATGAGTAGGATTTATCAGTTTCCAGTGAAAGAGGCCTCAAGATCACTTCACTAGCCTTCTAAGTCAAGAGGAAGCAACCTTGCAACTTTTATACTTCGATGTGCAAAAGGAATGGCTTATCAAGTTTAAATTCTTTGATAGAATTATCCATAGGAGTTTTTGATCACATTACATGGTCCATACATTGACGGATGTTATAATAGAGACAAATTCCACAAATTTAAGCATTTAAATGCATGCAGCAATTACACCTAAAACAGCAAAAATCCCAACCCAACATATATGACAAAAGTAAACAAGAATAACATAAAATTCACATACTTACATGTAATAGAGTATATCCACCCATTCGCAATTGACAATAGAGAATTTCTAAGAGAAGATAGACCAATATCCACACATCAAAACTCATCCATAAAGCTCCAATTCATCCTCTAGAAAAAGTGTGAAAATCTCAAGAAAGAGATAAGAGATCCAAAATCAAAGTGATGATGAGAAATGAACTCATATCACTTGAATTTATACACAACTTACATGTTCTGATTAGCCTCCTTGTCCTACATAAGCACCAAAAATAAAATAATGTTCTAATAATTCAACTTTTGGTGACAAGCCCACCAAACTAGCTCATAGATGAAAAGTAAGCCTCTCGAGAGGTCAAATAATAATCTATGAATGTCGTAGGGCCCTCTAAGAGGCCTAATGAGGTCCATGGGTGCCATAATGAAGAGAAGGACCCTCAAAAGCAGTGGACAAGGGGGTCTCCCCTTGCAATTACATGTGGTGCTCAAAATGACATGTGGGGGCACACAAGTGTCCTCACGAGTCTCCAAACAAATCGAAGATGCATGTAGATTACCTGGGAGGGATAGAATGATGGTGTTGGTGATGCCACATCATCGTGTAAGTCTTGGGTCATATTCCAAGTGTATGGTGTAGATTTGAGGTGAGTTGAGCATGATGGACCAGGTGCATCTTAATCGTGTAATAAGTGAACCACAAGTAATCTCTGAATGGCTGTGGGGATCAATGGAGTTCAATCTCCTATTGTGGAGGCCCATGGCTCTCAACTCTCACCCTACATGTGCCAATATATCCCTTTGGAGGATTAGGACCACGTATAGGGAGACCAAACCACAAATGAAAACCATTTTCAATCCTGCATAAGATCCAATGCATCCCCTAGCCTTCCATTACAACAAGTCATTAGAGAAATCGAGTAAATGAGTTTACTTAATCATGGACCATAGGTGGTGTTATCACTCTGATATTTCTTTTGAAGTTAAAGAAGGAAGAAAAATCAAAGGTAACCACAAACCACTTTTGGAGATCAGGACCTAGCCTTCCTGATGCTCAGAGAGGGCTCTCTCTTTATAATTTAACTTTGTTTTAGTTAAGATGATTTTAGGCTAGTTATTGTTTGCACTTGGGTTTTGGTTTGAATTTGGGTGGTGGGATCACTTTACTTAGATGAACAGATGTTTGCTTTTACCATTGGGCTATGGGGTCGAATGCCAGACAAACAAAACTGGATTCAGTTCTAAAAACAATGTCTACAGGGAAAGATAGATGAGTTACTACAGATATCAAAGGCTAAATGGTGAAAAGGTTTCAAATCGGATCCATGGAGAAATTACAGGTTCCCTAGGCCAGACTCTGGAAGGAATGAATGAAGTCAACTGGGATGGGAGAGAAATTAAGGGTTCTCAAAACCGGGTATCAGAGGAAAACATATAAATGACTAACTATACAAAGAAGAGTGTACTTAAACAAATTATGAGTGATATCTCTAGTTAATTCATTCAAATTTAGAACACATTTAAGATTATGAAACACATAATAAAGTAACAAAATCAAACAAAGAAGATACTTCACTGCAGATATCTCATCTCATGAATCCTGAAGCAAAATGCTTTGATTACTTGCTCCAGTCTGTTGACTTGAAATTGGTACAATCACCCTTAGGTTTTAAGATCAAAATAACTCTACAAATGTAAAATAATCCACCATAATACTTCGAATTATGAAGTATTTATACAAAAAGGAATTACAAAATATCTCAAATTGCATTGAGAACTAATCTATGAAAAAGAAATATCTTCATGCAAGAAAATAGAGACAACTATTGAACTGCTGCTTGTTGTCCCTGTTATTTAGGTTCTGCGGCCTTTTCTCTTTGATCTTTCGCCATTTAAGTTTCTTGGCTATTTGGTCTTCACGTTGGATGTCATATTTACTTATGACCTTTCATCTGATACTCTTTGACCTTTATCAATATCCTTTTACTTTGTTGTTTTACTTTTTACTATACATTTATAATTTTACTGTGTATTTACTACAGTAAATCATTGAGTTTTTCCCATGTATTTGCATTTGGTAATTGGATATTGAGAATTTTTCGGTATATCTCATCTACCTCTGTGTATTTGGCAAAAGTTGGTTTATTGAAAAAAAGGTTTTTTACCTCATGCTGGAGGTAAAACAAGTTTTCAAAAGTTTGATACAATACTTTTCCTATTGGTAAGCCCTTCATGGATGAAGTGATTACCTATTTTCTAGCCACTTCCCTAATCTTCTTATTGTAATCCTCATGTGTCATTAACTTATCTTTTATAGCTAAGGGATTAGGTAATCCATTTCCTTCAAAAGTTCGAACTTAACCATGAACTTGTCAATGGCTAGTTGCATGTTTTGACACTTATCTTCTAAGTTCAACACCAAATTCCTCTTAGTGAGGACTTTTCTGACTTCCAAAATTGTACCTATCCTGTTAGGTATCTCAAGTTATTGCATCTCATACTTATTCTTAGAGTTGAGGAAATGAATGATCCTTGTTGCCTCCTCTGGCATATCTCCAAGTTCTTCTTTGATTCTCTGAATGGCTTCTATAGCCTGCTTTATCAAATAATTTTGTTCAAAGATAACCTGGATGGATGGCTAACAGGGAAAATTTTAAGAACCCCCCCTAAATTTATAAATATAATAAATGGGCGAATGTCCATGGTATATAGGAAAAATGGAAGGCGATTTTATCAATAATATAATATGTATATATAATTTTTTGGCGAATTTCTCACCAGGCATGGCGAATATTTTACTCAATTATAAAATCTTGTAAGATCTTGGCGAGTCTTTCACTAAATAATAAAACTTTGTAAAGTCCTAGTGAATCTTAGCATAGTCTACATGCTGGTTTAATTCCCCCATTTAAATAGGCTACATTCCAAGTGAATACCATGGGTCAATACCATGTGCCATTTTTATTTTTATTAATTCTAATATTAGGGTTAATAATGGTTTTTTGCATGGTATTAATAACAATCTAGTCCATGGTATTTGTCCCATAGCATTTTGGCCATAGGTTTCACCTAAATATAACCCATTCTTTGAGTGTTCGTAAATATAAGGTGACTTGTGGAGTAAATATAAAAAAATGTTTATTTGTTTACCATACCTCTCGTTTATTTATATTTTTATTAATTTACCATACCTCTTTTACAAATATGGTATTTGACCCATAGGATTCACTTAAATAAAACCTCTTTCTTGAGCCTTCATAAATAGAACGAGGGTTATGGACGAAATATAAAAAGAGGTTTTATGTATTTATGATACGTCTAGTTTATTTATATTTTTATTTATTTACCATACCTTTTGAGTAAGTATAAAAATACCTTTTTGTTTATTTACCATACCTCCACTTTACTTATATTTTTATTTGTTTACACCCTTACATGTATAAAGGTGACTTATGGAGTAAATATAAAAAATGTTTTATTTATTTACCATACCTCTCATTTATTTATATTTTTATTAATTTACAATACCTCTTTTATAAATATGGTATTTGGCCCATAGGATTCACTTAAATAAAACCTATTCTTGAAAATGGGCGAATGGAAGGTTGTAAGTCCTAATTTCAAAGGCTAAATTTACCTTTTTTACCCTCTCCCTTAAAATAAGGTGGGCTATTTGAGATGATTTGTAAAAATGTACTATGATACAAAATATTCGCCCACTAAAAATTTAAAGCCCCTTAATTTCGCCAAAGGGCGAACATTCGCCCCTAAAATTATCCTTGATGGCTAAATATCATTGACAGAGTCAATGATATTAGCCCACAGTTTCTCTTTAGCCTTACCTATAGGTTCACCTAGTGTCAGTTCCTTTTCTAGGCTTTTGATTCTTTGGGCCAATTTGTAATCTGTCTCTAGGCTGGTGACTTTCTCCTTAAGTTTGCTCATCTCAGTGGTCTAAATGGACATTTCCTCCATTGCTTTGACTAGCCTGTTGTTGTTGATCCTTTTGCTGATGTAGTTGGTGTAGATGTCGGTAGTGCAGTGGCCATTGGGGCAGTAGGAGATAAGGATGCGACCAATGTAGAAGGTACATCAGTGGTAACTGTTGGAATGACAGTTGCAGGAGCATTATCCAGACTAGCTTGTTTGAGTTGCATCAAGCTATCCAGTTCTTTGTCCATCTCCGTCAACTGATCATTCAGTTGCAGCACTAGGTCCATCATCTCTTCATGATTACTTTGACTTTATAGGACCTCTTTTGTCTGTGGGTGCTATGAAGGAAGAAGCTTAACCAGTTTCTTGAGGGCTGCTATGTCCTCATTCTTCTTCTTGATTAATTTCTTTGTGGCCTTAACACCACTAGAGTCATGACCCATTTCAATGATCAAGTCCTCCAAGGATATTATCTTGGTGTCTTTGGCCTATGAGGAGGCCCTTTCCAGATTGAATTGGGTTGTCACATTATCCAATGAATCTTTCAACTTAAAAGCATCCATGGCCTTTTTTGTGAGGGTGGATTAAATCATTTCTCCAACCTACTTATGGAACTCTATCTGATCAATGGGATGAACATCCTTGGCCAACACCTCAAAATTTGTCTTATTGTAGTCTACTGAGGTCTTTGGTTGTTGTACACTGGGCTACAAAAATGATACCTACATTTTTCCTGCTTTGATGTCAAAGGCTGATATCATTCTGGTTTGGTTTGGTGGTGTAATCTTAAGGTATTGGGGATATGTCTCTGCCTTCAATTTTTCATTCCTCATCTTTAACTCTTTGAATCTATCTTTGATATCCTTTTCCTTGTCAGCTAGCCTCACCAAGGAAGAAATCCCCATACTCTGTTGTCTCTCTATCATCTATGTGTTGGAGGTTGATGGCTGTTATGTTTCCTCTGATGTAGTTGTTTTTTCACTTCTCTGCCCCATTGCCTTAGTGTCAGTTATTTCCTCTGAAGCAATGTTATCCTCCTATTCAAAGACAAGATTCAACTTGGGCCTCTCTCTTGGCTCAAACAGCCTATTAGTAGTCTCCATGGCAGAGCTAGATGCCTCCTCCCTATTCCTCTAGAATTCTTCTCTTCATTGGCTGGGGTCTAAAGGATAGGAGGAATGTTCATTTGTTCCCCTTGTTCTGAAACCTGTAGGAAAGAGTTGTGATGAAATAGTTTTACAAGATCAATGAGTGTGTTCTCTGCATCCACAACAGTGTTTTCCATATCAATCAAAGTGTTATCCACCCACTCATCCTAGTTAGAAAACTATTCAATGTCATGTCCTGGGTGGTGGATGTGTGGTCCCAACTTGACCATCAGTCTAAGTTTAGTTATAACCCCCGGAGGTTCATACTGCCATATGAAGTTGTTTCTAAACTTCATCTTTTGTAGTAAACTGTCAGCCTCTAGTCCAACCTCTCTATTGTTTCAAATGAATGGGCCCAATTCATTTTTCACTTTGAACTGGGTTTTGTTCCTATAAGCTAGGAAGTGGACCTCATCAGAGTTGATAATTTATCTGAAGTATTCAAGAGAAAATATCCTCATAGGGAGGTATTTCAGCAACTTATAGGGGGCTAATTTGCAGCCATAGATTTTGGTAGAGGTACCAGTCTCCCACCATGTTGTTCTTTGCCAATTGTAGTACTCTCTTGATCTCTGGTCTGATTCTAGGATGAGTCTTAGAAGTCAGCATGTTCATGATAGGGTATACAAAGGAGTTTATGAAATCTTTGTAGGTGAATGTTGTGGAAAACTTGTGGACCAAGGGTGTCTAGTATATGAATGATCTCTCCTTTCCCTTGGTATCCAATTTCTGGATCCTCACAGGGAACTCATCTGTCTAGTAATACAAGAACATATGAAACAACACTAAAGAGTATTTGAAAACTCTTTCAGTGGACAGTCTAGTGAATTGTTCATGCATTCTATCTGTAATGAACCAAGCATAATCAAACATGATAGTAGGAGGCTTGACTAGAGTAAAAATGGATAAGGAAGTGAAGATGACCTCATTCACATGCTCATCTGTGGTATATCCAAGGATGCATGAGAGCATGGTGATTATGTGCCTGGCAGTATGTGAGAAAAAAGTGGCAGCATAGGGTGGGGTATCTGTAGGAGTATGGCGGTCTTCAATGATAAAATTCTGGAAGATTTGCTTGATTTTCACTTGGTCTAATGTGATGTATAAGTCCAACAGGTGTCCAATGGATAGAGGGGTTAGATTCGAGCTAGACTAGATTTGAAGCATTTGGTTGATTGAATAAGGTGTAATGGTTAGTAATAACTCATGGTTTGGGTCCACAATAGCCCTTTGGCTAGGGATATAATGGGCATGACAAAAATGTACAATGTCTGGGAATGGGTGAACTTCTAGGAATATATACTTGGGCAAATTGGATTCCCAAAGGTTGACGTCATCAACATGGTTTAGGAACCTATCTTTACTGTATAAGTGGAGCTACAGAAGGTTGGTTGGAGTTGCAGTATCCTTTATTTGGAAATCCCTGTCTGCTAGGGGCAAATGGTCAATGTCCAGGTGAGGGGTTGAGACCGGTCTGACATCTAGAGAGGTCTGGGCAGCCATCTTGAGGATAAAATGTGGGAATTAGGCTTGTATAAATTGTATAAGTGAAGCTTTGAATAGGTATTTACAGAGATAGGGTATTGGAAGTTTGCAGGATAGGGGTTTGGGTATTCCAGGCAGAAAATATTCTCAATTTAGGGGAAATCAATTAAATTCAATTAATTATTTCTTGAATTCACTATACGTTTTTAAACTGAGAGGGTCCTTCTGGTTTTTTGCTAAAATACCTGGAAATGGTGGTATAGGTTGCAAATTGGTGTGAATGGTGGCTACAGAGGGTACTCTGGCTTCAATTGTGTACTGGATGGTTGAATTGGGAATCTGGAGCATGTTTGGAGGCAATTGGTGGTCAAATCTGGGTGCAGAGGCTCAGGGTGGCGTAGGAAAGCTTAAGAGGTTTTCACAGGGAAAATGAGCGGAAAAAGGTGAAAATGGGCATCTTTCGCCTTTTAACCGACAACGGTTAGAAATTGGTGGGGAATTTCATAATGAACAGTGATGGTTTTGGGCTTACGCGAGGAGGCGGTTTCATTGCTCATCGCACCGCTTTTGGGAGTGGGGTGGTATTTTCCTGAGAACACGCGAGTTAACAAGGAGATACCACATAGCCAAAAGGGGCCCGAGAAAAACCACGAATCTTGCGTGCTCCTAAGCGGGTAAAGGTTGGTAGGTGAATGAACACGATATGAATGCGCATTGTTAGATGTAGGGGAGACAGATCTAACGGCTGTCGCGTGGTGAAGTTGCGTGGCAGGAGTAGGGGTGTAGATTTTTGGGGCCCAGGGGAATTAATTACACTAAACTGTAATTAATTAATGAATCAGTGGGGTTAGGGGTATAATGAATGGGTTATATGTAGTGGGACTGAGGATAAAATACAGTGGGGGACTTGTTAACCGCACTAGGGAGGTGCTTTAAAAGGTTTATAGTCGGGGAAAATGTGAATTGTGGAGTTAGTTAAATAATATGAGAGGGAAAGTAATCTTAGAGTAAAGGGGTTTTACGAGGTAAAAGGGATTATGTCGGGAAATAGAGGGATTATGAATCCTATTATTATAGGACTCTAATAGTGGCTCCACATGGGGATGGTGTTTCCTAGTGAAATGTCAAGAACTCTAAAGATCAGTAGCCTTTGACTTGTGACTGTAGTTACCTTATGAATTGTCCTTCTGTGATTCTGCTTTATTGATAGTTGTGATAGTGAATCCTTCAAATCTTAAGGCCTTCTCTTTGGGCTTCAACTTCAAAATAATACCATCCAATCCAATCTACACTCTACAATGTTATGTACAATGATGCAATGTAAAGTGAACTATTATTAGTCAGTGGAAAAATAATTCTTCAGCATTCTACCATTAACAGGTCCTCCTGTTGGATCTGATCCATCTATCTCTCTCAAGAAAAAAGCATTGTTGCCCCCTGTAACCATAAATGACATAAGGTCCTTGCCACAAAAAATCAAATTTTCCATGCTTGCCTTTGTCTTCTCTCCTTTAATCCCACTTAAGGACTTTATATCCTATGTAAAAATAATCTGCTTTAGTATTTTTGTCAAAAGCCTTCTTGATTTTGTCTTAGATTGCTTGTGATTTTACATATACTTATTCTCTAGTCTACTGCAAGTGTATGGTCTAATTTATTCTTCTCCGAATATCATTTTGTTCCACCTATAATTCTTGGATGATTTTCATCACTGGTACTCCTAAAGATGATGTAAAAATAGCATACATCCCATATACCAGCGGATAAGGTGATGTTCCAATGTACTTCTTAGTAGTCAGTCTATCTGCCCATAAGGCATTGACTAACTTCTTGTTCCATGCCTTTTTGTTATCTTCCAGTAATTTCTTAATGATATTGACTAGGCTTTTGTTAGAGGATTCTGCAAGTCCATTACCTTGAGGGTAATAGGCTGTGGAATGGCCAAGGGTGATGTAGTATTTGTTACAGAAGTCTATCATTCTCTTGGATTTAAAGGAAGCTACATTATTAGTAATGAGCTTCTGGGGACATCCAAATCTTGACAATATATTATTTTCTATAAAGGAGATAATGATAGTGTCTGTGGCTTGTCTAGAAGGTATGGCTTCTATCCATTTGGTAAAATAGTCAGTGGTTGTTAGAATCCATTTGTGTTGAGCTGAGGAGGCTGGTTGTATTTCTCCAATGAAGTCTAACCCCAATTGTTGAAATGGCATTTTCAATGGAAATTGGTTTAAGAGGCAAGGGTAAAATTTTTCTCTTTCCCTCAAATATCTGGCATTTATGACAAGAGGTCACATGTTTCTTAACATTTGTAAACAAAGTGGGCCAGTAGAAACCAACCCTCAGGATTTTGTCAGCAGTAATCTTCCAGTACAAGTGTCCTCCACAATCCCCTGCATGAAACACTTGCATGATTTTATCAACTTCATTTTTCAGTAAACAATTCAAAAGAATACCACTATTGTCTTTCCAAAACAATGCATTATCTATGATAAAATAATTTAATGACTTCATCTTTAAAAATATAGCTTTAGTTCTTGTTAAACTAGGATGATCTTGTAAATTTTGTAATACAAATATAATATCTTCATACCAGGGTGAATTAGTAAAAGTTCATTGATTGGTGGAGTCACCATCTCTTCCTGATCATCAAGGGCACTAATGAAGTTTATATCAAGGGCCTGGCAGTTCAATTCAGCCATGGGTTTGGCTAAACCTTGGTCCTTGATAAGCTTAGTTGGCTTTATCTCTATGCCATATTCCAATATTGTGGCAATCTATTTGCCTCTTTTCCCTTCAGGCCCATTTTGTGTCAAAATGTCCTTAACTACAGAATTTGCAACACAAGCAATAATGTGGGAATACATAATGTCTACTCTGAAGTCGTTGATAGCCTTTACTAAAGCTAATTCTTGTTTTTCCATAATATTGTATTTGAGTGTGGCATCTCTTAAGGATTTACTAAAAAATGCAATTGGTTGTTCATATCCTTGGTTGTTCTTTTGCAGCAAGACTGCTGCAATGGTGTGTTCTGAAGCAAAAGAAAAAATTATAAAATCCTTGTTAAAATCAAGACTTATCAGGACTGGAGTTTTGGTTAAGGCTTCCTTGATGTCTTCAAAGGATTGTTTGGCCTCCACTATCCATTTAAGTGCTGAGTCCTTTCTTAGCATATTATTTAATTCTCTAATTAGTTCTGCTAGATTTCAAATGAATCTCCTAAGAATGTTTATCTTGCCTAGAAATGACTGTAACTCTCTAATGTTTCTAGGATGGGTAATGGTCAAAATAGCCTCTATTCTAGCAAGATATATTCTAATCCCATCTTTAGATATGATATGTCCCAACAGTTTTCCTTCTTCTAGACTAAAGAGTGTCTTTTTAGGATTTAAAGAAATCCCAAATTTTCTACATTTGATAAATAATCTTCTCAGGTGGTCTAGGTGTTCATTATTAGATTTAGAGAAGACTATGATGTCATCTTGTTATACTACTAGGAATTCATGGATCTCCTTGGCAAAAGCTATATCCATCTCTCTTTGAAATGTGGCACCTGCATTCATTAATCCAAAAGGCACCTTCAAATACATGAAGGTACCCCAAGGAGTAGTAAATGTTGTTTTGTCTTGGTCATCTGGTTGAACTAAGTTCTGGTTATAGCCAAAGAATCCATATAATAGTGAAATCCTAGATGAGCCTACTACCCTCTACATGATATGGTCAATTTTTGGTAGAGGATAGTTATCTTTTAGTGAGACCTTGTTTAAATTTCTAAAATCTACGCAAAGTCTAATTTTTCCAGTCTTTTTCCTAGTAGTAGCTAAGTTTGTAATCTAATCTAACTATCTAATGGGGGCTATAATTTGTGCATCAAACATTCTTTTAACTTTTTTATCAATAGACGACATAAGAACTGGGTTTATTCTCCTAAGTTTCTATTTGAAAGGTTTATGATCTTCTTTTAGAGGTATTTTGTGTTGGATTATGCTGGTGTCATAAGATTTTGAGTCTTCATAACTCCAAGCAAATAAATCCTGGAACTCTTTAAACATATTGATGTATTTAACCTTTTCCTCTGGAGGTAAGGATTTTGATATTTTAATGAGTTTTGGTTTATCCTCAGTTCCTATGTTACACTCTTCTATCTCAGCTCTCAAAGGTTCCATTTTGGGTTTCCTAGCTACACCATTAGAGTCAAAAAAATCTTCTAAAGGGACTAGTCCCTTAGGCAAAAAATTATTTTTCAATTTAAGAATTTCTGAATCATCATTCATTATTTCTTCAATCTCTACATTATCTAAACTATCTATTTCTACTCTAGTAAATTTAGTTGGTTTAGCTATATCTAAATTATTTACATCTATGTTACTTTCTATATTATTGTCTATTGTACAATGTGTATCTATCTTACAATTCTGAAACTCACCTTCATTTTTCATGAAATCGTAAATCTCATAATCTTGGGAGAAAATCTGCCAATACTTTTGGTTGTTTAGTATAACAGGCCTATGTCTGACCTCTGTAGTGTACTAATGGTTGGGTTGAAATGGAAATTTATAGGTACTAGCAAAAGTGGCTAGATTGTGGGCCTGCATGTTTTTTTTTCTAGGAATGGCAACAAAGTTTGTTTCCAGGAGGTATTTGATCAATTCTAGGACAGTTTCCCTATATTGAACAAGTTTGGGATTGCTTACATAGTATTCACCATTAATCTGTTTAATAATCAGCTCTGAGTCTCCCATGATGGAAACTCTTTTGGCTCCAAGTTTCCTAACTAACTGTAACCCTAGAATTATGGCTTCATATTCATCCATGTTATTGGTACACTTGAAGTTAAATATGAAAGCATGTCCCTCAGCATGATTATTCTCCATATTATGGATCCACACTCCTGCACTAGCCCCTAACCTATTGACAGATCCATCAAAGTCTAGATGCCATAGGGACTTATGAAAAATGTTCTCACAATCAGCTATTTTGTATTTTAGTTCTTGAGCTGTGATTTCCTTATTGTCATGTTCTACATTGTACAAGATAAAAGAGTCCATATCTGAATGCATGGAGTATATGGGAAAGTTTTGTGCTTTTTCATCACTACTCACCATGTATTTCATCAAGGTCTCTCTATATATTTTTCTTGGTTGGCCAAAAACAGATATGGTGGCATAAGACATATCTAACTGCAAGGATCCATGCATTTTTTCTCCCCATGAGCAAGATAGTAGCATTCCATATTTGGGTGGGATGTGTGCAACTACTATGTCCATTAGAATACTCTTTGCAGGGCACTGGACAAGAGTTACACATAAGTCCTTGATCAAACCAAGGAATTTAACTTGGCTAGAGTCAAAAGAAAACAAATCCTTATATGGTCTGGTAATGTCTAGGTTCAGCCTCTCCATGATTGCCTTTGGCATCAAATTATGGGAAGCCCATGAGTCTAACATAGCATTATGAAATATTTTTTCATGGTTGTTCAGGCTAATGTGGAAAGGAGGAACTCCCCCTTGCTGATGAATACCATTGGCCCTAGGGCCAAACAATAATTCAGGCTGATCATCATTCAAGTTAACAACATCCTCTCCCTCTCCTATGTTTAAAGTTTCAGTTATCTGTGACCTATAGGATTCATTCTTTACTAGTTCGGTCAAGGGAACCGATATCTTGAATTTTTCTATTTCAGTTTTGATGTTGAATTGGAGCTGAGCTTTGTTTGTTTGATTTACATCTTCCTTAACATGTGCAGTTTGTGTTTTCTTATCCTGTTTCTTGGTACTAGGCATTTCAGTTTGTGTTTCTACTGTTTTTCCTTGATTTCTCTTATTTTTATTGATTTCAGTAATTATATCTGTTTGAATTTCAGTGGAGGTTATATCTACTTTTTTTGGGGTAGAAGTCTCCGGTGTTCCCCTAGGGAGGATTTGTAACACTTTGGTAACTGGAGCTTCTTTTATTATCTTAGTCTGCGTCTGGATGGATCTTTTAATGGGAGTCTCATTGTTCTTTTTACTTCTTAAGCTATATTGTTTGTGTACCTCATATATAACTGACTCATATCCCTGTTTAAAATCAAAGGATTCACCAGATTCTAACTGCAACTGTTGCAGCATGCACAAATCCTATTCTTCTTGAGTAATTTCGTCTTTGGTTTCTAGTAAGTTTATGTGGGTATCATCCTCTCCTTATTGGTCATGTGAACCCTCAACATAGTTTTCTTTTAAGGGGGGCCTAATCTGTTGATTTGGTATAGCGTTTTTTTCCAGTGTTAGGGTTCTTCCTAAATTTGGGGTTTCTTATTGGGGGTGGTTGTTGATTTTCCCATTTATTTTTCTTCCCCATGTTTTCTAATCTATCCATTATTCTCTCTAAACTATTAGCTAAAATATCTACCTTTCCATCTGAAGTGGAAGTTTCCTATTTAAATATAACATTCTTTTCATTTCTCATTCGGGCTTTCTTGGCTAATAGGTTGGCCTCTACACTAACAACATTGCTTTGCATTTGTTCCAATGTTTCAAGTTTCTTTCCCTTAACTGGTATGACATGTCAGCGTGAAAACCATCAGGGAATTTAGTTAATGCTAGGTCAGGTGGAGGCTTAATATTGATTGGAATTGCATTGTAGATACTATTGAACCTAGTGCAATAGTCCTGAACTGATTCATTAGGAGCTCTTCTAATGTTTTCATATTCAGAAAGTATTTTTCAATGGGTTTTTTTTCTCTCCCATATATCAATGAATAATCTATGAAAATTAGCTAAATCTGCAATATGGTTGGCAGGAAAGGCTTTGAACCATTTCTTGACATCCCCAGTTAAAGTTTGGGAAAACAACCACATTTGGACATCTGCTTCATCTATATCATGCAACTCAAAAAAGTTAGACATCTTGTTTACATGTTGCTGGGTAGTGTACTGACCAGTAGAATCAAATAGGAATATTTTAGTCTGATAATCTGCGGGCATGGCATGGAGTTGTGCAGGTAAAACTAGAGGTGCATATCGGTTTTCCATAGCTGTGATTATGGTTTGACTAGGGGATAAAGTTCTGGTGCTTGAGGAAGGGCTGGAACTAGATGGAGATGAACTAGATGATGGGGAGGATGGTTGATGAATTACTGGTTTAGGAGATTGGATTGTGGTGGAAATTGTTGGTGAAGTTATGGTAAAAGAAGGTGTATTTACAATGAGTGAAGACTATGCAAAAATTTCAAAGGCAGCAGCAGTGAGGGCAGCTATTTCAACAAATTGTTGAAGGTAAGCACTATCTATATTGCTTACCAATGTAGAGGTCAAAGCTTATAACTTCTCAAAAGCATCCAAGACAAATTTATCTAAATCTGGATAGATAACCCTTTTTTATTCGATGAGTTGAGTAAACACAAGGTCTAAGACTATTTCATGGATGGCATTCTCAGATTTAGCTCTAAATAATGCGAGGTCAAATGAAAAATCAAAAGGGATTTCCTCTAAGGTTGAAAACTCCTCAGGGAGTGAGTTTTCTTTGACTAATTGGCTACTACTTGCCTAAGTTTCTTCGTTTTTTGGTTTCCTTAGAATTTTGTCTGGGTCATCAACTATAGTTGTAGGGTTTGGATCTGGGATTTCCCTGGTATAGTGAATCTTCTTGGGAGCCAAAATTTTAACTTTTTAAACTATTTTTATGAAATTTTTGAAGATCAACTTTGGAAAATGACCTTAAGGGGCTTAAGATGAAATTTATGTTTTCCTCAAAGTTTTATGAGACTGAGAATCGAAGTCCCTAGTATGGTCACTAGTTAT
The DNA here is from genome assembly GCA_031772625.1 of Pinus tabuliformis. Classification (NCBI taxonomy): domain Eukaryota; kingdom Viridiplantae; phylum Streptophyta; class Pinopsida; order Pinales; family Pinaceae; genus Pinus; species Pinus tabuliformis. The sequence goes on from CM062806.1 coordinate 950,790,225, forward strand.
GTTATCACTCTGATATTTCTTTCGAAGTTAAAGAAGCAAGAAAAATCAAAGGTAACCACAAACCACTTTTGGATATCAGGACCTAGCCTTCCTAATGCTCAGAGAGGGCTCTCTCTTTATAATTTAACTTTGTTTTATTTAAGGTGATTTTAGGCTAGTTATTGTATGCACTTGGGTTTTGGTTTGAATTTGGGTGGTGGGATCACTTTACTTAGATGAACAGAGGTTTGCTTTTACCATTGGGTTATGGGGTCGAATGTCAGACAAACAAGAGTGGATTTAGTTCTAAAAACAATGTCTACAGGGCAAGATAGACGAGTTACTGTAGATCTCAAAGGCTAAATGGTGAAATGGTTTCAAATCAGATCCAGGGAGCAATTACGGGTTCCCTAGACCGGACTATGGAAGGAATGAAAGAAGTCAACCAGGATGGGAGAGAAATTAAGGGTTCTCAAATCCAGGTATCAGAGGAAAACATGTAAATGACTAACTGTGCAAAGCAGAGTGTACTAAAACAAATTCTGAGTGATATCTCCAGTTAATTCATTCAAATTTAGAACACATTTAAGATTATGAAACACATAACAAGGTAACAAAATCAAACAAATAAGATACTTCACTTCAAATAGCTCATCTCATGAATCCAGTAGCGAAATTCTTTTATTACTTGCTCCAGTCTGTTGACTTGAAAGTGGTACAATCACACTTAGGATTTAAGATCAAAATAACTCTACGAATGAAAAACAATCCATCATAATAATTCGAATTATGAACTATTTATACAAAAAGGAATTACAAAATATCTCAAACTTCATTGAGAAATAATCTAGGAAAAAGAAATATATTCATGCAAGAAGATAGAGACAACTATTGAACTGTTGCTTGTTGTCCCTGTTATTTAGGTTCTGTTGGCTTTGCTCTTTGATCTTTTGCCCTTTGAGCTACTTGGCTGTTTGGTCTTCATGCTGGATGTCATATTTACTTATGACCTTTCATCTTATACACTTTCATCTGATACTTTTTTACCTTGTTTACCTTTCAATATCCTTTTACTTTGTTGTTTTACTTTTTACTGTACATTTATATTTTTACTGTGTATTTACTACAGTAAATCGTTGAGTTTTCCCATGTATCTACATTAGGTAATTGGATATTGAGCATTTTTTGGTATATCTCATCTGCCTCTGTGTATTTGGCAAAAGTTGGTTTATTGAGAAAAAGGTGTTTTACCTCATGCTAGAGGTAAAACAAGTTTTCAAAAGTTTGATAAAATACTTTGCTTGTTGGTAAGCCCTTCATGGATGAAGTGATTACTTGTTCTTTGGACACTTCCCCGATCTTCTTATTGTAATCCTCATGTGTCATTAACTTATCATTTATAAATAAGGGATTAGGTAATCCCTTTTCCTTTAAAAGTTCAAACTTAACCATGAACCTGTCAATGGCTAATTGCATGTTTTGACACTTATCTTCTAAGTTCAACATCAAATTCCTCTTAGTGAGGACTTCTCTGACTTCCAAAATTGTACCTATCCTGTAAGTTATCTCAAGTTCATGTAGTTCATACTTATTCTTGGAGTTGAGGAAATGAATGATCCTTTTTCCTCCTCTGGCATATCTCCAAGTTCTTCTTTGACTCTCTGAATGGCTTCTGTAGCCTGCTTTATCAAATTGATTTGTTCAAAAATAACCTGGATGGATGGCCAAATATCATTAATAAAGTAAATGATATTGGCCCACAGTTTCTCTTTAGCCTTAGCTATAGGCTCACCTAGTGTCAGTTCCTTTTCTAGGCTTTTGATACTTTCAGTCATCCTTGTGGCCTTCTGTTGTTCTTCTCTATGCATAATTTGGGCCAATTTGTAATCTGTCTCTAGGCTGGTGACTTTCTCCTTAAGTCTATTCATCTCAGTGGTTTGAATGGGCATTTCTTCCATTGCTTTGACGAGCCTATTTTTTTCATCACCTGTGGAGCCTGTTGTTGTTGATCCTTTTGCTAATGTAGTTGGTGTAGATGTCAATAGTGTAGTGACCATTGGAGTAGTAGGAGCTCAGGATGCTTTCAATGTAGAAGGTACAATAGTGGTAACTGTTGGAATGACAATTGCAGGAGCATTATCCACACTAGCTTGTTTGAGCGGCATCAAGCTATCTAGTTCTTTCTCCATCTCCTTCAACTGATCATTCAGTTGCAGCACTAGGTCCATCATCTCTTCATGATTGCTTTGACTTTCCGGGACCTCTTTTGTCTATGGGTGTTGTGAAGGAGGAAACTTAAGCTATTTCTTGAGGGTTGCTATGTCCTCATTCTTATTCTTGATTAATTTCTCTGTGGCCTTAACATCACTTGGGTCATGGCCCAATTTAATGATCAAGTCCTCCAAGGATTTTATCCTGGTGTCTTTGGCCTATGAGGAGGCCCTTTCCAGCTTGAATTGTGTTGTCACATTATCCAATGAATCTTTTAGCTTAAAATCATCCATGCCTTTTCTGTGAGGGTGGAGTAAATCATTTCTCCAACCTACTTATGGAACTCTATCTGATCAATGGGATGAACATCCCTGGCCAACACCTAAAAATTTGTCTTCTTGTATTCTACTGAGGTCTTTGGTTGCTGTACAGTGGGTTGCAAAAATGATACCTGCATTTTCCTTGCTTTGATGTCAAAGGCTAACAATAGTCTGGTTTGGTTTGGCAGTGTAAGCTTGAGGTATTGGGCATATGTCTTTGCCTTCAATTTTTCATTCCTCATCTTTATCTCTTTGAATATATCTTTGATATCCTTTTCCTTGCCAACTGGCCTGACCAAGGAAGAAATCTCCATACTCTTTTTTCTCTCTATCATTTTTGTGTTGGTGGTTGATGGCTACTGTGTTTCCTCTAATGCAGTTGTTTTTTCACTTCTCTGCCCCATTTCCTTAATGTCAGTTATTTCCTCTGAAGCAATGTTATCCTCTTGTTCAAAGACAGGATTCAACTTGGGCCTCTTGCTTGGCTCAAATAGCTCATCAGTAGTCTCCATGGCAGAGCTAGATGCCTCCTCCCTATTCCTCTTAGGATTCTTCTCTTCATTGGCTGGGGTCTGAGGGAAATGAGGAATGTTCATTGGTTCCCCTTGTTCTGGAACATGCAGGAAAGAGTTGTAATCAAATTGTCTTTCAATATCAATGAGTGTGTTCTCTACATCCACAACAATGTTGTCCCTATTAATCAAGGTGTTCTCCACCCACTCATCCTGGTTAGAAAACTATTCAATGTCAGGTCTTGGGTGGTGGACGTATGGTCCGAACTTGATCCTGAGTCTAAGTTTAGTTATAACCCCCTGAGGGTCATACTACGATATGAAGTGGTTTTTGAACTTCATATTTTGTAGTAAATTGTCAGCCTCTAGTCTAGCCTCTCTATTGTTGCAAATGAATGGGCCCAATTGGTTTTTCACTTTGAACTGGGTTTTCTTCATATAAGCTAGGAAGTGGACCTCATCAGAGTTGATGATTTTTATAAAGTATTCAAGAGGAAATATCCTCATAGGGAGGTATTTGGGCAACTTATAGGGGGCTAATTGGCAGCCATAGATTCTGATCTTAGTGTGGTTCTGGTAGAGGTACTAGTCTCCCACCTTGTTATTCCTTACCAATTGTAATACTCTCTTGATCTCTAGGATGATTCTAGGCTGAGTCTTAGAAGTCAGCATGTTCATGATAGGGTATACAAAGGAGTCTATGAAGTATTTGTAGGTGAATGTTGTGGAAAACTTGTGGACCAAGGGTGTCCAGTATATGGCTGATCTCTCCTTTCCCTTGGTATCCAATTTCTGGATCCTCACAGGGAACTTATCTGTCTGGTAATACAAGAACATATGAAACAACACTGAAGAGTATTTGAAAACTCTTTCAGTGGGTAGTCTAGTGAATTTTTCATGCATTCTGTCTGCAATGAACTGAGCATAATCAAACATGATAGCAGGAGGATTTCCTGGAGTAAAAATGGACAAGAAGGCCAAGATGGCCTCATTCACATGCTCATTTGCGGTATATCCAAGGATGCATGAGAGCATGGTGATTATGTGCTTAGCAGTCTCTCAAAAAAAGTGGCAACATAGGGTGGGGTATTTTTAGGAATATGGAAGTCTTCAATGATAATATTTTGGAATATTTGCTTGATTTTTACCTGGTCTAATGTGATGTATAAGTCCAACAGGTTTCCAATGGATAGAGGGGTTAGATCAGGGCTAGACTATATTTGAAGCATTTGGTTGATTGAGTCAGGTGTAATGGTGAATAATAACTCATGGTTTGGGGCCACAATAGCCCTTTGGATAGGGATATGACAGGCATGAAAAAAATGTACAATGTCTGGGAATGGGTGAACTTCTGGGAATATATACTTGGGCAAATTGGATTCCCAAAGGTTGACGTCATCAACATGGTTTAGGAACCTATCTTTACTCCAGCAGTGGAGCTTCAGAAGGTTGGCTAGAGTTGTAGTATCCTTTATTTGGAAATCCCTATCTGCTAGGGCCAAATGGTCAATGCCCAGGTGAGCGGTTGAGACCGATTTGACATCTAGAGAGGTCTGAGCAGCCATCTTGAGGATAAAATGTGGGAATTAGGCTTGTATAGATTGTATAAGTGAAGCTTTGAATAAGTCTTTACAAAGATAGGCTATTGGAAGTTTACAGGATAGGGGTTTGGGTATTCCAGGGGGGCAAATATTCTCAATTTAGGGGAAATCAATTAAACTCAATTAATTATTTCTTGAATTCACTGTATGTTTTTAAACTAAGAGGGCCGTTCTGGTTTTTTGCTAAAATACCTGGAAATGGTGGTATAGGCTACAAACTGGCGTGAATGGTGGCTACAAAGGGTACTCTGGCTTCAATTGCGCACTAGATGGTTGAATTGGGCGTCCGGAGCGTGTTCAGGAGGCAGTTGGTTATCAAATTTGGTTGCAGAGGCTCAGGGTGGCACAGGAAGTCTTAGGAGGCTTTCATAGAGAAAATGAGTGGAAACGGGTGAAAATGGGCGTCTTTCGCCTTTTAATCAACAACGGTTAGAAATTGGTGGGGAATTTCATAATGAACAGTGATGGTTTTGGGCTTACGTGGGGAGGCGGTTTCATTGCTCATTGCACCTCTTTTGGGAGTGGGGTGGCATTTTCCTGAGAGCACGCGAGTTAATGAGGAGATGCCATGTAGCCAAAAGGGGCCCGAGAAAAACCACAAATCTCGTGTGCTCCCGAGTGGGTAAAGGTTGGGAGGTGAATGAACATGATATGGATGCACGTCATCAGATCTGGGGGTGACAGATCTAATGGCTGTCTCATGGCAATGTTGCGCGGCAGGAGTAGGGGTGGATATTGTGGGGCCTAGGGGAATTAATTACACTAAACTGTAATTAATTAATGAATCAGTGGGGTTAGGGATATAATGAATGGGTTATATGTAGTGGGACCGGGGTTACAATACAATGGGGGACTTGTTAACTACACCAGGGGGGTGGGTTAAAAGGTTTATAGTAGGGGAAAATGTGAATTGTGGAGTTAGTTAAATAATGCGGGAGGGAAAGTAAACTTATAATAAAGGGGTTTTAGGGGGTAAAAGGGATTATGTCGGGAAATATGGGAATGGGGGAGTTAATAAGGTAATGCGGCGGGGGGATTTAACCTTAGGATAAGGGTTTTTAGGGAAAATCAACAAGGGGAAAATGATCTTTTCAAGGGGGAATGGGTTTCACACTAGGGAAAAGGGGTTTGGGGTATGGGAATGAATTTTGGAGGGTAAATGGCTAGGGAAATGTGTGAAACCAAGGGGCAAAGGTGAAAACGAAGGGAAAAGGTGTCTTCATAAGAAATGAAGGGGTAAAAGGGGAAATTAGTAAGTATTTAGTGGGGGGTGAAATGAAATGAAGGGGAAGTTAACCAAATTAGCTTATAAGCATCCTCTTACTTTCATAACTGCTCCTACACACTAAAACACATGATTAGACATGATAGATGTTCCTATGCTTCAATCAACTTTGTACTTTCTGCAACCTTTCTTCTACTTACCCTTTTACTTGCCCTGATATTTTTTCTTCCCACTTTGTTGGGTGCATTTAAGCTAGCAAACCCTTTCCTTTCCTTTTTATTTTTGAAAAGTAAACTATCTACTTCTAACCTTATATCTTCCAATGGATTAGATTAAGCTTATGAGCACATTTTATTTCTATACCTATTTGCTGATCTGCCAAGATTAAATAGTTTGGCCAAATCTTTATTCTCTAACTATAAACAGGAAATTTAAAGCATGAAGTAGTCAAGATTAAACAGTTTGACTATCATGGCTTGTGGCATGTATGACAAGCTACACACAACCATTATTTTAGACAATAAAGTAAAGAGTAGTGGCACTTGGACTTGCACACTTTCATGATCTGTTTTTGTTTGGGGTTCATATTTTTTCATTTTTTTTATATAATATTTTCTTATTCTTTTTGTCCTTTGATATTTCTTTTAGGACATACCCTCTTCACATTTTTAAATTTAAATATGGAAAACATTTGCATAAAGAAAAGGTATGTACAATATTACAAGACTTAACCATAGTCAATTCAAAATTATGAAACCTATTATTATAGGACTCTAACATGTGGGACTTCATAATACCTTTCCATAATGGGCTTTGGGATGTGCCAATGTCTCCTAAACTCCAAATGGGGTTAACAGATAATCCTATTAGGTGGTTTCTACTTCTGAAGGGGATAATATAGTCAATTTATATCCTTCAAGAGGTGGTGGCATGTGACAGATAGATGAATGAAGTAGGGAATGAGAAGGGGAGCCCTGGGTCACATGCTAGGATACAAGGGTAGCTAATAAGAGGTAAGTCCACACTTGGGTTTATAATTTGTAGGAGGGAGAAATCGTGGTACATGAGGTGCCCCAATCATTATTTTTCCACCCTTCTTTAATGCCTTTTGCCTTTTATTTTTTTCTTTGATTAACTACTCAAGGCTCAAGGGGTTAGAGCATGATGTATAAGATATAGCAGTGAAATCTGCATTTTTAAGGTGGGGTGGCTCATTTCCCACAAAGGGTTGGGACAATCATGGGTTCCTATATGATGAAGAAGACTCATAGAACCTGTAGGAACTAGGGTGATGGTCATGATGATAGGGTAGAGCCCATGTATTGGCTTTTTCCCACGTGCTAAATATGTTTGTCCCAACCATGTTTTCCATTTTGTGGTACATTTCTCTATTGAATGTGGTCATATATTATTTCATCTTTCTTTTTATCTGCACCAACCTCTAGGCCTCATTCCAAGCCATGACCCAAGGTGTGGGCAAGGAGAAGTGGCATGCTAACCCTATGTGGACCCAATGGAGGAATGTGGACCTAGGTGGGAGAAATGATGAATGGGTAAAAATCAATGGAATAAGGGTAATATAAGCAGATAAGGGAGTGAGACCAAGCAACCAAAATCGGGGTTTCCGGTGAAATACCATCCCTAGAACCAAATGTTCAATAAAAGAGACCTCGTTGCACTAGAATCCAAGATTAAGTGCTAAAAGGTGTCTAGGGGACAAAAGCATAGACCTAACCCATTCTTTCCGTCGAATACCCCCATTAATCCATGCCCAAAAGTGTCCATGAAAAAAAAACTACAATACTCAATTTCGAAATGACAAGGCATACCTTTAGATTCGGGAGGGCCACCTTCAAGCATACAATCATGGAAGATGGGCAAGGGACCACATGGCTAGCTCAGGTGGTGGAGAAAATGTTAGGCCCCTATAATACTAGTGTATTCCCTTATTATTATTATCATTGTAGCCCCTTATTGTTATTGCTATTGTTATTATTGTGCCCCATAGAAGCCCACTATTGTTATTGTTGTGCCCTTACATTATTATTGTTATGTCAACTTTGACTATATTGTGACCCCTTAGACTTGTATATATAGAAGTGAGGACTTATCATTTGTATCATTTGAGAATTTTTCATTTGTGTAATTTAAAAGAGGTTTCCCCCTCGAAGAGGCTGATTTTGAAGTTGTTTCTCTATCTTTTCTTCTATTTTGTAAGATGGTTGCATAACAATTGGTATCAGAGCTTTGGATTCTAGGGTTTCGCTCCTTCAAACACGTCATTGTGGAATTTTCACTATAATGTTTTTTCTACGATGCTTCAGAAGTTAAAATTAAAACCCATTTGAGCTAAAATCTTGATGAACCTCGAGTACAAATTTCAGATCTTTTCTCTTTGTATTTGCAGAGATATGATCCAAGTAAGTTAGGGTTTTTGCAGGCTCCTGAATTTTATCTTAAACAGGTGATCTGAGGAAAATCTTCATAACTTTCTCTCTGAGCATTAGGTTGAAATTTGGTAATAATTTACAGAAAGAGGATGGACTTTAGTTTTCTTTCTACCATTTTCAGGTCCAAAAGTCAAAATAGTGACATGTGGAACTTCGTACAATTTCGCTCTATTGAACCAGTCTATAATTAGGTCATTGTGGGAGATTCAGAATAACTCTTTTTTGGAGAATCCAATCTTGATCATAATTACGGGGTTGGAACGACTTAGAGGGATACCACAAGATGAAATTTTAGACCTTGGAGATCCACAATTACAGAGATACAGACAATTCAATATCGAGCTCCTACAAAGCCAAAAAAGGTGTGTAGTCTTTTTAAAATTTTGCATAAGTTTGGTTTGAAAAATTAGTTTGAAGGAATTCAAAGGTCTTAGTGAAGCATAATTAACATTAATTAATGCCCCAAAGAAAGAAAATGGAAACAACTAGTAATCAACCTGAAATCTCTAGCATGACTCATGAAGAAGAGGAAGAAATGCAACATGATATATCAAAATTACAAGACCAAGTGCAACAATTTCACTCTCACAAAAAGTAACAGAAGCTAATAAGGATGGTTTAAATAAAGGCATGGAAGCTAAGATGGATGGTTTGAAGAATGGCGTGGAAGCTAAGATGAATGGCATGAAATCTAAGATGGATGGCATGGAAGCTATGATGGATGGCATGGAAGCTAAGATGGATGGTATAGAAGAAAAAATTAAAGGCAACATGGAATATTTGAAGATAGGTTTGACAATGTTGCTACAAGAAATGCTTACTAATGGCGAAAGGGTAGTAAAGGAAACTCGTGATGAGAACAAAATAATGTTAATAATGATTTCATAGAATCTAACATTGGATTGAAGACGCACTATATTCCAAAGATCGATATGAGGAAGTTTGATGGCAAGGATCCTGTAACATGGATACTACAGATGGAGCAATATTTTGATCTCCATAATGTGAAAAATACACAAAAGGTACGCATTGAAACTTTATATTTGGAACCAATTAGTTTGTATGGTATCGATGGCTTTACTCTCATAAACAAATTGTCACTTGGGAAATTTTTACAAAAGAAATGATAGCACATTATGAGGATACAAAAAGCAACACTTTTTTGAGACAATTGATAAATCTCAAACAAAAAGGTTCAATGGTGGAGCACATTGAGGACTTCCAAAAATTGAATATAAGGGTAAAATATATTCCAAAGGAGCATAGGATTGATGTATTCATAGGGACATTAAAGGATAAAATCCAACATGAGCCTCACATTTGGGAACCTGATTCATTGGAGAAGGCATTTAGGCTGGAAAGAAAAATTGAAAGCAAAATTATGGCAAGAAGGAAGCCCACCAATAACAACTAGAAATATGGAAGTGTTGTTGCCCCTAGCCTTCCACAACCTACAAGGTTGAAACCACAACAATTGGAAGAGAAAAGAGAAAAAGGGCTTCGTTACAGTTGGGATAGAAAATACACTAAAGGTCATAAGTGTGCCGAGAAGAAATTATTTTACATACATTGGGAAGAGGAAGAAGAAAACAAACAAGAAACATCAAAAGAAGAGGATACACACCAGGAACAAAGCCTAGAGAAAGAAGAAATGAATCCTACCATATCTTGTAATGCATTGGCTGAATAACCACTCCTGAAACTATCAAGATACAAGGACAAGCAAGAAGAAAAGGGTAATAGTGTTGATTGATTCAGGCAACACCCATAATTTTATTCATTGTAAGATAGTGAAGGAATTGAATTGCTTCCTATATCCAACACCAGAGTGTCAAGTGATGGTTGCGAATGGAAGAACCATAAATTTCTCTGGAAAGTGCCATAATATCAAGCTATCCATGGGATAATTTGTGTTGAATAGTCCAATTCTTTCCATTCCAATGGATGGTTTTTATGTTGTAATAGGAGTCTAATGGCTACAATCTTTGGGTACGATAGCTTTTAAATTTCAAGAATTTTTCTAGAAATTTTTTTGAGAAGGAAAGGAAGTTGAATTAAGGGGTATCATAGGGAAACTAGGAAATATAATCAACTCTAACAGCATGAGAAATATTCTAAAGAAAGAATGACTTCGCGTAATTGCACAATTATGTTCGTTAGAGGTTCCCACGTCAAAATCATATATTTCTCCAGATCTCCAAAAAGCCTTGGACAAACATTCTAGGGTATTTGAGACTCCCAAAAGGCTCCCACCTATTCATGATCATGATCATGCTATACATTTGATTCTAGGAAGTGTTCCTCTAAACATCAGGCCTTACATATATCCCTATGCCCAAAAGAGTGAAATTGAATGTATGGTAAATTCTAGAGGCTGGTATAATTCAATGTACTCAAAGTTCTTTCTCTAGTCCAGCAGTATTGGTGTACAAGAAGGATGTATCATAGCACATGTGTCCAAATTATAGGGAGCTCAACAAGCTCACGATTAAAGATAAATTCCCCATTCCTGTCATTGATGAATTATTGGATGAATTGCATGGAGAAATTTACTTCACCAAGTTGGACCTTCATTCAAGATATCATCAAATGAGAATGAACACTGAAGACATTCCGAAAAAAAAATTTAGAACTCAAGAGGGTAATTACGAATTTTTGGTCATGCCTTTTGGCCTTACCAATGCACCTTCTACATTTCAAGGTTTGATGAATTCCATTTTCAAACCCTTCCTTAGAAAATTTGTGTTAGTATTTTTTGATGATATACTAATCTATAGAAATTACTGGAAGGATCATGTTCAACATGTTGATAGAGTGCTCAAAGTATTGGAGGAGAAACAATTATATGCAAAAACCTCCAAATGTTTCTTTGCAGTACAAGAGGTGGAATATTTGGGTCATATTGTATCTCATGAAGGTGTTAAGGTAGACCCTAGAAAAATTAAAGCCATTAAGGAATGGAAAATCCCCACATCCATAAAGCATATGCGAGGATTTCTCAGGTTGATAGGGTATTATCACAAGTTTGTTAAGAATTATGGGAGAATAGCAACACCTCTAACAACATTACTGAAGAAAGATGCATTTTCTTGGACTCTAGAAGAAATGAAAGCCTTTGAACATCTTAAAGAGGCAATGTGCCAAGCACCAGCCTTAACTATGCCAGACTTCACAAAAACCTTTATTGTGGAATGTGATGCCTCAAGAAATGGAATTGGTGTTGTTTTAATGCAAGAAGAAAGACCCATTTCTTTTGAAAGTCATCCAATCAAAGGAAAGTATTTACACAAAGCTATTTGCGAGAAGGAAATGTTGGCAATACTACATGCACTTAAGAAATGATGACCTTACCTAATGGGAAGACACTTCAAGGTAAAAATAGATCATGATAGTCTTAAATAATTTTTAGAACAAATATTATCTTCAAAAGAGCAGCAAAAATGGGTCATAAATATGTTGAATTATGACTTTGAGATCATCTACAAAAAAGGGAAGCAAAATGTTGGTGTAGATGTGATGAGCCCCAATTTTTGGTACGATTTGGGCTCATATTGGCCTACTTACCTTGCTCAACCATTCATATTTTACCACTTATGCATTCATTTCTTGGTATATTCGTGTTGTTTGTAGGAAGAAGGGCAGGCATTATATCTATGTGACTAATACATGATGATTTCAGGTTCTTGGCATTAAAGAGAGCAAAAGACCACGCAAAAGGAGACAAGGAGACAGCAAAGGTGACATTGTGGGTTCATAGGGAGGTTGTCCACAGTCTTGATGACCCTCCTCATGATTTTCACCTTCACTCCGAGCTCTAACAGCTCTCCCCACTGAGCTTAAAGGCAACCAACACGTTCTACAGGATCAGCAGTTTTACAACAGTTTGACTCTCAGTTGCACAGCCAAGCTCCACGAATGGAGGAAGCCAGCTTGATCTTCATTTTGTATAAATATGAAGGCCGTAGCCTTTGTTAGGAGCTTTTTGAACTTTTGGACTGATATTGTAATTTTTGGAGCATAGCTCGGTTTTTTGTTTTTGTAAGCCAGTTTTGGCATGACATCAGACTTTTGGTTATGAATAAAGGCAAGCAGATTTGGATCTAATTCTGAGCTTTTAAGGGAGCTATAGCTCTCAGGTTAGGGCCCAACCTGAGAGAAATAGATCTCCTCTCCTTGTAGTGTTATTCATCTTTCTTTCCAGCATTTTGTTTACTTGTTTTGACATGCATTTCAAGAATACAGTTTGCTGATTTGATTTCGTTAATAGGATTGAGTAGGATTGGTTTATGATTAAATTACTTTCAGCTGGTTAGATTCGGATAGGAGGTTTGTATTACACAGGAGCTCCAAGAAAACATTGTTAGAGATCACTGCCATCTCTGTTTAGGGATTGGGGTGCAGTCTATACCAACCACCATAGAAAACGCAGTCTTTTCTACCTTCATGCAAGCTGCAACACAGTCGGTTTAATCGTGGATCCTTCCATGCACTTTCGCTCTTGAGCCATACTTCGTCATTGCAATTCCATGCACGACTTTTCTTCATGATTTACATCACTGTTTATTGATTTAATAGCACAGGTAGCACTGGTTAATGAATTCTCGTTTTTTTGGTGCAAGACACAAGTCATTTGTTTTATTTACACTGCTCCACATCATTCAACTTCCTTCTTCTTCTTCTTAACCTCTCCTCAAGCCACCTACTCAGCCTCTGTTCAGCTCGTTTACCTTCCAGCTCATCCATTGCCACGTAGCTTCATCTCTTTGACCTTTCGTTGCTGCCATCCTTCTATCCACCACCCAACTCCGTGCACTCTCTCCATCTTGTTCCTCTGCCCCTGAGCCATCACAAGTTCCATCTCCACCTTACCTATCCACCCAAACCGTTCCATCACTTCACCATCACCCAAAACTTCCACTTACAGCACATCCTGTAGAAGTTAGCAGACTTCCTGTAGAATTCCTTAGTTTCCTGTAGGATCCCCTGCAGACATCCTGTAGAAGCCTGCAAACTTGGTTGCCGAGCATCTGAATGTTGTAGAATTCTGGGGACTGATGCTAGGGACCCTCTGGGACCTCTCCCAACCATCCTGACCTTTCCCAAGCTTCCTCTCCCTTCGCACCACCTCTGCACAGCCAAACCCTAATAAGAAACAAAGTCATAATCACTCCATCCACTTAAGCAAAAACACAAAAACAATGTTCTTTTTCATAGAAGTAGTTTGAGTTCATGCATTTCACATCATTAGAAGTAATGGCATCATTTGTAGACATTTGCACTCTCACTATTGCACCATAGAGGTTAAACTAGTCAGATTAGGGTTTACTAGGGTTTCCATGCTTTGGTTGGCTTTCAGTTCATTTTTGCAAAGTAGATCAATTTCCCTTGAGATAGCCTTCGTCCATCATTTAGAAAGCTTCTTCTGAGAGCATATAGAAGTTGGCTTGAGCCCTAGCGGACTTGTGCCAGCTGACCAAGTGACAGCTGCGACAAGAGCTAGTACTTGTGCATACAGCACCGTCGCTTCCAAGTTTGTACGAACTACCGGGTTGATAAAATTAGAGATAGGGAGCCCCAGGAGTTGTGGCATTATTGCTACAATAATGGAGCCCACCATCTTTTTGGTGCCGTTGCCGGGGAAGCGTCAGAGTATTAGTAATTGTTGCTTTTCTTCTATTTTCTTACTCTTGCCTTCTGCTAAGTAGTTTATTTCATTTCCATTCTGCAAAAGTAGCATAGACATTTCCTGCTTTCATAGATTAGCATTTCCTGCTTTCATAGATTATCATTTCCTGCTTTCATAGATTAGCATTTCGTTTCCGCAAGCGTAGACTAGCATTTCCATTCCTGCAATTTCATTTGAGCAAAGTAGATTAGTTCTTTCCTGCTTTCAGTTTAATTCTGCATCTTTATAGATAGTTGTAGATCAATCTGTCTCAGTTTTGCAGGTACCAAAAAGAAAAAAGCAAAAGCAATCAAAAAAAGAAAGTCTTTTCCATTTCATGCCTCATAGGAACCGAGATAAATCAGGCAAATTCCTACCCAACACCCCCACCACATCACTGAGTCACCCTTCTCTCTTCTTTGGTGACAGTGACCCAGAAGAACCTATAGGTGAACATCCAGAGATATACAAAGATCCTATAGTAGAAGAAGAGTTAGAAACCACTCCATCTGAAGCTATGGCTGACAATAGAAGAGAAGATGAGAGAATAGAAGGTGCCTTCCCCATCCGAGAGACCAATGGAGAGATGAAAATGAAGAACATTAGCCCCTCCGCCTTACCTCACTTCCATGGACTGACTACTGAAGATCCTGATACCTTCCTGTTTGAGTTTGCTGTCCTCTGTAGAACCTATGACTATACTGAAGATGAGCAAAAGCTGAAACTCTTCCCTTCAACTCTTAAGGATGCAGCATTACGCTGGTTCATGGGCTTACCTGGGAATAGTATCACCACTTGGGCTCAGATGCAGCAAGCTTTCAATACCAAGTACAGGGATTATTGTAGGTCTAAGGAAACCAAGGGAGAAATCTTTAGGATGACCATGGGAAATGATGAGTCCTTAGAGGATTATGAGGAGAGGTTCCAACTAAGCTATAAGCGGGCCAGGTGCACACTTGACCCTGAATCCCTCAAGTTGGTCCTGCTCCGAGGAGTCCCTGAAGACCTCTTAGATACCCTTCACATGTTAGCTGGGGGGGACATTTACCAACTTCCTTATGAGGACATCAAGACTGTGTTTAGAAACCACTCCAGGGCAGCTAGGAAACGAGGTAGGGGAAACCTCCTCTCAACTAGTGTCCCTTTCTCCAAACATGAGCTTGCAAATCAATTAGAAGATCTCAAGAGTGAGGTGAGACAGACCATTGCCATGCAACTGGACACATTCAGAATCCAGCAAAAGAAAGAAGAAGCTGAGAGAGCCTTGGCTGTCTTCTGCCCTAGGTGCACCAGGAGACACCCTAAGAACGAATGCCCATTGCATTCGATTGAAGTATGTTTCGTTTGTGAGGAGAACCATCCCACAAATCAGTGTCCAACCTTACCTGGGTTTAAAGCCATGTACCAAGGGACAGAAGCTCCCACTGAACCTCTCTATTACCTCAACCAAAGGAGGCCACAAGGATCTAGACCTTATCAGCAGGGGATGCAAGGGGCACCTCAAGCTTATTACAGCCCCAACCAATCGACTCCTATGCCTTCCTGGGGTCCCCCTGCTCATCCTTCCTGGTCCATGCCTCCTCCATGGTCTTATCCACCTCAGTACCCTACTCAACCTACTTCTCATTCATATCATTCACATGCCCAGCCACAGCCTCAGTGGAATGCACCTCAGTCGGGGTGGAGGCCCCAGTACAACACTCCTCCCGCCATTTTGCCTCCACCACCAGTTCAACCTCAGCCATTACCTCCTGCTCCTCCAAGGAAACCTCAAATGCCTGCTCAACCGAACCTGAACCCCAACAATAGACAGGCCCAGCAGGTATACACTGGGGAAACCTCATGCCCTACCTATGCTGTGGAGATCCAGGAGATCAACCTTCGATCTGGAAAGACTCTACCAGATCGCCAACCTCCTCCCCCAGAGGATGAGCAAGATAAACAGGAAAGTGAACCAAAGGCTATTCCACCCTTTCCTGAGAGACTAACTGCCACCACACAACCCAACCCAGAGGAGGATGAGCTTATGGGTGAGCTCAAGCAGTTGTGTGTAAAAATACCACTTCTCCAAGCCATCAAGGATGTGCCAATATACAACAAACTGGTTAAGGAAAAGTGCTTCAAACACCCAGGCAGGTGGAAGAAAGATGCTTCAACCATCAATGTCATAGGACAACTGTCTGACCTTATGTTAGGACAAGTCATCTGCCCAAAGTACCTAGATCCTGGAAGTCCTGTAGTAGATGTCCACATCAATGGCACCATCATACCTCACACCTTGATTGATCTGGGGGCTGCCATTAATGTGATGACCAGGGACACAATGCTCAAACTCAATCTTCAGGGTTCCTTGAGGAAGACCTTGACAGTACTGCAATTAGCAGATCGCTCCACTGTGACTCCCGAAGGGATTGTGGAGGATGTCTTGGTCTCTATCGACTCTTGGGAATATCCTGCAGATTTCTTGGTTCTGCAACCCAAGGCAAAGCTTACTGGATATCCTCTCATTTTGGGAAGGCCTTGGTTAGCCACTGCAGATGCTTACATAAGTTGTTGTGCAGGAAATATGACCATAAAAAATGGTCCTATGTCCAAACAGCTAGTCCTATACCCTCCTGCCCAACCCTCCTTAGAGCATGACTTACCACTCTGGTTAGAAGAAGGGGAGGAAGATGAGGTGTACTCAGCACCTCTGTGCACCTTAGAGACCACTAGAAGAGACCCCCCAACCGAGGATGACTTGATTGAGACCTTGATCCAGAATCCACCTTCCAGTGCACTATCCTTAGAGAAATTGGTGGAAGATGCCCAAGCTAGCACTTTAGTGGATCTTTGTACAACCAACCCTGTCACTCCCAGAGTCAAGAATGTGGAGTTCGGCCCTGAGAGAACGTTGAAGATCAGCTCCTCTCTATCTCCTTCCCAGGAAAAGGAGCTGTGTAGCCTGTTGGCCAGTCACCTAGATGCTTTTGCTTGGAGCTATAAGGAAATGAAAGGAGTCCATCCTTCGGTTTGTACCCATCACATATATATCAAAGAGGATTGTAAGCCGGTTAGGCAACCCCAGAGGCGAATGAATCCAGCCCTTAAGGACATTGTCAAGGAAGAATTGCAAAAACTGTTGGATGCCGGATTCATCTACCCCATCTCAGATAGTGAATGGGTGTCCCCTCTAGTGTTGGTTCCCAAGAAAAATGGGAAATGGAGAATCTGTGTGGACTACCGGGAATTGAACAAAGCTACCAAGAAAGACCATTTCCCTCTAACTTTCATAGATCAAGTGTTGGATGGATTGGCAGGAAAGAAGTTCTTCTCTTTCCTGGATGGGTTTAGCGGGTACAACCAAATCCAAATCAGCCCAGAAGACCAAGATAAGACCACCTTCACTTGCCCTTGGGGTACCTTTGCCTACCGAGTCCTTCCCTTTGGGCTATGCAATGCTCCTGCTACCTTCCAGAGAGCTGTTTTGAGCATCTTCTCGGAACTAGTCCATGATGCAGTGGAAATCTATATGGATGACTTCACTCCTTATGGGGCCAACTTTCAGGAAGCATTGTCCAATCTAGGAAAAGTCCTAACCAAATGCATCGAGATGAATTTGTCCCTTAGTCCTGAAAAATGTGAATTCCTAATGACTGAAGGGACCGTGCTAGGCCATACCATTTCTTGTCAAGGGTTGCAGGTGGATCCTAACAAAATTGCTCTCATCAAGAAGGTTCCACCTCCTCAGAAGGTAAGGGATGTTCGGAGTTTCTTGGGATTAGCAGGATACTACCGGAGATTCATTAAAGATTTCAGCAAGCTAGCCTCACCATTGTTTGGCCTGTTGGCAAAAGATGTGGAGTTTAAATGGAATGACGATTGTCAGAGGGCTTTAAATGAATTGAAGGACAAGTTGGTGTCAGCCCCAATCCTGAGAGGTCCAAACAGGGCCCTACCTTTCCACATCCACATCGATGCCTCGAACAAAGCCATAGGTGCAGCTTTAGGACAAGTTGAGCAGAAACTTCCATATGCCATTTACTTTGTTAGCAAAAACTTGTCCAAAGCTGAGCTGAATTACACTGTAACCGAGAAAGAATTCTTGGCTGTGGTCCATGCACTGAACAAGTTCCGACATTATATTACTGGCTATCAAACCTTTGTACATACAGACCATGCTGCAATTAGATATTTAATGAATAAACCAGATGTGAATGCTCGTATTATTAGATGGTTACTTTTGTTGTAGTAGTTTGATTTGACCATTGTTGACAAACCAGGTAGAGAAAATGTTGTTGCTGATTTTTTATCTAGATTGGATTTGTCTGCAGATGAGGATGGAACGGTGGATGACCAGATGCCCGATGAGCATCTGTTTGCTATTTCAGTACTCTCTCCATGGTTTGCTGATATAGCAAACTACCTTGTTTCAGCACAGTTCCCTCCGCACCTATCTTCCAAAGAGAAGAGCAGAATCATCAGAAAAAGTGCCTCATTTACTTGGATCGGGGGCAATCTGTTCAAGCTTGGCCCCGATCAGATCTTAAGGCGTTGTGTAAGGGAGGAGGAAGTCTTTGATATCCTCCTCACTTGTCATGATGGGCCTTGTGGAGGACATTTTGCAGCAAAGAGAACTGCCTTCAAGATCCTGCAGGCAGGCTACTATTGGCCCACACTTCATCAAGATGTCAGAAGATATGTCAGCCAGTGTGACCAATGCCAAAAAATGGGGAAACCGACCCAAAGGGATGAGATGCTTCTCCAACCTCAGGTGACTCTTGAGCCATTTGAGAAGTGGGGTATGGACTTTGTGGGCCCAATCAACCCTCCTTCGAGGCAAAGATCTTACATCATTGTGTGCACTGACTACCTGACAAAGTGGGCAGAGACTAAAGCAATCAAAGCAGCAACAGAAGAAAAGGTGGCCAAGTTCCTAAGAGAAAACATCTTCTATAAGTTTGGCTATCCAAGAGAGCTGGTCACTAATCAAGGGATCCAGTTCACCTCCAACCTGATTGAAGATCTACTAGCTCATCACAAGATCAAGCATAGGACTTCCACCCCCTATCACCCTCAAGCAAATGGGCAGGTGGAAGTCGCCAATAGAGCATTAGAAGGGATCTTGACTAAGGTGGTGAGCAGCAGCAGAAAGGACTGGGCAGATCGCCTAGTTGAAGCCACATGGGCTTACAACACCACTTGGAAGACCACCACCGGCTTCACACCTTATGAGCTGGTCTATGGGAAGAAAGCTTTGCTGTCCATTGAGTTTGAATACAACACTTTGAGGATGGCAGCTCAGCTGGACCTAGATCTCAGCCATGCACAACAAGAAAGGCTATTGCAGCTGAATGGCCTAGATGAGCACTGAATGCAGGCCCTCCTTCACTCAGAAGTGGTTTAACTTCAGAGAAAGGTGTGGCATGACCAACATCTCCATGACAAGCAATTTAAACCGGGAGATTGGGCCTTATTGTATGACTCCAGATACAAAGATTTCAAGGGGAAGCTGAGAACCAGATGGCTAGGGCCATATTCAGTGGAAAAATGTCATGACAATGGATCTGTGCTTATTAGGACCATTGATGAGGAAGCCATCCCCATGCTTGTCAACAGGCATCGATTGAAGATCTACAGGAAGCCTCCCTCAAGACAAGAGTTTATCAAAACTATGGAGAAGGCAGTGTTGGTCATAGAGAAGGGTTCTGCCTCTGCTTTCGGCATACCTTGAAGAATCTAAAAAAAATAAAATAAAGATCCTTGGGTGAAAACCTTTCTGAGGCGCCCAAGGCAGGTGGTAGGGGTGAAAACCTTTCTGAGGCGCCCCTATTGTCTTTTCAAAAAAAAGAAAAAGAAAAAAAAGAGATTGGAAAAAAATCCTTGAGTGAAAACCTCTTTGAGGCGCTCAAGGCAGATGGCAAGGGTGAAAACCTCAATGAGGCGCCCCTGTTATCTTTCAAAACAAAAAGAGAAAAAAGAAAAAAAACAAAAGAAAAACAAGGTCAGTAGATTCATTATGTAAAATTGCATGCAGGTGTTCTATGGGGGAGAGGAAGCCTCTCAACTCAAAGCCAAGGGTCCTCATCATGCAGCAAGGACACCTCACCAGCACCTCCTCCAAGAATCCTCATTTTCTCCAAGGTATGTGCAATTTTATTCCAGCTTGAGTCTTCTACAAGAAGACACAGATTTTCTACAGGAAAATGCAGAGTTTCTACAGGAAGATGCAGATCTTCTACAGGAAGGTGCAGACTCTCTACAGGAACGCATCCTTTCTACAGGAAACGCTGTATTTCTACAGGAAGCTTCCTGTAGAAGCTCAGAACAGGCCAGAATTCATTTCATGAGGCGATCTAACGGCTAAGGATCGGTTTGGACGCATGCATGCCACGGTTGTCAACCATGCACATTGCTGCTATCTTGCTCCACCATCCTTGTCGACATGCAACCAAGTACCTGCACCAGCAAAGCAGATCGATGAGTCTCGAGGAAAAAAAAAGCAACCTGTAAATGGAAAAAGTGCTAGAGATCTCACACCATATTCATCACAGTCAGCCCGAGGCTCCGAGAGCATGATCGTGAGGCCATATATCATCGTGCAGCATGCACCCAAGGAGGAAGAACTGTTCCAAGACATCCCGCGGGAGCCCTGTAACAGTTAAACCTGCTAGAGTGGATACCATTCACCGCGCAGGCCATCTGAAGGGAAACATGGGCGCATGCAACTGAAGCATCCCATCCATTGACGGCAGCTCATGAACATGGACCTCCGGGCCTGTGTAAGTCCGCCAGCAGCAGGTAAATCGACTCATCAGCATCCAAATAGCCGAAACATCGTGCACAGCCACGCAGGTAAGTGTCTCGACCCTTCCTTCCATCAGACTGCATGAATGTTACTTTGATTAATTGCTTAGGTGTAAAGGTGAATGGGTTGAGCGGCAGTATGGTCAGTTGGCCGGCCACGTCGGCGAGTTAATGGTCTAGTTGGATGTATGGGTGGCGGCCGTAACAAAAAGAGTGGGCAGCACGCATGTGAGAGAAATCCCGTCGAGGAAACGAGTTCAACAGAAGAGGCGGCGGCAGATCCACGGGAATTGGTGCGGCAGCAAGTGAACGCACAGTTGAATGATGGGGTGACGTCACCCAATGGTCTAGCGGGGACAGCTCACCCCCGCGCCACGGATTCCGCCGAATTTGAAATCTAATCGGCTAGATCACGTTCATGCATTTATCACCCACCAGTTTGAACTCGAGCGGCTATCCTGATCCTTCTGCAGTGTGATACGCCGAGCCTTTGGCTATCAGAGTGGTTGAGAAGAACACCCAAGGCACAGAACGACTGCAGTCTCTCCCGAAAATCGCGCGCTGCATTCTACAGGAACGCTGCCATTCTACAGGAACGCTGCATTCTACAGGAACACTGTCATCCTACAGGAACGCAGTTTTCTACAGGAAAGCGGGTGCCTCACGTAAAAAGGTGGCCAATTAAAGAGGTAACCCCGAACTCTTCATGCAACTGGTTATTAAAGGTGGTAGAATTGTCGTCCACAGTCTGGTCATAGAGAAACGGTGAAATTTTTGTCTGCTATGCCTATACTGTCATTCTATAGGATGTCGAGTAATTAAACTGTGTTAAGTCCTCAGGGATAAGTTTTGTGGGTTATGTGCATGACATTCTATGCTCTGTCTCAGTAAACCAAAATCTCTTCCACAATCACCACCTCTGGTTAAGAAACTTGTTTTATCATGCTGGGTGGTTTTATAAGACGAGAACCCACTGATTCCACCAAATTAAGGGAAAACCAGGAAGTGGTAGAGCTCTTCACACGGGTTCAATGGATATCTTTTTGTGACAAATTACAGGGGTACGATGATGAAGTGGCAGAAGAATTTTTGCAGGCTCTGAAGCCGAAATCCAAGACACTGGCCATAGTGAACTTCAGAGGTCTAAGCCTCAAGCTCACCCCGCAATATATCAGTCGGATCACTGAACTTCCGATGGGTTTGCCATGTGATAAGGAAGAAAGGAAGTTGAGCCAGCAAGCCAAGAAGGAATTCTTTCCACCTGAGGAGGAATTCTCAGAGGACAAAAATGGGGTGCGAAGAACCAGCTTGCTGCCACCATGGAATGAGGTCAGCTTGCAAATCATGAAATATATAACTTGTGAAGGCCGTTTTAGCATCGTGTATGCATATCACTTTCGGTTGCTCACTGAATTGAGGCACCGGATTGATCTTCCTGTAGAACAAAAACTGAGCATCCCTTATTTCCTGTTGCAGTCTCTAATGGAGTGTGCCACAAAGCTAAAAGAGGGCATACCAGATCAGATAGCCCACCATGGGCTGATCAAGCTTCTTGTGGAGGATGTGCTGCATTCATATAAGGTTCCCCTCTCATGGGAATCATTCTGGAATTTGACAAGAGATGGAGACATTAAAATGTTGATTGAAGAAACGGGGTCCTCCAGCAGTGAGGAACAAGAAGCAGTGGCCGAGGGAAAGAGAGAAAAAGGCCAGAAGACCCCGACCACAGTGCAGAAGAAAGAACAAAAGAAGAAGCATGAGGAAAAGGATGACAAAGAAAAAGGTGGCACACCCATCTTCTCAGCAAGAGAAAAGAGGTTGAAGAGTAGAACGGACAAAGCTGAGGTGGTCCACATCAGCCCAAGTACCTCATCAGCACCTGAAACCAAGGCAAAAAGCAAAACCCATGCGGCTAAGCAAGAAAAGGTGGTGACACCCGTGTCTACAGGAAAGCAGAAACAGGCTTCTACAGGAAGCCCGAAAACAGAGACAAGGGCTTCTACAGGAAGCCCGAAATTGGCAAAAGGGGCTTCTACAGGAAGCCCGAAAATCATTGAAAAAGAGGCTTCTACAAGAAGCCCGAAAATTACCATAGCAGGGTCTTCTATAGGAAGCCCAAAATTGGTGAAGAAAGGATCTTCTACAGAAGGCCCGGAAGTGGGCAAAGCAGGGTCTTCTACAGGAAGCCCGAAATCTGAAAAGAAGGGGCCGTCTACAAGGAGCTCTGAGAAAGCAAAACGCAAGGAAGAGAAGGCTGGTATTCCCGAAAAGGAGGCAGCAGCTGCGCTGGCCGCCCTCAGTACACCTCCAAAGCCGAAGGAGAAGAGAGAAAGGGAGAGCCCTCTACCATCTGAAGCCAGGAGAAGTAAGAGGGTAAACACGAGCAAGCCGCAGCCTCCACCCAGCAGCCAAACCATTTCAGGGGGTGTCCCTACTTCGCCCAGTAAAAGATCCCCCTCTAAAACATCGGCCACCCCCGAGAAGGGAAGCCCAAAAATAACTTCCTGGACACGAAGGATAGGCCAATCGGCTTCCGAAGCCCGGCTCAAGGAAACGGAAAAGGGGGAGGAAGCGCCACCATCATCACCACCAGGGGCAGAAAAGGCAGGGCCACCAAGAACAGGAAAGGAAGAGCATGCTTCGGGCTCTAGTTCTCGGCCAAGGACAAGGAGCCGGAGCAAAGTTACTCAAGGATGAGCAAATAGTTTAGCTGGGGGGTGATGATGAGCCCCAATTTTTGGTACAATTTGGGCTCATATTGGCCTACTTACCTTGCTCAACCATTCATATTTTACCACTTATGCATTCATTTCTTGGTATATTCGTGTTGTTTGTAGGAAGAAGGGCATGCATTATATCTATGTGACTAATACATGATGATTTCAGGTTCTTGGCATTAAAGAGAGCAAAAGACCACGCAAAAGGAGACAAGGAGACAGCAAAGTTGACATTGCGGGTTCAAAGGGAGGTTGTCCGCAGTCTTGATGACCCTCCTCGTGATTTTCACCTTCACTCCGAGCTCTAACAGCTCTCCCCACCGAGCTTAAAGGCAACCAACACGTTCTACAGGATCAGCAGTTTTACAGCAGTTTGACTCTCAGTTGGACAGCCAAGCTCCACGAATGGAGGAAGCCATCTTGATCTTCATTTTGTATAAATATGAAGGCCGTAGCCTTTGTTAGGAGCTTTTTGAACTTTTGGACTGATATTGTAATTTTTGGAGCATAGCTCGGTTTTTGTTTTTGTAAGCCAGTTTTGGCATGACCTCAGACTTTTGGTTATGAATAAAGGCAAGCAGATTTGGATCTAATTCTGAGCTTTTAAGGGAGCTATAGCTCTCAGGTTAGGGCCCAACCTGAGAGCAATAGATCTCCTCTCCTTGTAGTGTTATTCACCTTTCTTTCCAGCATTTTGTTTACTTGTTTTGACATGCATTTCAAGAATACAGTTTGCTGATTTGATTTCGTTAATAGGATTGAGTAGGATTGGTTTATGATTAAATTACTTTCAGCTGCTTAGATTCGGATAGGAGGTTTGTAATACACAGGAGCTCCAAGAAAAGGTTGTTAGAGATCACTGCCATCTCTGTTTAGGGATTGGGGTGTAGTCTATACCAACCACCAAAAAAAACGCAGTCTTTTCTACCTTCATGCAAGCTGCAACACAATCGGTTTAATCGTGAATCCTTCCATGCACTTTCGCTCTTGAGCCATACTTCGTCATTGCAATTCCATGCACGACTTTTCTTCCTGATTTACATCACTGTTTATTGATTTAATAGCACAGGTAGCACTCGTTAATGAATTCTCATTTTTTTGGTGCAAGACACAAGTCATTTGTTTTATTTACACTGCTCCACATCATTCTACTTCCTTCTTCTTCTTCTTAACCTCTCCTCAAGCCACCTACTCGGCCTCTGTTCAGCTCGTTTACCTTCCAGCTCATCCATTGCCACGTAGCTTCATCTCTTTGACCTTTCGTTGCTGCCATCCTTCTATCCACCACCCAACTCCGTGCACTCTCTCTCCATCTTGTTCCTCTGCCCCTGAGCCATCACAAGTTCCATCTCCACCTTACCTATCCTCCCAAACCGTTCCATCACTTCACCATCACCCAAAACTTCCACTTACAGCACATCCTGTAGAAGTTAGCAGACTTCCTGTAGAATTCCTTAGTTTCCTGTAGGATCCCCTGCAGACATCCTGTAGAAGCCTGCAAACTTGGTTGCCAAGCATCTGAATGTTGTAGACTTCTGGGGACTGATGCTAGGGACCCTCTGGGACCTCTCCCAACCATCCTGACCTTTCCCAAGCTTCCTCTCGCTTCGCACCACCTCTGCACAGCCAAACCCTAATAAGAAACAAAGTCATAATCACTCCATCCACTTAAGCAAAAACACAAAAACAATGTTCTTTTTCATAGAAGTAGTTTGAGTTCATGCATTTCACATCATTAGAAGTAATGGCATCATTTGTAGACATTTGCACTCTCACTATTGCACCATAGAGGTTAAACTAGTCAGATTAGGGTTTACTAGGGTTTCCATGCTTTGGTTGGCTTTCAGTTCATTTTTGCAAAGTAGATCAATTTCCCTTAAGATAGCCTTCGTCCATCATTTAGAAAGCTTATTCTGAGAGCATATAGAAGTTGGCTTGAGCCCTAGTGGACTTGTGCCAGCTGACCAAGTGAAAGCTGCGACAAGAGCTAGTACTTGTGCATACAACACCGTCGCTTCCAAGTTTGTACGAACTACCGGGTTGATAAAATTAGAGATAGGGAGCCCCAGGAGTTGTGGCATTATTGCTACAATATTGGAGCCCACCAAGATGCACTCTCAAGCGAGGATGAGGATGTGGAAGCAGTGCTTTGCTCCATTTCTATTATCCAACCAGGTTTGAAAAACGAAGCAAGGGATGAATGGAAGAATGACGAAGAAGTGTGGGAACTCATTCAAAAGTTACAACAAGACCCCAGTACATCTGATACATTTAGCTGGAAAAAGGACTCGTTATGGTATAAAGATCGCTTATACCTCTATAAGAATTCCCAACTCAAACAAAAGATTCTTATGTAATTGCACACCTCTCCCTTAGGAGGGCACTCGATACTTTTAGAAACTTACCACAGGGTTAAGAAGGATTTCTTTTGGGATGGCCTTAAATCTAATATTCAAAAGTTTGCAGTGGAATTTTTGGTTTGCCAACAAAATAAAGTTGAAGCAATTAAGACCCCAAGTCTATTACAACCTTTAGTCATTCCAAGTCAATGTTGGGAAGAGGTTTCAATGGATTTTATCATAGGTTTACCCAAGTCCAAAGGAAAGAGTGTCATCATGGTGGTAGTTGATAGACTTACCAAGTATGCACATGTTTGTCCATTATCTCATCCCTTTAAATCTAGTATAGTTGCTATTGCATTTATGGAAACAATTTAAAAGCTACATGGAAACCCAAAGATTATTGTAAGTGATAGAGATCCCATTTTCACTGTAAATTTTTGGACATAATTATTTTCTTGTCTAGATACTCAGTTAGCTCATAGCTCATCGTATCATCCTCAATCTGATGGGAAAACTGAGATAGTGAGAAAATGTTTGGAAGGATATATTCTTTGCTTTATATCTGATAAATAGACACAATGGGTCAAATGGTTACCTCTAGCTTTATGGTGGTATAACACTTACTTCCATACAACAGAAAAAATGAACCCATTTATGGCAATTTATGGATATCATCCATTATCCATCACATCATATTTAAGAGAAAATTATAAGGTTCAAGCAGTGGAAGATCACATCGAGCATCAACAACAAGTTGTCCAACTCTTAAAAGATAACCTCACTTTGGCATAGAATATAATGAAAAAACAGGAAGATCAACATCACAGTGAAAGAAGTTTTGACGTAGGTGACTGGGTATTTCTATGGCTACAACCATACAAACAAATGTCCTTCAAGCAAGCTAAGAAGGATAATAAATTATTGCCAAAGTATTATTGTCCATACAAGGTGTTGCAAAATATTGGTACTATGGCATATAAATTGGAGCTTCCTACAACTTCTCGAGCGCACGCATTTTTCCATGTTTCATGCTTAAAGAAGGTTATAGGTGACAAGCTCCCAGTTTAAACAATATTTCCAGAACTTAACGGGGAAGGAAAATCATATTGGAACCTGAAGCAGTCATAATAACAAGAACTCAACAGCTATGAAATCAATCAATTTCAGAGTATCTCATCAAGTGGAAGAACTTACCCATTGAAGATTCCACATGGGAGGATGAGAATTTTATACAGAAGCATCCAAAACTACTCAAGAATTGAGGACACCACTTTTCTGAAGGAGAGGAGAATGTTAGGCCCCTATAGTACTAGTGTATTCCCTTATTATTATTGTCATTGTAGCCCCTTATTGTTATTGTTGTGCGCATGTTGTCCCATATTGTTATTATTGTGCCCCATAGAAGCCCACTATTGTTATTGTTATGCCCTGACATTATTATTGTTATGTCAGAATTGACTATATTGTGACCCCTTAGAATCCTATATATAGAAATGAGTTCTTGTCATTTGTATCATCCAAGAATTGTTCATTTATGTAATGTAAAGGAGGTTTCCCCCTCGAAGAGGTTGATTTTGAAGTCGTTGCTCTATCTTTTATTCTATTTTGTGAGCTAGTTGCATAACAAAAAATGCCACAATGAGCTAGTTGGTGGCTGCAAGGGGTTGCTGGTTACAAGCTGAGGACCATCTTGGAGAAGAAAAAAATCACTCCTGGGGATATTACCCACAAAATGGTGGGTAACATTTGGCTCCAACTGTGTCGTGATCTCTTAGAGAAGTGGGTGAAGCTACTCGAACGGGAGGTCATGAGAACTCCACCAATCTCTTGGTTATCGTAGACTTGTCACCTGCAAATATACTATATGGAAAAACATGGGGTAGCATGCTTTTACAGTGTCTCATGATTGCACATGCTAATATGTTAGGTGAGAAAATCAACAGAAAAAAGAAAAAAAATGCATCTATCTACCATGATAAAATCACATGATGTTATTTCTAATGCAAAAATCAGCATGCAATGTATCCTACTCTACCATGCATATCATACAATGTCAAGCCTCAAGATAATACTCCTTTAGGAGTTTCCCATTCAAGGGAAGGGGAATGGCTTCTCCTTATGGATTTTCTAAATTATATGAGTTCATTCCTGCCACATTACTTATCTTGAATGGACCTATCCAAAGGTTATCCCACTTCTTGTGCATACAAGGTTTTTCTCTTCTTTTATCCCATAAGAGCACTAGGTCACTAGGTTTGAAGGCTTTGTGTCATCTATATTTGAAATCCACTTTAATTTTATCATGACTATGGCCAATCTGGTCAAAATATTTCCTTCTATTTTCGTCGCTTTCAATAATTTGATTAATCCGGGATTGTATGGCATTTTGTTGATCGGGAAAAGCTTTCAGGAATTCAAGGATGGGAAACTGCATTTGAATAGGTAACTAGGCTTCAGAACCATAAACCAATTGGAATGGGCTAAAACCATTAGAAGCCTTTACAGTTGTTTGGTTAGCCCATAAGTCGTACTTGATCTTGCTATCCCACCCCCTTTTATTATCACCAATAGTTATTTTGATAATTTTTATGAGGTTATTATTACTAGCTTTAGCCTGCCCATTTCCTTGAGGGTAGTAGTTGGAGGAATGTGATAATATTATGTCATACTTGTTACAAATGGATGTCTGAGCCATGGAATCAAAAGATTTGGCATTATCAGTGATAATCTTGGCGAGAATGCCAAATCTGGTAATAATATTATCATCAAGGAAATTAATAACCACCTAGTTAGTTTCCTTCTTGGTTGGTATCACTTCAACCCACATGGTGAAGTAGTCAGTTGCTATGATGATCCATTTATGCCCATTACTAGAATTTTCCTTGAATTCACCAAAAAAATCTAAGCCCCATTGTTGGAAAGGTGCATTAATAGCAACATTTTTCAATGGCATAGCAACAAGGTACTACTTTCCAGTGAATAATTGGTAAGGTTGGCATCGTTTTACAAAGTTAAGGGTGTTAGCAAAGATGGCGAGCCAATGATAACCTACTCTCAAATTATGAGTGGTGGTTTGGGTAGCATAATTTCCACTGTGTAAACCAACATGGAATTCATTCATCAATTTTTTAGATTCCTCTTTGCTAACACATCGGAGGATTACCCCATCAGGTCTCATCCATCCAATGCCATATTGCATCAAGCAGAACTTAGATTCTTTTAGCCTCAAAGCTCGCCTCTTATGATCAATAAGGTGGGGAGGGGCAAACATATTACGCAAATAATAAACGATGTCTGTGTACCAGTCATCATTTTTTAGCCCAGTGGATGTAGCGCATAATTTCTCCTCCTCTCCTTCTTTAATGGCTTGATTGTTACTTTCAGTAAGCATCTCATCCAATCCTTGTTTCTTGATGACCTTTTTAGGGTAGATATCAAAGTCGTATTCTTGGATTTTTGATACCCATTTTCCTCTAGATATGAGACAATCAAATTTTGATAGCACATCCTTCATAGTAGGGTAAGGTACATATGTATATATTTTATTGTAACCTACATAGGCTCTAAAAAAATTAAGGGACTTGACAAGAGCATATGATTTCTTTTCAGTAATGGTGTCTCTTGTCTCAACATCTTTGAGGGGTTTTCTCATGAATGCCACTGGTCTTTCCCCTCCTTCCTCATCCTTTTTCATGAGGATAACAATTATAGTGTCCTTGGATGCGAAGGAATATATAATAAAGTCCTTATTGTAGTTAAGGTTGATTAAAACAGGGGTAGAGGCCATTCTTTCTTTAATATCTTCAAAGGCCTCATTTGTAGTCTAGTTCCATGAGTAGTGAGTATATTTCTTTAGGAGGTCATTCATAGGCTTGACAATTTCAACAAAATTTGGCACAAATCTCATTATAGATTTTATTTTGCCAAAAAAGGATCGTAAGGAACTTTGATCTTTAGGAGGGGGATTGCTTTTGATGGATTGAATTCTCTCGGGGTCAATACTAATCCCATCCTTAGAGACCACGTGCCCTAATAGTTTACCCTTTTTAACACCAAATATTGATTTCTTAGGGCTCAGGTAGATGTTTTATTGCCTACATTTCTCAAATACCTTTCTCAAGTGTTTATAATGATCATGTCTTTGCTTAGAAGCGAAACTCAAATCGTCTTGGTAAATTTCTATGATCTTTTCAATAAGGTCTCTAAAGGAAAAATCCATGCCCCTTTGGAAAGTGGATCCAACAATGAGGAGAACAAATGGAATCCTAAGCTACATGTATGTTCCCCATGTTCTGGTGGAGGGATTTTTTAAGTGGTCCTCTTCCTTTACAATGACTTGGTTGTACCTAGAAAAACCATCAAGGAATGACATCATTTGGGAACCCATTATTACTTTCAAGGGATTTTCCATATTGGGCAAGGGGTAATTTTCTTTTAGACACACACGATTGAGATCCTTGAAATAAATGCACATCCTAATACTGTCAATCTTTTTATGGGCGATCAAAGGGTTAGAGATTGAGGATGAATTTTGTATAGGGGTTATTATCCTTGCATTGACCATCCTTTGGAGCTCTTCCTTGACCAAAGATGTAAGCTTGGTGTTTATTCTTCTCAACCTTTGCTTGACGGGCTTGGCACCTTCCTTGAAAGGAATAGTATGTTGGATAACCTTAGGGCTATATGCTTTTAAGTCATTATAAGACCAAGAAAACATATCCTTGAATTCACTCAAAAATTTCTCGAGTTCTTCCCTTTATTTTTTAGACAAGTTCTTCCTGATTTTGACCATCTAAGGAGGGGTTTTAGATCCAAGGTTGAGATCTAATGTTGTAGAAATTCCCACTGTAGATCACCTGATAATGCAATATACTAAAGCAAAATACTTGATCTACTTCTACAGAAAAACTTGCGGAAGCTTAATCGATTATGAGCAAGATCAAATAGAACACATATAAAAGAGAATGAGAAATCAATCACACATGAACACAGAAGAATACTCTGGGGAAAGCCTCAGCTAGAAAACCCCGATCTTTGTATTATCATACAAGTGGAAATATTTCCGGATTACACAAAGCTTTAGCTCACAAGCTATCCATCTCTTAGTACAATCCCTCAATACAGCTCATAGACTGAATAGACACAACATATGTCTTCCTCCAATCCTCGAAGCCTCCTATTTCCTTGTGCAGATTCTCCTGGGGTCCAATGCTGCCACCTGTGTGAATTGACCTCATCACACACTCATCAAACTCAGAAGTA
This sequence comes from Pinus tabuliformis, assembly GCA_031772625.1. Lineage (NCBI taxonomy): Eukaryota > Viridiplantae > Streptophyta > Pinopsida > Pinales > Pinaceae > Pinus > Pinus tabuliformis. The sequence continues at coordinate 950,821,295 of CM062806.1, forward strand.
ACTGCGCAATCTACAAGGAACGAATTCCTTTTGCATGCAAGAGATATCCTCAATGGAATATCCCTGCAACTGATAGTACACTGTCCCATCATCTGATCTCAACTGGGTCTCTGACTTAACTGACATGCATGAGTTATTTATGAGAGAATATTCAGTTATCTGAAGTGCAACAGTTACATGCATGCATGCATTAACTAATTGAACTCATAATCAGTTCCAAAAACTATTGGTACTAATATAACTGGACTTAACTCAGTTAAGTGAGCTAACTAATTACAACTCAAAGTACAACTCATCCTAATCTCCTTTAATCAAGGGATAACTTCCTCAATCAAAGGGGAAACTGTTGCATGTCTTCACATAGACTTCATGTTTGATTTTCTACAACTAATTAACTCAAGATGAATTAATTAATTATTTTACAAACAACTACTAAGATCAAATTCGAATTTTTAATTCTCAATTTTAGTTTAGGGACTAACTAAAATTGGAATGTATCCCGAAATGCTATTTATAGCAATGCTATTTTTAGCACTTCTATCTTTAGCATTTCTTGTTGCTATTTTCAACAAATGTATCAGGTGATTGTTGATCATCCTTTTTAGTAGTGGTAACATTATCCCTATCAAAGTGTTGTTTCAGTTCCAAGGAAGGTATATTGTGGAACTATCTTCATTGATGGATAGGTTAAGGTTTTCAACGAACTATTTTGATAGAATCATGCCCCATGTTGGATTTATTTTGATAATGAGAATTTTTATGGAGAATTCTCTCTAGGGATGTGTATGGAAAAAGATCATTCTACCTTCTACCAGCCCACATACCCTGAATTCTTCATGATTTAGAATCATCTTGCCCCATAATTTCTTTGAAAGAGTAACCCCAAGCATTTTCATAATACTCAAAGGAATGATATGGATAGGGCTCCCTGAATTTAGGATGAAATTCTTTAAAGTATGCTTGTTTATTCCCAAAGTCACATAAAAAGGGTTAGTCAAACTTAAAATGAATCTTAATGTAATTTTGGTAGTGGGTCAAGAGGTTCCTTTGCCTTGTTGATTTCTTGTGTCATGATTTCTTCATGATTGGGAATACTTTCATTTGAGGGGGGAGGATCATCTTCAATTTGCAACATGTTGATCTAATTATGCTTCATGGATTCATCAAGTTCAATCATCATGTTTTGAGCTTGGAAAATGATAGAGGGGTTTTATTCTAGACATCAAAGACCAACTCTCCTTTGAAGGCATTGAGGTAAGTAGCCATAGCTACATTCTTTGGGGAGACATTTCTTGAGGGAAACAATGGATAACCATATTGAATAGTTGGTTAAACTCAGCAATGGTCTCATCCTCTTTCTTTTCACTAGACAAGAACCCTTTGTAGATTTGGACCATGTCCTTTTTGGGTAACCATCTTCTTTTAAAGGTTTGGAAAAATCCTTCCCATATGGAGATGGAAGATGATGAAAGGTTGAAATACCAATCTCGGGAATACCTGTCATTGTTGTAGTAAAGGAAATCATTTAGCTATAGTCATTATATAGTTTATCACATGTTTGGCATTCAAATTTTAAGAGATGTTCATGGGGGTCCTCCTTTCCTATGAACATATACCTTTGGGGATCTTCAGGTACTGCAAAAAAGAGAGACCCAGTCATGGAGGAAAGGTCTAAAGTTCTAAATATCTTATGCTTCTTCCTTAATTGATTGAGATTTTTGTTGAAGAAAGGAATACGGGGTTCATCATCTCTCCTTCGATGGTAAGTCAGAACCTCAACATATTCCATCTAGGAGAGAGAATGTGGAGTCACAAGAGGAATTCTTTATAGATGTCATCAATGAATTAATTCCTCGATGATTCACTAGGAAGGTGATGTAGGAGCATGAGGCTTGAAGACAAGAGGCTTCGAATTTATTACAAAAATATTTAAAAAGTTTACTAGAAAAGGATTGGGATCCTTTAGCTGTCAATTTACAAAGTTTTCTAGATAGGATTTGAGTTAGGATTTAGGGATTGAGTGATTTTATAATTAATTCAAGATGTTTAGATTCAGTTGAGATTCTCAAGGAGAATATCAACCAGATTGGATATTGTCTAAGATTAGGCAGATTCGATCCATGGATTAAGAATCTGATTGTTAGAATGAAATAGTATTTATGTAAGTTTTGAATGATTGTAAAGGGATTTTGACTGATTTGGCTTGATTAGGCCGTATAAGATTAAGTTACAGAAATTGTATCTCTGTGTATTTGTGTACAATTGGTCAATCTCAGAGGCGTTTTATTCCTTCGAAATATATCTGAGTTCTGTTGATTTCCTGTTTGAATTTTAAATTAGAGTATGTAAAATCTGTATTGCATCACCAATATTGCATTTTCCGTGGTTTGAAATAATTTGTTTATGATTAAAAAGATAGGAGAATATGGTTTGAGACAAGTTAAATGTAGCGGAGGTGTTAAGTTTGGTAGAACAGAGAAAAGAAAACCTAACAAAATTGTGTTAAACCAAAGGAGAATGGAACTGTCCGATCTACAGATATAATAGATCTAACAGTCATCGAACGCCAATAAGATCATGCGTTAATCAAGGAAGAAAAGCAGTTTTATCAGTGTAGTTATTTATCAGGTGGAGAAAAAGTGGTAAGCTATCTTTTGAAATTCTAAGAGATTCCATTAATCGACCAACACGTAGCACTCGGGTGGAGAGAGAAAACCACTTTATCAGGTGGATAAACATTGTGCAAGATCTCCGTCCGATATCGCTGTTAACCATTGGATTAAATGTGCTTTGATCAACAGTGGAGGATCACCAATTAGTTTTGTTGATCGGGTGAACCAACAACAGTCAGATTGAAAGGTAAGATCAACAATGGAGAGTTAGCGCGATAATGTTTGTGGGAAAAGCAGACGCGATAAGGAATTAACCAAAAGTTTAAATTCCTTTTGGTTCTGTGGCAATTGAAAGGTTATCATATTGTGACTAAAATTAAGCAGTTCCACTAATTTAGTAGAATAGCCAAGTTTGGAGGTAGATGACTAATACTCCAAAAGAAATCCAAGAAGAAGTTCCACCTGAACTTGCAGAAATCATTTTTGGATTTGAACGATTATTCATTACACCTGCTCCCAGACCACCATTTTTGGTATCAGAGAAGCCTACTAACACTGAACGGGATCTCAAGGATCAGAAAAAGAAATCCAACATGGATTTTAGAGTTGGAGGAAGAGGTGGTGGTCAAAGAAGAGGAAGACTAGTTGAAAATGTTGAAGTGTTGGAAGCTATGCAATAGATGCAAGCTAGATTGGAAGTAATGGAAATGGGAAGAGATGCAGATGCTGGAGATGTCAGTGAAACTGAAGTTGGAGTTGAAAAATAAGAGGAACCTATAGATGTAACTCCTGAAATGAGATTCTTTAAGTCAGTATTGTGATCCACATCCAAGCCTAGACTTGAAGTTTCAATCTACACAGGAATCTTAAGCCTTGAGTAACTGATAGACTACATAAATGACATGGAGAAATTCTTCGATTATGAAGAAACATAAGAAGGAATGAAGGTGAAGTTTTCTATCACAAAACTGAAAGGACATGCAACACTTTGGTGGGATGGAGTGCAGGCAGAAAGAAGAAGACTTGGCAAATAACCAATTAAGAATTGGAACAAGATGGTGGAAAAACTGAAAAGTAAGTTTTTGTCAAGTGATTATTAGCAAACATTATCTAGATAGATGCAGAATCTTAGACAGAGGTTTATGATAGTAAAGGAATACACAAAGGAATTCTACAAAGTGAGTATAAGAGTAGGACAAATCCAAGATACAAATGAGATGGTTTCAAGATATGTGAATGGTCTCAGAATGGAGATCCAATATGAGATAAGTGTATTGTCTCCTAAAACAGTAGATGAGGCTTATCAGATGGTATTGAAGGCTGAAGAAAAAGTCATGAGGAAGAATTCTGCCAGAAATAGAGGTACTTCCCGAGGAAGGGGAAGTCAAGGTGGTAGAGGAAGATCTACAACACCTAGAGATGGAACTAGCAGTAGCTTAAGTTAGCATGCACCCACAAGAGGTGATGCAAGTGGTAGAGGGAGTTTTTCTAGAGGAAGAGGAGGCAGAGGTAGAGGAAGATAAATAAGATCTTACAGATGTAACAAGCTGGGACACAGAGCTTATGAGTGCCCATAAAATATAGGAATGAATCAGAGGAATGCAATTGTTGCAAAAACTAAAGAAGAAGCAACAAAGGTAATAGAAGAAGAGAATGTACAAGAGAATGGGGAATCTTTGGTAGTCAACAAAATTTTGTAAAACCAGTTAAGGAAATTGTTGAACCAGCACAAATAAAAACCTTGTTCAGGATTGTGTGTAAGGTTCAAGGAAAGTGTTGTCAGATGATAATAGACAGTGGTAGTACAGATAATTTGGTCTCCATAGAAGTGGTGGAGAAGTTGAAGTTGAAAACAAATAAACATACAACACCTTACAAGGTGTAATGGCTTCAAAAGGGATATCAGTTGGTAGTGAATGAGCAATGTGAAGTGGAGTTGCAGTTGGGTAAATATGAAGACAAAATTTTGTGCGATGTGATGCCTATAGATGTGTGTCACATATTGTTGGGTAGACCTTGGCAGTATGATAGAGGAGCTATGCATGGAAAGAAGAACACATACAAATTTAGCAAATATGGTGTCAATCATACATTGCTGCTAATAGGAAAAGAGGATACATCAAAGAAACCTGATCCAAAGACCCTTTTGCTAAGTGGAAAGGAGTACTTGCAACAGATGGAAGAAGATGAGGTAAGTTTTGCATTGGTTTGTAAACCCGAGGTAATAATTACTTCCACAAAATTTTCTGATTTACCAATTGAAATTCAAGAGATGCTGGATAGTTATTGTGATATCATTATAGATGATTTGCCTGATGAGTTACCACCCATTAGAAAAATCAGTCATCACATAGATTTGATCCAAAAGAAAATCTACCTAATAAAGCAGCTTATAGGATGACTCCCATAGAGAATGAAGAGATCAGGAAACAGGTTCATGAGCTGTTAGACAAGGGACTGATTAGAGAGAGTTTGAGTCCTTGTGTAGTGCCAATAGTGTTAAGTCTAGAGAAAGATGGAGGCTAGAGAATGTGCATTGATTCAAGAGCAATCGATAAGATAAAAATCAGGTACAGATTTCCTTTACCTAGAATTGAAGATTTGATGGATTGTTTGACTGGAGCTAGATATTTTACAAAGTTAGATTTAAAAAGTGGTTATCATGAAATCAAAATTAGAGAGGGAGATGAGTGGAAAACTGCTTTTAAGACCAATGAAGGATTGTATGAATGGATGGTAATGCCTTTTGGATTGTCAAATACCCCTAGTACATTTATGAGGCTCGTGAATGAAGTTTTGAGAGAATTTATTGTTAAATTCATAATAGTATATCTGGATGATATATTAGTTGACAACAGATCAAAAGGGGAACATGTGAGGCATCTGAACTATGTCTTACAAAGGCTACAACAAGAGAAGTTACTATTAAATTTAAAGAAATGTTCATTCATGAAGGAGGAATTGGTGTATTTGGGCTTTGTTATTTCTACTGAGGGGTTAAAGATGGATCCAAAGAAGATCAAGACTATCATGGAATGGACATCACGAAAAGGTGTCTTTGAGGTAAGAACTTTTCAAGATCTTGCTAGTTTTTACAGGAAATTCATAAGGAATTTTAGTAAGATCAATGCTTCAATTATTGACATAATAAAGAAGGATAGACAACCATTTAAATGGATTGCTGAAGCTAAAAGGAACTTCTAGTTGTTGAAGAGAAAGATTACTGAGAAACCTATTTTGATTTTTCCTAATTTTAATAAACCTTTTCAAGTGAAGTGTGATGCCAGTGGAGAAGCCATTGGAGCTGTTTTGAGTCAGGAAGACAGGCCTGTAGCTTATTTTAGTGAAAAGTTGAATGAGTCAAAGAAGAAATATTCTTCTTATGACTAGGAGTTTTATGCAGTGGTGCAATCTTTGAAGATGTGGAGACATTACTTGATGTCCAAGGAATTCATACTGTATTCAGATAACCATGCACTACGATACATTATGCAATAGCCAAAGCTTAACCAAAAGCATGTACAATGGGTAGAATAGCTTCAAAGTTTTAATTTTGTGTTAAAACATATAACTAGTCAATCAAACAAAGTAGCAGATGCCTCAAGTAGAAAAAGCATTTTAGTTCAAGAAAGTAAAATTCAAGTGCTAGGTTTTGATTTTCTTAAAGAGTTACATGAGAAAGATCTAGATTTTAAAGAGGCATTTGAAGCTTGTAGAAATCATATTATGTTAGACAGAAGCAAGTGGCTGGATTATTTCCTGTGAGAGGGACTATTGTTTAAAAGAAAACAATTGTGCATACCAAGTTGTCCTATGAGGGAGAATTTAATCAAGGAGAAACATAGTGGTGGACTAGGAGGACATTTTGGTGCAGACAAGACTTATGAGCAGTTGAACCGATTTTATTTTTGGCCAAAGATGAGAGCTGGAGTGGAAAAGTATGTGAAAAATCGTAAAATCTGTTAGTATGCAAAGAAAAGGAGCCAAAACACAGGTTTGCATGTTCCATTACCTATTCCAGATAGGCCTTGGGATATGGTAAGTATGGATTTTGTTTTGGGTTTACCAAAAACTCAAAGGGGACATGATTCAATTTATGTTTTGGTTGGCCGATTTTCAAAAATGGCACATTTTATTCCATGTTATAAAACCAGTGATGCTACTCACATTGCTAATCTATTTTTTAAGGAGATTGTAAGATTACATGGGTTACCTAAGAGCATTGTTTTAGATAGAGACACCATATTTGTTGGACATTTCTGGAGGACATTATGGAAGAAGCTTGGAACTAAATTGAGTTTCAGTTCTGCTTATCATCCTCAGATTGAAGTTGTAAATAGAAGCTTGGGTAATCTTCTAAGAATTCTTTCAGGTAAACATCCAAAACAGTGGGATCAAGTATTCGCACAGGCAGAATATGCTTATAATGATTCTCCTAATAGGTGTACAGCGCAGAGTTCATTCCGTATAGTTTATGGAATGCACTCGAGGGGAGTGTCTGAATTGAGAGACTTGGGAAAACCTGAAATGAGAAGTGCTAAAGGAGAAGATTTTGCTATAGAAGCTCAAGAAATACATGAACAGGTAAAAAAACAATTACAGGACAACAACATAAATACAAGAGCAGAGCAGATTTGAAGAAGAGAGAAGTTAATTTTGAAGTTGGAGATTTGGTTTTAACACACCTAAGGAAGGAAAGATTTCCAAAAAGGGAGTATAACAAGCTAAAGTTTAAGAAAATTGGACCATGCAGAATCTTGAGGAAATTTTCCGCAAATGCATATGAAATTGAATTACCCCCTAATATTGGAATATCTCCAATTTTCAATGTTGCTGATTTGTATAGGTATGAAAGTGGAAATGCATATGATACAACAGAGGATCAATAAGGACAAGAGATTGATAGGGTAAAATAGTTACCTATAGCAAAGGAATTGAAGCCAGAGAGGATTTTGGACAAGAAATTATTGAAGAAGACAAGAGGACAAGAGTATTTTTAGTATTTCATTAAATGGAAGGATCAACCAAGTGCTAAAGCTACTTGGATGATAGATGCCATGCTACAGAAGTTGGTCAGTTCTGTAGAAGAGCTCATGGACAGGAGCCCATGAAGAGTTTTTTCCTCAGGAGTCTGATGCAGGAGCATGAGGCTTGAAGATAAGAGGCTTCCAATTTATTCCAAAAATACAAATAAACTTTACAAGCAAAGGAGTGGGATCCTTTAGCTGTCAATTTACAAAGTTTTCTAGATAGGATTTGAGCTAGGATTTAGGGATTGAGTGATTTTATAATTAATTCAAGATGTTTAGATGCAGTTGATATTCTCAAGGAGAATATCAACCAGATTGGATATTGTCTAAGATTTGGCAGATTCGATCCATGGATTAAGAATCTAATTGTTAGAATGAAATAGTATTTATGTAAGTTTTGAATGATTGTAAAGGGATTTTGACTTATTTGGCTTGATTAGGCCGTATAAGATTAACTTACAGAAACTATATCTCTTTTTATTTGTGTATAATTGGTCAATCCTGGAGGCGTTTTATTCCTTCGAAATATCTCTGAGTTCTGCTGATTTATTTTTTGACTTTTGAATTAGAGTATGTAAAATCTGTATTGCATCACCAATCTTGCATTTTCCATGGTTTGAAATAATTTGGTTATGATTAAAAACATCGAAGAGTATGGTTTAACACAAGTTAAATGTAGCGGAGGTGTTAAGGTTTGCAAAACAGAGAAAAGAAAACCTAACAAAATCGTGTTAAACCAAAGGAGTCTAGAACTGTCTGATCTACAAATCCAATAGATCTAACAGTCATTGCGCACCAATAAGCTCGTGCATTAATAAAGGAAGAACATCGATTTTATCAGTTGTTATAAACATATTTGGGCAAATCAACCCCAAACTTATATGTCGATGTATTAGGGCTCATCAACCCCTAAAAGAGTTGTTTCATACCCTAATGGAACTTAGTCATCTAAGTGCATCATTCCCCAAAAGTTCCATCTCAGAAATCATCAAGAAACTACCTAAACTGAACCATACTGACTACTCCACTGGCAAAGTGCGATGCATACTGACTGGTACACTGTCAGGGTGTGATCCATACTGTTTAGGCCTTCTATAGGGTGTGATGGGCGAGGATGGACAAATTTTTGGGATAGTTTGTTAGTTGGTTGCTCATGGAATCTTCTAGAAACTTCTCCTGTGCCACTTGCCTCTCTGAATTCGCCCAAGGATGACCAAAGGAATTAGGAAAATCATCTCCAATTCCCCTCTCTTGTGGAACCAATTTCAACAAGTGGAATGAAACTAATCAATCCCCATGGATGACTCACACCCTTGCAAAAATGTATAAAAGGATCTCCCATCCAAGAGATCAGAAGGGTGGAATTTTGTGAATTGCAAGTAAGTGCTCATAGTTTGTAATTGAGGAGAGAGAATTGTATCCTTGTTGGTGTGATCTTGTTATTTCATGAGGCGAAGAAGGATTGAAGCTGGGAGGATGGCACTGGATCAAACCACTGGGTTGTAATTCTCCTTTCTATTAATAAAGCTCTTCAATTTTTCTCCCATATGATTGTGCAATTGTGAATACTATCATTTGTTAATTATATATCTGATTCCGTAATGTTTATGTTGTAATAGATCACGATGCTTTGACGGTTCTTTGTTGTTGTACTTATGCAAGTACTCTCCAAGCATGTTAAGTACGGGGAGGAGTTGCAAGATCTGTCAAAGGAGAGAGAGATCAAGCAAGGGATTAAGTGGAAGTTCCAAGTTGGTTCCATTATCTTTCTCTTATCTATTACACATAGGAAAAATCATTGAATTGCTTTAAATTTTTGTTTCTAGGGTAGCTACCAAACCTAGAGGGTTAGTCGTTCGATAAGACACTAATTTTCCCAAAAACAAATTGGTGACTCCACTAGGGAATGAACAGATGTTTGTTTGTTGTTATTGTTTGTTTCATGTTCAATTCTATAAACTATAGACAGAGTTTGAAGCCAGCGAGGTAGCTTTCAAATTGCTCTTGCTTTGCAATTGCATAGTAGATGAATGTTGCTTCAATCAATGTCTGGTTTAGTTTACGAATTAAACATTTGACTTGCAAGCTCATCTAGACACCCTTTTGGTAGCTCAGTAACCTCTCAAGATATTCCATCATACTTTGCTCATCAATGTTCATCAAAACCAAGCTTCATTTCATTGAAACCTACCCCACATTTAAGCCAAAAACCTTTTCAATTGCGCTCCCTAGACCATCACACTGTCTTCCACTGTGTTCCAGTATGCATCCTACCTCCCGAGTGTAGAAAGTGTGATGCATATTATTTTCTGTGAAGCCCAGGTGCGATGATTGACTAAACTCATTGTTCCCATCTAGGACTTGAGGGTTTTTTTATTTGTTTTCAGTTTTTTTTTGTTGCATATGAACAGTACCTCTTCACTGAAGCTTACTTGCATCACTTAGATCAGCCTCAATCACATTAGGATTAGTGAATGTTTTTGTGTATTTGTTCCTCATTTACAATCCTTTGTCGAAAAATTATTTTAGTCGATTTGTTGCTTTGATACAAAAAGTGTCGTAATTGTCGTTTTTTGTCGAAAAGAAAAGTGTTGTAAATTATTCCTTCCCTTTATAATCGATTAAACTTTTCTTGATGCATTTGATTTGATTTGTTTACATTCAAAGTGTTGAAAGAATTTTTATTCAAAATTGAAAGTGTCGTTTTGAGTCTTCCTTTCTCTTTTTCAAGAAGAAATTGTCGAAAATGTCATTTTGAGTGCAATATTTTAGATCTTTGCTGCATTTAGTTTTCCATTTTGCATCTTTAATGTTAAGGAAAGTGAAAAAAAATACATGCATTTGCATTTAGAATTTTTTTATTTGTGTGCGAAAAGATGATTTAGGGAAATGTACTAGTGTGTGCTCTTTGCTCTTTGCTTAAAAGCACTTTAATCTTCTTTCCCTAGTAGTCAGGATTTTCATTGCTTAAATAAACAAAGATTGTTTATCATTGTAGATTGCATTTTAGGAATTTTAGATCATCATTACGTGGTGAACCATTGAAAGGCAAAATCTAAGCAAGATTAGATTTAAAATGAATTTCAATGAACCTAACAATGCTTTGGAACTTAACACAACATATCTAGAGGTCTAGGCTAGAGACGTGTTCCGGCGTCATTAAAACTAGTGGCTATCGTTCATTGAAGGTTGGGTCATTCCTCCTCTTTGATACGAGAAGTGCTAGCATGGACTTGTGCTCCCCGTACCGTTGCATATATATTGGGAGACCACAATAGGCTTAAATCCTTTATCCATAGGAAACCGAGTCTGCTGCCTTATTGATCACAATGCACTGAACACAACATTTGGGAAGATTGATTGCCATACATAAGACCTTGGTAATTTCTCTTTAATTTATCACCAAGGTGTATATTGTAGTTTTGCGATTGGTTTGGTAATCCCTTTATCTAGATTCTCCAGAGTAGTCACTTTTTTTCCTTTTCGACTCTCTAAAAGAAAAGGTCCATCTGAGCACTTATCCTTTCAGGCTCATTAAAAATCGAAGGAGACTAGAGTCATCTTTAGCTTTTTCTCAATTCTTAAAAACTAAAAAAGCAAAGTTGTGCCCAAGATTCATTAAAATTAATTGAATTCGGAATAACATCACTTTCCCATTAATTTTGAGTTGATCAAGTAATCTGCAATCATGGAAGAAAGTCAATCAAAACCCTGTCGTTCGTGGAGATTAGCGAGTCAATTATCTTTGCCTCCAGAAGCGAAGCCAATCTGGACAAAGCGGTCTTGTTTAACTGAGTCTAGCTCATCTGGTCTATTTGAAAATTTTGTTTCAACATCGTCAGAGACTTCAGTTACTCTAATTATTTCTGGTACATTTGCCTTAAAAGAGGAAGTTCCGCAGTTACAAGAGGACATTAGAACTAATCCTAGTTTAGCAGTAAACACTTCTGTATCTGGAACAACTCCATCTAGAGTTGATCCAGAACCCATCTCAGTTCAAACCGAGGCTACATTTGAACCAGTAGTTTTTCAAGAACCTCCCTTTGAGACTGAAGTTCATTTACCTGAACATCTGGACTTCGAGTTTTAGTATTCAGAAGGTGTCACCCCTCCAGCATCTGTCACTACAGAAGCTTTACCTTCTTCGGCTCTAGAAATCTTTTACGGATCTAATGGTCTACCTCTTCCACCTGGTTTGATTGCTATAGAGGAGATAGTAGAGGATCCCCCATCTAGTACCCCTTTTCATTTTGGAACTGGGATTCATTTGTATCCTACTACTCCTGAGTTTGCTCCTTTTAATCTTGATTCGTCGTGAGTTCCTATCGAATCACTTGGAGAGATTTTGGATAAGCTAACCATGTCTGAGCAACCATCAACATCTAGGAATGTGTCATTTGATACAGCTGTGGCAGAATCTCCTGCTACTATTCCTACAATGTTTTCTGGTACACCTGAGTCATATTTATACAGTACACCATCCGTTCCAGCTGGTTATCAATCATTAGTTGGAGTCCACTTAGGGGTTGCTTCGGCGCCATGGTCTGCTTCCATTTATTCATTCAGAGTCCCATCTAGTTTTTCTTATGTGGAAAATCAACCATTTGATCCTACATATTAGTATCAATGTGGGCAATCTAGTTTTCAAAGACTGCTATATCCTTTAAACACTGGACTGCCGCCATATGGAGAGCAGTATGCCTATTCACCGTTTCCTCCTTTTTGTGGGGGAAAACCATATGAGAGTTTCCAACAGTATTTAGTTCAAGTTGGAATTACATCTAGTGGTTGGATACCCATACTGCTAGATCAACCAAGGGTTGTATATCCAACGCAACCGATTCAACCTGTGTCGAATGTTACCACTACACCTGTCATGACAACTGTGTCGCAAACACAAGCATAACTTATTATGTCTCAACCTCAACTTGCTCCTTCTTCCTTGCAACCTCAAGTTTCAAGGCAGAAGGCTCAAGTTTCTTAGGTTGTTATACAATAGCCGCTTGTCTCTATGGCTCAACCGTAACCTTAGGTTAGTGCTCCTTTATCTGGAACGACTAAGGGACAAACGGGTATTATTAATCCGCAACTTGGTCAATCTTCCGGTATTGGGCAACAGTAAACAGTCCAAAAAATGTGGCTAGCGTAATATCAACAACCACAATTCTAGCAAACCCAACCTCAGTTTGGACTTGGTTCACAAGCTCAGACTGGATTTGGTCAGTGTCAAGCCTACTGAGGATCTGGGCAACAAGGCTTTGTAGGTTATGGACAGCTGTGTTTTCAAACCAGTTATCAACAACCACCCTATACTGGTTATGTCCAACAACCTTATCAAGGTTACCAATAATAGATGACTTATGCTGGTATGCAAAGGCCTATTGCTCAAGCGATTCCATCTTATCTTGGGTATGTTCCACCCAACCTGAATCAGCAGTTGCCATTTGTAGCAACTCTAGAACTACCAGATTTGAACCGGTTCATGAATGATCCAATTACATACGCCCCTTGGTGGCCGACGATTCCTCATAAACTCCCCTATGATATTCCTAAGTTCAATGGAAATCCAGGTGAAGACCCGTCAAATCACGTAATGACTTTTCATTTATGGTGTTCACCCAACACTCTGAATGATGATTCGATTAGACTTCGCCTTTTTCAGAGAACACTTATTGCTCCAACAACGAAATGGTATATTGAATTGCCTAGAGCTTTGTTTGATAAATTCACCATTCTTGCCACTACCTTTCTAACCAACTTTCAGTTAACTATCAGGTACGAAACTGGAACATAAATTCTTACCAACTTTAAACAGACCACGTCCACTCACATATCTGATCATATTCATGAGTGATGGCGTTGTTGTCGAATGGTAAATACATATGTTCATGATCAGCTTTTAGATGAGTTGTTTATTAAATCCTTATTGCCATCTATCATTGAGGACGTGGCGAAAGGAGGAGTTGTCACAAAAGAGCAAGTCATTGCTGGTGCCCAATATTTAGATTTGATCTATACACAATCTGGCACACTCTACGAAAAATTCCTGATGCTCCTAGACCAGCTTTTTCCGTTCCACCCCCTCCTAAATCGAGTAGGGACTCTCATGCCGGTGACGATGTGATCGGTTCCTCGAGCACGCAAACCGCAATAGGTCCATCTGGTCAAGCTCTTGCTATTTCTAGTCAAAATGCAAATGAAAATTCTCTTGCCTCGAAGATTAATGCCGTGTCATCTGACAAGGGAAAAAATCCAAAGCAACTAGGAGGCAAGAAGAAAGGGAAAAATAATAAGAAGAAACAAGAGAATTCCACTCCTAAAAAATAATCTGAAAACCCTACTATGGCAAGGAAACCTCCTCATTATCCATGTTTGATATGTAATGAGGAGCATTTCATGAGAGATTGTTCACATCAATTTGAGGTTTCAAAACTTTTGAAGGCTTCAAATACCTCAGCGGTGTTGACTGATCCATTTCTGAACCCAGAAACTCATATGGTTGCTACCGATAATGCTTCCACATCCCAAGTGCTTATGTTATCCATCGCGAATAAGCAAAATGATGTTTTGGTATTGACAAGGAGTAAAGATTATGGGAATCCATCATCGTCGAAAAACTAGGCTACTGATCAACCCAGTGCTTCAACAACGTCTTCACCAGAAGTTGTTCCACCCATTATTCCTAAATTAACCATTAAGCCGCCAAAGGGAGTCATACATAAATCAACATTTAATGCTCATGCTTGAGCTACTCAGAATTATAATATAGTGGAGGATCTGGCTCAATCACCATCCGCTATGTCAACACTTGAGGTATTGCAAAATTATCCCTCCCAAAAGTAATATTTGTTATCAACGATAGGTGGGATCGATCCAAAGGATTCCAATCTTGTGGTCTTTAATCATACTAGATATACACCATAATTACCAGCACAAATCGCCTTCCTTATACAGGTAAAAGTCCTTAACAAAAATGTTCACCGAACCATCATTGATGAGGGGGCATATACCTGTATTATGTCAATGAGTTGCTGGAAAACTCTTGGTTTACCACCCTTGTCATGATCACCTACAACACTAAAAGAATTCGATGGAAGAACGTACACTCCATACGGGATATTAAGTAGCTTGCAAGTTGAACTGGGGGAAAAAACAGTAGATATTGAAGTTGAGGTCATTGATGGACTCCTTGATTACAATATTTTACTGGGAAGGCCTTGGGTTTATGCTATGGCTGCGGTTGTTTCTACATATTTTCGAACGATTTCATTTCCCTTCAAAAGTGGAATCAAAATCGTTGACCAACTAGCGTTTTTCACTAATAGTTCACAAGCTACTGGAAGCATTCCATTGATCCATGGAAATTCACAATCGCTTCAAAATGTTGAGTAGGTCTCCTAAAATATCCTTCTTTGATGGATACTTTTTCCCTCTCGTCTCCATCTGGTTTCACGGAAGTGGCCACAGTGGAAACCTGCCACATGATCTCTTCTACATCATGTAAGTTTAAGAAGAGTTCCAACTATTTTGATAGTGAGGATCATCGCGAGGCATTGCCACCAAGCCCCATCAAATCTTTGTAGCAATCAATCTACTGGGCTTGTGCGGCAAACCTGAATCCGCACTCAACGAGTGTTTGGGTATATAGGTCTTTAGAATATGGTATCTCTTCTGATCCTTGGTATTGTATACATTCTACAGATGAAGGAATCATCCAATCAATGATGATAGGAGAGATGTTATAGCTCCAAGTCACTCTTGATGTTTGTGATGCTGCACTCATGGCCTAGGGTAACCCCTCCTTTCAGAGCTGGTGCAAATATTCAAAAAACAGTGTTTTACTCCCTATACGCGACATTGCCCTGAGCTAAACGTGTGTGTACGTGGGTCCGTGTATACCCAACCCGCGTATATGTCTTAAAACACTTAAAAAAATTAAAACTCAATTTCAGGCGGAGATCGCAGGTTTTACCTGCTGATTACCTATTAGTGCCCATGGCCCAATTGTTCCCAATGAATTTCCAACTAAAAAACTACTTTGGGAGAAGTATAAAAAGGCTTCCATGGGAAGGCCTAAGGGAGGAGAGAATAGAGAGAAAGATCACTCTGTTGAGATTTTCCCTGACCAAGTCTGAAGATCCTTGTGCTTCCAGCACTTCCCCCATTTGCAGGAAACCCTTGTTTCCTTGTGTGATGATGTCTTTCTAATTGAGAGATCATGGAGTAAGTCATGGAAGGAGTTTGTTGAAGGTTTGAGACTGGACAAATCCAGAGGACAGTTCCGCTTGGAGCCTACGAAAGGACGAATCAGGTGAAATCATTCCTTTCTGTACTTTAGTTATTTATAATAAAAGAAACACTTGTCTCGTTCCTGATATAAATATTCGTCATGTTCATGATGTCAATGTTATAATTCATATGTGAATGGTTGTTTCTAATCATATAACTAACTACCTTTCCTTATGTTATGAAGATGATTTCTTTATGATGCTTGGTCAATATACTGTTGTGCTTTCTGGAATTGTTTGTTTTGTAGGTTGAATGACTAAAAGGAACTAAAAGAGGGTTTGGACCCTAACTGGATCTTCTCAAATAAAGGACCTCAGGTGCACCCCTTTTTCTTATAGTTTGTTTATATTAGCATCATGGTTGTATGGAATGAGTGTTTTTTTGTGTAAATAACCTCCGATCTGCTACGGTATCAACCCAAGACCCTAGGTGAATTTATCCCTTAATGGAATTGGCGACTCCGCTGGGGACAACAGTATTGTTGTTCCTAGTTTGGGTTTATTCAAGCCAATCAGGGCTGAGCTGTCTGTTTTCTTGCTATTACGTGTAGTCTGTTCCTGTAGGAACTTGAATTGTAAGTTCGATCAGTTTCTTCAAGCCGTTTTTTGTTTCTTCTTGAAATATTTTATATACGTTGTTTTTCCAGTTTACAGAAGCGTATATACGCATGTTTCCTTAAGTAAACCTGCGTATATGCATGTTTCCTTAGGCTGAGTCACGTATACATGCAGCTGTGCACTAACACAGTCGCGTATATCTTGTAATTTTCAAGATTTTTCAAATCTTTTTGTTTCTGAAGGTCTGTCTGCTAGTTTGATTCAGTCCTGAACAGTTACTTTTCTATGTCAGTATTTAGTTTTACAGAAAGTATCTGATTTCAAATTCTCTCTAATTATGGAAAGTGTTGGTGTTATTTGTTTTTGCAAGCATCATTGTTTTTGTTTAAGCATGCAAGATTCTTGCTGGGAATCTTGGCTGCTCTGATTCCTCAGGGCAAGAAGATTGATTTCAATCTTTGTGTCAAATATTGTTTTAGTGACCTTTTTGTTTGCTTGTCGAAACTACATTTTTGTGACCATCTACTTTTCTTGCCCTTCGAAAGTTGTTGATTGACACTTTCTTGAAAATTGTCTTTTTGATCTTTTGGTCTTTGTTGCCAGGCTCTTATTGTTGCTTTTGATTGTTAAGAGCATCTCGAAACACATTTTTTGTTTGTTGAGTTTTCATCCATTTTGTGTTGTCAGCTTGCAAAGTGTTTTGTTACCGATTTTTCAATCATAGAGTTTCAGTCTTGTTGAGAGCACTTTTGAAAAGACGTTTTTGCTTTTGCTTTTGAAGAAAACTTCTTGAAAAAATTGGTTTTGTTTTCTTGAACTTTGTTTTGATTTAGTTTCTTTTAGTGAATGAAAGTGCATTTTTGTTTGTCTTGAAACTTGCTTTTAGTGTAGAGACGAAAATGAGCCTTAGCAACTCATATTCCATCTAAACATTTTAAGTGGAAAATCATATTGATAAACAAGTTACTTTCATTTCTTGATTTAGAGTAGTCTTAAGTCTTGCATCAGCATGTACTCATTGCATTAGGATAAATTTTCACATCTTTTTAGGACATTCATAGTTTTGTTAACTTTTGTGAGTGTGAAGCTTGAGTAAAAGAAAAGAAAAGAAAAATTTGTTGTTTTCTTTGAAGTTCCTCTGAAATTAGTAGAAATTTCTTTCATCGAAGAACAAAACGAGTGCATTTTCATATAGTTTGGTTTTTATTAATTTCTTTTGCGTCAAAACACCACAAGTTTCATTTTTGCTTATCCCTTGACTTAAGAACAACCCATTTAAAAACAAGCACTAATTAAAATATACTAGAAATTTTCATAATTGTCAAGTTAGACACACCAACAAGTTTTAGGATATTTTAGGGCCTTAGATTAGGTGAGTGGAGAGAAAACTCTCCAAGGCCATTTAAACTGTCAAACATAGGAGTCTGAATAGTGAGTGAAAATCCAATAGCATTAGGGAGACAAGGAATGCTCCGGATCTGGGAGTTAAGCACGAGGGTTTTTGAAGATAAGGAAGAGAGATACCCCCTCTCCTACTTGTCGGATCTAACCTCAAGATTGTTCCGCCTGGCTTCTGATACGAGTTGGTAACCTTAGTTGCTACTCCTAGGGATCTACATAGGTGCCTGTGGAGGGGAATCCCATGGCACCTGAGGTCGACATTGTATCACTCTCAACAATACTACTGGAGGGCACCCTTCCGAAGCTTGGGGGCTTGCACCGACATAGGCTGTTGTTAGGAGGTCAGCGTAACTTCCTATGTTACCTTCGCTAGTAGGACTAGGCCGTCACTATCCCAGAATATCTTCGGAAGACCCCTTACTTCACTTTCTTGTATTTTGGTGTCTGGTCCTCATCACCTGGAGTGGAAATACTCGAAAGTTGTTTGACTGGCTGATATCCTTTAGGGACTTTTTAGTGTGTGCTCTATGCTCTTAGTTGGCCTAGCTTTCATTTTGTCTTGAGTCTTTAGCTAGAACTTAATAAAAAATTCAAAGTGGCTGATCGATCACCTAGATGGTCTCGAAGACTTCGTGGTCATTCACCACCAAGTTTAGAGCCTTCTCCTAGAAGGCACAGAGGTAATACTGGCAGTGGGTTTCTTCTCATGGCAGCTAACGCATCGAGGATTGATCCTCCTCACAGGGACATTAGTGTTCAAAATAGACCTGAAACTTCCGTGAAACAAGCGAGGAACACTCCAGTTCTTTCTCGAGTTCTCTTTCAATTTGAAGATAACATAGAAGTAGAAGAGTTTCAAGAGTCGTTAGTAGCTCCGAATTCTCCCCTACCTTCTAGTTATCCAGAAGTATTACAATACATTGGGTCTTCGATGCATAAACCATCAAGCCCAGGTCATATTGCGCACTTACCATCGATGGCTACTACTGGAAGCATGGCTTCTACCACAAGTGCTACAACTATGCAGACTCCAACATCGGTACAAGGGGGAGGAACCATCTCCATCCCCTCTACATCTTTATTTGGATCTTTTGCTAGCACATCTTTAGTTGGGTCTACCTCCATTCCTTCTACGAGTGGAAATTCCCTAGCCAATGCTTTTAGTACTGGATTCTTCCCATTTGGCACCCATTCATAGGGTATTCCGTCAGTTCCATTTAGTGCCTCCACATCCATGATGGGTGGATCAGATTCATTTCATGGTTTTCCTTTTGGAAGTGGTCATATACAACATTCCGACCCGACGATAGGATCTATGCCTTTTTCCGCTACAGGACAAAGAAGTAATCCCTTTCAAGGTTGGACTAACCCTGTGGTTAGTGGCATGGGAACTGGGAATCCATTTTTTGGCCAACAAGGGAATAGGCTGTACTCCACAGTTAGTTCATTTCAAAGTATTCCTCCCTTAGCTTTTGCTTGGAATCCTTATCAGGGGTTATCGAATCCTTATAATCCTTTAGGAGGGAGCTTCGCCAGTTATGGAGGTTTTTCGGCTAGACTTGGTCAAACTCCGAGTTTTGCTGGATCACAAGGTCTGCCTTTTGGTTCAGCTGGTTCTGCGGGTTACTTCAGGCAGCCTGGTGCCTTCCAAAATCCAGGCCAATCTTTTCAGAACTTTGGGAACTCCGCCCAGTCTGGGTGGAATCCCCAAGGTCCTCCTAGGCTTCCCTTTTTGGCAACGTTGAACTTGCCAGATCTCATGAAATTAACAAACGATCCAATCAAATACAATCCGACCTCGCCTCCAATCCCAACCAAACTCCCTTCATACATTCCAAAGTTCGAGGGGAAAGGCGGCGAAGACCCGTGTGAAAACGTAACCACATTCCATTTGTGGTGCTCATCAAACTCCCTTATTGATGACTCGATTAGGTTGAGACTTTTTGAACACACCTTGACTGGTAATGTGGCCAAGTGGTATATAGAGTTGCCAGGGGACAGCTTTACATCCTTCACCGACTTAGCTAATATTTTCTTAAATCATTTCCAGTTGCCAGTCCGTTATGATTCCGGAACTGAACTTCTGGCCAATTTCTGTCAGGACACGACAACTCACATTTCTGACCACATTCAGGAATGGAGACGGAGAAAGAGGCTTATTAAAGCCAAGATTCCTCCAGAATACCATCTTGAATGGTTTTTGAAATCTTTACAACCTAAAATATCTAAGGATGTCTCCCTATCTGGAGTCTATTATGAGGAGCAAGCTATGTTTAGAGCCTAGCAGTTAGAGTTGATTTATTCTCAGTCTAGGATTCTACAAAAAATCTTTCCTGATGCTCTCGGGACTAAGGTTGATATAGCCAAGTCGAAGCCAGGTCCCCACGCGGATGGTATCATTGGATCGATAGACACAAATGCGGTGAACCTGTTGAGTCAATTGTAGCAGTTGTCTTTACAAACTGCTTCTGACAACCAGGTCACATCGTCTAACCCTTCATCTTCCTAACCCTCTTCAGTTAATGCCACCTAATCTGCCAAGCCAAAGGAAATTAAAATTCCAATGGGAAGAAGAAAGGACGAGGTAAGAAAAAGAGTCAAGATGGGAAGACTGACACAAATAATCCTGGCAATAATGCAGGTGGTGGTGGAAATGACTCTAAAAGGAAAGTCAAGTTTCCATGCAAGCTATGCAGTGGAGACCATTTAACTCATCTCTGCCCAAAGACTCAAGACGCTCAGCGCTTGTTAGGGTAGCAAGGGACTTCTAGCTCTCAAGCTATGTTAACCAGCCCTTTTCCCCAAGGGAAACAACTTCTTGCTTGCATGAGTTCAAACCCTGGTACCTCTGTAGGGGGCAACCAGGAAGGGGAAAAATCATAAAACGTATTCATGATGGGTTCTCACGCTAATGTGGCCACACAGTCATGTGATTATGGTGAAGGCAAAACTTCCAAGGATAAAACAGTTCCCAAAACTACCAACCCACTTCATATTGAGAGACCCTCTATCAAGACTATACCACGAGTACTGAAACATTCCGCGAAACACGCGACTATCAACCCTAATATTAGGGCAACCCAGAATTACTCCATTGTTGAGGATCTAGTGCAGAGTCCATGTGCTATGTCCACTTTAGAGCTGCTCCAGTCGTGTCCTGCACAAAGAAGTGTCTTGCTGTCAACAATGGGGGCAGTGGATCCAAATAATTCTTTAGCTCTCACTTTTCATATGCATAATGTCAAAAGGAGACTTCCTCATCATATGGCTTTCCAGATAAAGTCTACCTACCAAAAAGATAATATTTTCCGGACGGTTATAGATGAGGGAGCTTCCATGTGTGTCATGTCTATGTCATGTTGGAAGGCTATTGGATCGCCTTCAGTTGTCCCTTCACCTACCCTCTTGACAGTGTTTGATGGTCATTCTCACAGGCCATACAGGATTATCCCGGCCTTTCCTATATGTGTTGGAGGAAAGGTCGTTAATATTGAAGTAGAAGTCATGGATGCTAACCTAGATTACAATCTCCTCTTAGGAAGGAACTAGGTATACGAAATGGATGTCGTTGTTTTGACTATGTTTCATGTTATTTGCTTTCCTCATGAAGGGAAAATCGTTAAGGTTGATCAATTGGATTATTGTCCAGTTGATCCTCGAGCAACGTCGAACTCTACTGTTCCCTTAGTGGATAACCCTCGTCTGCCTACCGAGAATCTAGGAATCGAGATGTACTCTTCATTAATGGGTATGTTTGACCTTCCCCCTCCTATGGCTAGGATAGATACAATTTCATCCTCCAAGGAACCTTTACGGAAAGAGTTCGTTCAAGCTCATTATTTTTCGGATCCTGGAACCTTATCTTTATCTGTGACCACATCAGATGATGGCAAGGTGGGTGGAATAAAATCTCTTATGTCTGTAGTAGAGTCTAGATGTGAGTCTATCATCAACTCTGTCGAAAACCATTCTACTCCTTCCTCTGAGAAAGAGATAGATGGTAATGTGGATCATCCTTGGAACCTTGATTCCACTTCTGTGTTGGATTGCTCAGATATTGTTTTTCCATCTGACGAAGCGATATTCGAAGCAATGACGATAGTAGATCGACCTTTGGAAGATTTAAATCATTGGTCATGTTTTCATTCCCCTTTGCATGAAGTCGAATCCAGGTCCTCCAGTCTACCTAGTGATGTTTGTATGGTTCCTTTGGCTCCAACACAGTTATTCGCTGAAGGAAGTATATTGATTGGTTCGATAATTGTACCGATAAACATCCCTAGGAGCAAGTTGTTGGAGCCCCCTTAAGAAGTACTTTACTTAGCAAATAGGCAATGGCTTCTTTGTACATTTTGTATATTTGTACATATCTCATCGAGAGTTTTTGATATTGATACTTTTGGTCTATTGTTGTAGGAGTTGATGGACGACTTGGTCTATTTTGGATTTGCCAATGGTGCTAGTTGAAACACTCAGAACCTTGCTTCCGCAGCTTGGGTACTCTACTATCCAACTGGTCAATTGATGGTGTCAAGGGGAGTATGCATTGGTCCCGTTTCAAATAATATGGCTAAGTATAATGCCATCATTAATTTACTATCCGAAGCCATTTCTTATGAAATTGATTCGTTGGTAGTCTATCTTGATTCACAATTGATAGTGTCACAATTGAATAACATTTATCGGGTAAGGGATCCATGTTTATATCGCCAGTATTTAAGGGTGAGGTTGTTGCAAAGATCATTTACTTACATTAATTATTTGCACATTCCAAGATCTCATAATTGGTTAGCTGATTCTATCGCTAATCAAGCATTAGACTGGCACATCAATCATTCATCACAATAAAATCAAGCATCAAAAAGTCGAATTGTATATATATCATAAAATATCTCGAGTGTACATAAGTGTGTCCAAAATAATATACAAAAATTGGGACTCAAATGCCCATAATCATGTCCAGTACATCTAATGCCCCGGCTCAGGATGAGCGGCTAAGTAGGTAACTATCGCATTGGCCACACACCTAAGAGTGCAAACCCAGTCACGTGGCATGCCAACCACGTGACACTACATATCGACAGGAAGATCCTCTACCGCCACCATCGGTACTCCGTGAGTGAGTCTCACCAAGTGCCACTGAACTATGTGTAGTAGTTGCTCCATGTCTGCAGCTACCTCTTCAGCCCCTCGACCGCGACGTCTGTTCCGTGGGAACTCATCTGGTCGTACCGGCCCAATATCTGGAACATGATAATCATATTAATCATTTGAATCCTCTCAAAAACATTTTTTAAATTCATTATTATATTTGAAAATTCAAAAAACAAAACAAAAAAATCATAAAATCAAAAAACACTTACCTATGTCACCCCATGTTGCGGTCGATGGTAATACTAGATTAGGATCCCCTTGGAAATCCAACCCAACATAAGGGTAGTCATCTATGGCAATGATCTGTTGCTCCCACCAGGAGAAGAAGTCATCGTCAAATGCAGTCCATGGGACGTCACCACCTCGTAGACGTTTCATCAAGTCAGCCTACCTGCCCATGTGTGGATCTCATGGGGTGCTGATTGAAACTGGCACTCTAGGACGAAGTGCAGGGACCCTATCCAAAAGGAAAGAACACAAAATAGTCCCATATCCTAAGTTTTTGGTCTCCCCTCTCTTGATGGAAGTAAGCTATCTTTTCAGGCTGGCCAGAAGAGGAGTACACCAGTCAAATACAATGGTCAAACAATCTACCACCAAGCTCATGGCTAGCCGTGATGCCTGGTGCAGAGAAGTTGAACCGTTAACTCTAGCTATAGTGAACAAGATTATCCTCAGTGATAGACTCTCCGCATGTTTGATTGGAATCTAACTTCCAACCTTCTTTGGATGTCCCGGGTTACAGGGAAAAGTGTCTACACAGAACTGCTTATCCCACTAAGGTGTGGTAGCTACCTTAGAAACAAACAAAGTAAAGCTACTTTCATTTTTCCTTTATGAAATATAGATGAGAGAAGAACAAAGAAGACCAACCTCTGTCTTGCGCTAATCTACTAGTTTGATTCTTCTCTCTCTTGATAGTCTTTCGCTACTTGCTCCCTTGTACGCCCAGCTTCACAGAGCACCTGAAAGATCACAATAGCATAGCACTATACAAGAACATGGATCTATAATCATAAACAATCTAGGATTAGATGTAAATTGACCATACAAATGCATAAAACATAAATGGTACAAGAGTATGGAGGAAAACTTGAATAGCTTTTATTGATAAATAAGAAAGAGCCAAGGGAGTTACAACCAGTTGTTCTGACCCAACATCATCCTCTCAGCAAGGAAGCCCCTCTTCACCTCATACAAAGCTTAGATCACCCAACAATCTGATGTTGTCTCAAGAAACCAACAACAGTTCCTTACAATATGCAAAATTCCAGCCCCTGGATCTCTGGGATGAGGGATCCATATATAGATATCTATAAGGGAGATGAGTCAGCTTGTGATTTGATTAGTGTCTTCCCTCTGATAGTTCCTGCTTCCACTTGGAGATTGATGATCTCTTACTCATCCTTGGTCGAATTCAGAGAGGCAAGTGTCACAGGAGAAGTTTCTGGAAGATTCCATGCCTCTCCACCTCGCGGAATGACACTGCCATTTGTCACTTCTCGCCCATCACACCCCATAGAAGGGATTTTTGAAATGCAACACACCCACACAGTGTATTTAGGTGAGATGCAATACAATTTTCCTATGGAGCAGCTGAAATGATGCTGTTTTGACCAATTCTAAGCAGTTTTTCATGGAGAACTTCTGGGAGAAGCTATAATCAGTTGACCTTGTTGCTTTAGGGGTTAGAACAACATTTTTAGGGACCTAGGAGCCCTTGGTTTATGGACATTTAATGCTTGGGGTTGTAGTTCCCAAAAATGTCTATAACAGTTGCCCCCTAAAGCATGAGGTCGTTAATCTTTTGATGTCGAGTGAAATGCTTTATTATGAGGATCCGAAGTTCTTTTCAAGCTGGGAGGAGACCTATAATAAGATACAATACAAAAAATTATCTTCACAATATTTTCATGATCTAGCTGAGGCGAGCATTCCCATGCTCAGCTTTATAAATTCATTTTCATGTACATAGGACAGACAATCGTCTGAGTGTAGACTGATGATTCTGGTAGAGTCATCATCCCTTTGATTGGATGATTATCTGTGCAGCATTGATGTACATTTGATGTCCTTATTTCCCTGAATATATATCGCAGCTCGGATGGATGAAACTAGATCCGAGGTCTTCAATCTCGTTCGATCTTCACTCGAAGTACAAGTCTATCCATGTGAGAGATGTTCTGGAGTCGAACATGGAAAGACATCGCCTGATTACCAGCCAATGATGTAAGCTGTTAACAGGCGCAAGAGGAATCATTGATAATGATAATGACCCTCAAGGTACTGCAGTACAATTCACATGGTGTGAATAAAGGACTTGGCGTTGAACACCACGCAAAATCTTTCGGTCGAAGGTCATTGATGTAAACCTGTCACCGGAAGTGAGAAACTTGCCATTGAGGCATGCAAGCTTCAAAGTACTGAATGGGGTGTTCCTAGATCGACTTCTTGGATAATGAACTGATGTCGAAAAGAAATGATCTGTCACAGGAGGGCCTTAATGAATCCCACATCAATGACACGGAATAGATCAAATGATTTTAATGGAGGTGAAAACAATCCGATGACATAAGGTTCAGGGTGGCGGTCATGAAAGAATGGAGTGTAAATGTATTGTAGCGGGTGAGACACAGGTGAATTCTCTAAATGACTTCTCTTGAACATATCGGGGACACTAACATGGTGGACTGGTAGCATTAACCCCAAATGTGGATGGTGTGATGGGATCATGGTGATGTGACCAGTGAATGAAACAACCCAACCCGACTTGGATGCGGAGTGAAAGTGTCATGTTCAAGAGCGACTTGCTTCCAACAAAGTTTCTTCAAGTTTTCTTCCCAATTTTTCCCCAGTCATTGCTGACCAGTACCTCTTTATTTTGTCAAGCTTGAGGAGGATAACATATGCTTGTTCTATAATTTTCCCTTCAGGCAAACCCATCGCTATGTTTTAACGAGCCTAGCGATAGTGAAACTCGTTCTTGTCTGCTATGGACAAGTTTGTCGCTATTAAGTTTTAACGAGTTTAACGACAAAGATAACTCGGTCCTTTTCAATTTTAGAGAGTCTAAAAAGGAATGTAAAGGAAACTCCAAAATTCCTTTTTCGTCATCTAATACCTTAAGTCCGAAAAAGTATAAAACAATACAAAAGGGATGAATTTTCGATACTTTTAACGAGCCAAACAAAGAAAGCACTCGATCTTTTTGTGTAATAATCCCTCAAGTCCAAAAAGATTAAAATCTAAAGGAGGGATAGCACTTCCAGTCCCTTTAACGAGCTGGAGAGGCCAATGGCTCGGCAATCTTTTCATATTTTATGAGTCAGTTGAAAAGGGCTTAAAGGAGACTCGTCTTTTGAGGAACGAGTGATAAAATTGGGCAGCAGCTGATTCCAGGTAAGGTTTGGAATTTTCCAATCACGGCAGTGTTACAAGGATGGCTAGTGAGATCACTCTTCGCAGCTGTTCCTCAAAAGGGGTAAACAATCAAATGGAGGTGAATGATCGGCCAATATAGAGTGGAGGTGATGATGAGAACACGACCAAGGCTTTTAAAGGCTGAAGTACTACATTCACGATGGTTATTTACCAGGAAATAGTTCATTTTTTAATGAGCTTAAACGCGGGGGGAAACATTTGCTCATGGCTTATGTTTATTTTTTAACGAGCTTGAACTATGCGCTAAAACTGCTCGATGCGGGTTTATTTTTTAACGAGCTTCAACCTTGCGGTAACATTGCTCGATTAATCCAGTCGTATAATAAGAATGTCTCATATATGAAAATGAAAATTTTTGGAGTTTTTCCCCACATCCTTTCTTAATGCAAGTTAGGAAACGACCAATCCAAAAAACAGATAAATGATCGTTCTTCGCTTGTATGCCAAAAGGTTTGCATGCCCCCAGGTATAAAACTTAGTTTCAAAGTCACCCTTCAAATCACCGAAAAAACATTTCTTTTATCAGGAAAGGTCTACCTCTTTCAGGTTACCAAAGATTGTTCTATTCACAGCGCAAACAAAACACTTCTTCGGCGATGTCTACCAAAATAGACAAAGGTGAGACAATCCACTCACATAACTTTGACGAGAGAATCTTATTCTAGAATAACTCCCTCTTCCAATCATGGACGGGAGTACAGACCAGTCATATATCTCTCGTGGAAGCCTTCCCTATACCCGAAGTTTTCCTGCCGAAGCAGACCAGGGTGCATGCCCCCTGGGATTCAGTCATGTCCCCCGAATCACTCGCGCTCATCAGGTGGACGGACCGGGGATTGATGAGACATTCCTTGTGTGAAAAGACCATTTAGGGATGGTATATGACTATTTGTTATGCGTGATATGGGAAATGAAAGCTGGTCTACGAGCTTGACCACTCTTCCTTCGTGTGGAAAACACATTACTCTAAAGAGTGAGGAGACAATCGCTCCCATGCAATAAATATAGTCTCGTCCAAGGAGTAGATTATAATCTAGGGGTCCTTGAACTACCATTACATTCATGTGAACGGTTTTCCATCTCAATGTTATGGGCACATTGGGAAGGATCCCTAACGGTCAACTGGTTCCTCTGTCAAATACTGTTAGATTTCTCATCTCAGGCAAAAGCGATGGCGAACCAAGCGCTTTCCAAGCAGTCGAGGAAAGGATACTCACAGAAGCCCCTTCATCTATGATGGTACCAGCCATAACCATTCTATATCCTTGAGCAATAATTCGGAATGGTATACTAGCCGGTAAACGGGGTCTGCCTAGTTGATTCCAGTCGAAGGAGACAACTAGGTTGCTTAGAGGTGGGACCGAATAGACGGCCGGGTATGACTCTGACAAACTTCCTTCCTGCGGTAAAGGAATGGGTAAATTTCCCCCATGTTCATCGGAGTCTGTGCTTACGAAAAGAATTTGGACGGTGTCATCCTTATTCTCTTCTGTGACTGTATCATCTGAAGATGGAACCTTTGAAGGCAAGACCGGGTCAACTGCCGCCTCGACCTTTTGACTTTCGTCTGGTATGGGTTCAGATGGTTTGTCTTCAATGATAGACGCTTCGGCCGACCACCTGGGCGGGTCAGCCGGCTCTTCAACTAGTGACAGACTCAGCAAGAGTTTTTTATATATCCAGGAGGAAGTCGTAATGGTGAAACCGGACGATCGTCCAAAACTCTTTTAGCCTCGTCTAAGAAGGGACAATGGTGGATGGCATGGTCGCCTTCGCACAGTTTACAAGGAAATCTATATTTTTCTTTTTGTCCTGGGGCTTCACTTTCACTAGTCGACGGTGTGCTTTCAACATGATCATCAGAGGTTGACGACACCGGGTTGTGCAAACCAGGAGACCAGTCCCTTAAGATCCGAGGGATGCAAGGACAATCTCTATGATAGTGGTCTCCTTTGCAAATGACACATGGCGATTTAGGCCTGGTCAGTGGAGTGTGTGGATTTTCGCTAGATGATGCTTGGTTGCCCCCTTTCGCTCTTGGCTCCTTCTTCTTCTTCTCTTTCTTCTTCTTTTCCTTCTTCTTCTCAGGTACTTGATTTTTGGCTTTACCAACCCCATCAAGCGAAGAAGAAGGAGGAGAGGAAGAATTGGAGGAAGTAGGAGGTTGGTGTGTAACTCTGGATTCGTCTAGTTGCTGACTCGCTTGTTCAGGAATTTCGGTGTTCTGAAGGACAGAGGTTGAGAAGAGCCATACGGGCAAGCCGATTTTCAATCCTGGAAGCGACAATGTGGCCATATGGGGTGCACCAACATCTCCCTAAGAGGAGAAGGGACTAGGATTTCCTCCAAGGGGAATTCCTTGGTTGGTGGGTTTCATTTTCTCAACCTAAGATCAATGTAGGAAAGGGTGATGATTATTCCATTTAAAATAAATTTTAGACGCTTTGACACAATTTTTTTTTTCAATTTTTAAGAGTCGAGAAAAAACAAAAGATGACTCTAGTCGCCTTCGATTTTTAATGAGCTTGAAGTGACAAGTGCTCAGATGGACCTTTTCCGTTAAGGAGTCTGAAAAGGAATGAAAGGGACTGCTCTGGAAATCTAGGTAGAGGGTTTACCAAACCAATCGCAAAACTACAGAATACTTTTTACGGTACAGCAGTCAATCTTCCCGAATGTTGTGTTCAGTGCATTGCAATCGATAGCTCGGCAGACACGGCTTCCTATGGATAAAGGATTAAGCCTATTGTGGTCTCCCAAAATATACTCGACGGTACGTGGGAGCACAAGTCCGTACTGGTACTTATCGTCTCAAAGTGGAGGAATCACCCAACCATCAGTGAGAACAACAGTTACCAGGCTTTACGATGCTGGAATACGTCTCTAGCCTAGACTTCTAAATGTTGTGCGTTAGGTTCCAAAGCATTGTTAGATTCATTGAATTTATTTTATAGTTGATCTTGTTTATGAAATTTTCCTTTCAGGTTCACCGCGAGATGTAGATGTATAATTCCTAAAATGAAATCTAAGACGATAAACAGTCTTTTATCTTCTTTGTGCAATGAAAATCCTAGCTACTAAGTGTTGTGGGGAAAAGTATCCGACGCGGATGACCCTATCCCTACTCTAAAGGTGACAGTCTTTAGCAACAACTGAAAGTAAAGCTTTGATATTTTCCTTTATGAAAGTACAGAGAGAAGGAAGAAAATATTAACCAACCTGGTGTCTTTCGCTTAGTCGATCCTTATCCTCTCTCTTTGTCTCTTGTTCCCAGCTCTTTGCTCTCTTTGTCGGTCCAGCTACACACAGATCCTGCACAAAACAAGAGAGGAAACTACAAGATACATGTACTCATAACTGATGCATGGATTAGAGTGAATCAAATATACATGTAAATACAATACATCAATGCAATACAAGTATATAGGAGAACATGCAAAACTTTATTGATAGAAGTAACAGGGTTCTGAGAAGGTTACAACCATTGATGGCTCCAATCCAGCAGCACCTCCCCAGCAGCAAGAACTCTCCTCTTCACCTCTAGTAAAACAATCACCCAATAGCTCTAACTGTAAACCAACAGCACCTCCTTGCTTTACACAAAATTCCAGCCTCTTTAGACCTCATAGAAGAGCTCTATATATAGGAGAGAAGAAGAGAGGATGAGTCAGCTTGAGGCTGGCATAGAGCTGACTAGTGTCCTCTCCCTCTTCAGTTAATCTTCAGTTCTTGAGTCCACTTGGAGATCCTTGCTTACACATGGTGATCAAGTACCTCTTACTCATCACAGGGCGAATCTCATGAACCAAGTGTCAGTTTGGAAGCTTCCTGGGCAGTTGACACCTTGCAGAATGACTGTGCCACTTGGCCAATCTCGCCCAGTGCAGGTAGCCTTCATTAGATTTGACTTCCAGCGCAGGTACAAGGAGAAGCAGTTGCATTCCAGCGCAGATGCTCAGTGGAGCAGCTGACATGATCCAAAATTAGCCTGTTTTGAAGTGTTTTCAGGTGGAGAACTGATTGGAAGTGCTGTTGTTTGATGACCTTGTTCTTTTAGGGGTAAGAACAACATGTTTAGGGACTGAGGACCCCTGTAATTATTGACATTTCATGCTCCATGTCGCGAGGCACAAAAATGTCTATAACAGTTGCCCCCTAAAGTATGAGGTCGTTTATCGGGTGAAATGCTTTATCTAGAGGGTCCGAAGTTCGTTCCAGTGCTGAGGATGCGCCCTGTAATACAATACAATACAATACATTATTTTTCATTCTATTTTCATGATCTAGCTGAGGCGGGCATTCCCATGCTCAGCTTTTATAAATACATTTTGGTACATATGACAGACGATCGTCTGAAGGTAGACTGATAATTTTCTGCTGAAATTATCATCCTTTGAATAGGATGATCATCTGTTGCAATGATGTACATGACAAATGCTTTTATATTTCCTGAATATATATCGCAGCCCGGATGGATGAAACTAGATCCGGGGTCTTCAAACTCGTTCGATCTTTACTCTAAGTACAAGTCGATCCATGTGAGAATTGCGCTGAAGTCGAACATGGAAAGACATCGCTTGATTACCGGTCAATAATGAAAACCGTTAACAAGCGCGGGAGGAATCACCAATAATGACGATGACCCTCAAGGTACTGCAGTACAATTCACGTGGCGTGAATAAAGGACTTGGCGTCGAACGCCACGCAAAATCTTCTGGTCGAAGGTCATTGATGTATACCTGTCGCCGGAAGTGAGAAACTTGCCATTGAGGCATGCAAGCTTCAAAGTACTGATGGGGGTGTTCCTAGATCAACTTCTTGGATAATGAGCTGAAGTCGACAAGAAGCGATCTGTCAAAGGAGGGCCTTAATGAATCCCACATCAATGACACGGAACGGAGCTAATGACTTTAGTGGAGGTGAAAACAAACTGTGACATATGATTCAGGGTGGCGATCATGAATGGATGAAGGATAATGTATGGCAGTGGATGGGACATGGTTGACACTTTCAGAATGACCCCTCTTGAACATATAACGACACTGATGCGATGGATTGGTAGCATTACCCCAAATGTGGATGGTTTGGCGAGGACCATGGTGATGAGACCGGTGAATGAGACAACCCAACCCGATGTGGTACGGAGGAAAAGTGTCATGTCCAAGAGTGACTTGCTACCATTAAACTTTGATGTTCTCCCAATTTTTCCCCAGTCATTTCTGACCAGTACCTCTTTATTTTTGTCAAGCTTGAGGAGGATAACATATGCTTGTTCTATAACCTGCCCTTCGGGCAAGCCCATCGCTATGATTTAACGAGCCTAGCGATAGGGAAACTCGTTCTCGTCTAAAGACAAGTTTGTCGCTATTTAATCATTTTAACGAGTCTAACGACAAGGAAAACTCGGTCCTTTTCATTTTTAGAGAGTCTGAAAAGGTACAGAAAGTCAACTCCATGATTCCTTTTTCGTCATCTAATCCCCTAAGTCCGAAAAAGTATAAAACAATACAGAAGGGATGGCTGTTCGGTACTTTTACGAGCCGAACAAGACAAGCGCTCGATCTTTTTGTGCAATAATCCCTCAGGTCCAAAAAGATTAAAATCTAGAGGAGGGATAGCTTTCGGTCGTTTAACGAGCTAGAAGGCCAAAAACTCGGCAAACTTTTCATATTTTACGAGTCAGTGAAAAGAGCTCAAAGAAGACTCGTCTTTTGAGGAACGAGTGATAAACAGGGATAGCAACTGATTCCAGGTACAAATTGGACTTTTCCAATCACGGTAGTGTCACAAGGATGGCTAGGTGAGATCACCTTTCGCAGCTGTTCCTCAAAATAGGTAAACACACATATGGGGGTGAACGATCGGCCAAATGAAATGGAGGTGATGGATGAAAACACGACCAAGGCTTTTAAGGCTTATAAATTTACGATCGCAATGGTTATTTACCGAGATAGGTTCATTTTTTAATGAGCTTGAACTTTGGCGGAAAAACTTCTGCTCACACTTTTCTATTTTTTAACGAGCATAAATTCCGTGGTAAAACTGCTCGATTCATGGTCAAATTTAATTTTTTACTTTTACTAGCTTTTCTCTTTTCAAATGTAGTACTTCATCTTCAATTGCTGCAACAAATTTTG
This sequence comes from Pinus tabuliformis, assembly GCA_031772625.1. Lineage (NCBI taxonomy): Eukaryota > Viridiplantae > Streptophyta > Pinopsida > Pinales > Pinaceae > Pinus > Pinus tabuliformis. The sequence continues at coordinate 950,853,916 of CM062806.1, forward strand.
TTAGAAATGGACAATATTTGCATGAAAACGAGATTATAACCCTAATATTTAACTTTAAACTGTGTAAAAGTCATAAAAAGGGGTTTTTACCTCTCATTTACCATTTCATTTGCATTTTGCTTGTTGGAGCTCTGGAGGTGCCTCTTTTTCCTTGATTTTCACCAGCTGATTCCGGGAGATTCTGTGGACGATTTTCGGCGCCGTTTGGACCAGGTAGGAGCTAAACCTTAGCCCTTCACTTTCATGGTTTCCTTTTTCAGTTTCATGCATGTTTTTCAGGGTCTCTGAGCCCCAGGGGTTTCATCAGGGCGCCCTGGCATCAGCGCAGGTTCCCCTTTCGAAAATTGCGCTGTATTTCAGGCAGCCTTAAGGCAGACTGCCTTACAGCGCAAGGGGAAGCCTCTCTGCCTGCGCTGGGCCTAGAAAAGCTGACCTTGCATGTGTTTTTTGATGATTTTTTCGCCAGATTTTCATCAAAATCAGGAACTTACTCCTTCTCTTGTTTGCTTGCAGGGAACTTTGAACAAAATGTCCCTTACATGGCGAGAACGAGAACATGAAGCAGAGGACATGGTTGCACTCCATGACCCAGTCACGGTGAACGCGCTTCGGAACTGTGGCCTGCTGAAGTTCTTCCGTATCTCTAGCATGAGAGCACAGATTTCTTTACTGCAGTATATGCTTGATGCTTGGGATCCTGTTAACCAAGTATTCCAGATTAGGGGGAAGTCTTTCCCCTTTACCATAGAGGACATGTACTTCTTGACTGGGTTGTCAAGGCGGGGTGCCCCCATTTCTTTGTCAGGTACGGCTCGAGGGACTACTTCCACCAGAGACTATATCCGTCAGTATTGCCGGGAAGGTTCACAGCCGAGCAAAGACGGCAAGATCAACATCCGTGACATCACTGACAGGTCTCTCAGGTCCATTCTGTTTACTATTGGTAGGATGGCCGGTAGCGCAGCTTTACATGTTGCCAACAGATCTTATATGCAGCACGCCTTGGAGTGTCTCCAACCGAAAGTGTTTAACTGGTGCGATGCAGTACTTGTTCAGATGAAAAGTCAATTGACCAAGGTAAAGGACGGGGGGCTGAAGAACTTTGGATTTGGTTCTATTCTGACTGCCTTTGTCTTGGAGAAAATCCCATTGATGCAACCTCAGTACATCTTGCTTGATGTGCCTTCTCCGACCGAGCCACGCATGCAGAGGTGGGTTGACCATATGTCCCGGCATGCTGGTCAACCTCATATTACATTCACTGAGTCCTTCTTTAGGTGGTTTGAGCGTCAGGAGATGGCGTTTTCTGAGTATCCATATGTGGGTATGGACTACCGAGGTGATCCGGACTTGGTGCTTCCGGATGGCGAGCAATGGGGCGCTATTGGTAAAAACTCTGACCATATCACTGTTTATTGTTTTTATTCATGATGTTACTGTTCAAACTGATCAAACTCTTGGGTGCATGCAGATGTTGGTCCTGTTCGTCCAGTAGCTCGTCCACGATCGCCAGTTGCTGCCCCAGCAGCAGAGCCTGCTAGGAGAGTTGTTATTCGCGACCTTGGTGATACTGAGATACTTGCAGCTGTGCAGGAGCAGGTTGAGAGCCTTACTCGTGGTCTTCCGGATGTACAGATTGACGAGTTACCTTTACAGTTGCAGCGGCATACTATTGGCGTGCCTAGACGATGGACTCGTCTTTTGCGCATGATCGCACAGACCGTGACGTACTTTCATGAGCACCACTAGGCTAGGGTGCCCCCTAGCATCTTTTTGAGTTCTAGGTCATATGACCAATTTTGTTTTGATTACAGCACATTATGTACAAACTATAAACAGCTTTATATATTTTGATTTTCGGAGTTTATTTCAGTTTATTTGTGATCCACTTACATAGCACCGATGCATCTCTTTTTATATATGTTGTAAATGTCTATCTAATACATAGTTTGCTAATGAATCTGTTAATGTGTTCAAGTTTCTGGAAATATGTTGGTATTGAATTGAATCAAACTCTCTTTCCAAAATCTTAACTCTTAGAAACATACGATAAATAGCTGGATTGCGGACTGAATATATACCAGTGAGTTGTAGTATCACAAGTTGTGAGTCTAGCCTGACAATTAGTCGGCGTATACCATGAGCGATGGTATCAGAGAGGAGTTCAATCAACGCACTATACTCAGCGATATTGTTCGTTGATCGTCCAATACACACCCCTCTGAAACTCACTAACTCGCCGCTTGGATCAAAAATGGCCCAGGCTGCGGAGGACAAATTCCGCGTACTACGACTCGCTCCGTCGGCATATCCCACATATGTATCAGAATAATTCGACATCTGCAACAAACGAGAAAGGTGGATTACTTAACCGAAACAAACATTTTAGCGAAAACAAAATACAACAAAAGCACTCAGGTTACTATTTAGGCATAGTAACGCTTGAGGTACAACCCGTTACGGGGTTGCGCCAGTGGTATTCCGTCATAATCCATTAACTCGTAGGCTCCTTTTGCTAACACCCTTTTAACAATATAGGGACCCATCCATAAGGACTGAAATTTTCCTGCTCCTAATTTATCGGATTCTTGGTCGTAAAGCAAAACCAAGTCACCCTCAGAGAAGTTGCGAGGTTTGACATTTTTGTCGAACTGTGCTTTGACTCGTTTCTTATGGGCCTCGTTCGCCAAAGCGGCGTCACGACGGTTTTCATCCAACTGGATCAATTCCAGGAAACGAGCCTCTTCTTCTGAGGTTCCGAGGAGGAGGTCAATTGCGAGTTTAAGAGACGAAATTTCGCACTGGATCGGTAAGACTGCCTCCAGGCCATACACCAATTGGAATGGTGTGAACCCAGTGGCGTTCTTTACCGAGGTTCGGTAAGCCCATAATGCTGAGTACAGGATTAGATGCCATCTTCTTTTGTGAACCCCGATCATCCTTTGCAACATACGCTTCAGGACCTTGTTGATTGCCTCAACTTGTCCGTTGGCTTGTGGATAATATGGGGTAGAGCTGTCGTGAGATAGCCCTAGTTTGGCAGCTAATTCAACCATCATGTGATTGCGAAAATGCGATCCATGATCTGTCACTATAGCTTGCGGAACGCCGAACCTGGCGACTACATGATTGAAAAAGAAAAGGGCAGCTGTTTCACCAGTGTTATCCAATGTAGGCATCGCCTCGGCCCATTTGGTAAAATAGTCAACAACGACTATAATATACCCATGCCCCCTGGTCGAGGTGGGGTTACATTGCATGAAATCGATGCCCCACTTGGCGAAGGGCCCAACAGCAACTATCGGCTGTAAGGGTGCGGGCGGTCTTCTGGTTTTGCTATCAAAGATCTGACATGCATGGCAACTTCTGACAGCTATTATGCAATCTTTAAACATAGTTGGCCAGAAGTATCCTGCTCGTAAGATTCTTTGTGCTGTTGCAATTCCAGATTGATGCCCCCCGCACGCGCCTGAATGACAATCATTCAGGGCTTTTTCGGCCTCCTCATGGGTAAGGCACCTCCTCAGAACCGTATCGACACCACGACGGTAAAGTGTATCACCGACGATCATGTAGTCTTTAGATTGGTATCGTATACGTTTCCGTTCCGAGTGTGAGGTATTAGGCCTAAATTTTTGGGTTTGGAGATAAACAATGATGTCTCCATACCACTCATCGCTTACCGATATTAGAAACAAATTTTCATCCACGATTGACTCTTCTGATGTTTCATCGTTGGACGACGATGGGAGATCGCATAATAATTCCGCGAAAACTAGAGCTTTCTTCGATTTGGATTTTACAAAATCTAAATCAAACTCTTGAAGGATGGCTATCCATTTTGAATATTTGCCCCCAAGCAACTGTCGCGACAGTATATATGTCATGGGATTGCAATCTGACAGAATGGTAGTTTTCCTAAAGAGGACATAATGTCGAAACCTTTGAATCGCTTGAACAGCAGCAAGCGCTAGTTTTTCAACATAGGAATATTTACTTTCTGTGTCATTTAAGTTTTTACTTAAATAATAAATAGGATGTTCAATTCCATCGACTTCTTGCACTAAGACCATCGCAATGGTCGTATCCGCTGCAGCTAGATACAGGTTAAAATCTCTTTGATAGTCCGGGGCGTACATTAATGATGCTCTTACTAGAGAATCTTTTAGAGCGTCAAAGGAAGCTCGCGCAACCTGGTCCCAGACAAAAGGTACATCCTTTTTCAAAAGACGAGTATAACCTTTGGCAAGTTCTGCGTAATTTGGAATGAACCTCCTCAGAAAGTTTGCTTTCCCTTGGAGTTTCTGAATCTGAAGCAAATTTGAAGGTGGAGGCAAATTAATGATTGCCTGAACCTTACAAGGGTCGAGACGAATCCCATCCTTAGAGACCACAAAGCCAAGTAAACGACCAGAACCGACGCAAAACACACACTTGTGCGGATTGAGTCTTATCTTGTAATGTCGGCAACGTAGAAATATTGCTCTCAAATGCTGCGGATGATCAGTCCGCTTCCGCGAATGAGCCGGAAGATCGTCGGGGTAAGGTTGAACAATGTTCTTGATGTCATGGAAGGCATAATTCATTGCCCTCTGAAACGTCGCCCCTGCGTTCTTTAAACCAAAGGGTAATTTTCGATAAGCGAATGTGCCCCACGGACAGATGAATGCAGTCTTAGACTGGTCCTGTGGGCGGATATTTATTTGATTATACCCGAAAAATCCATCCATAAAGGAAAAGATTTCACATCCGGCGCATTCATCAATTATCTGGTCGATGAAGGGTGTAGGGTAGTTGTCCTTTGGACAAGCTTTGTTTACATCCCTATAGTCGACGCACACTCTTATCGTCCCTTGTTTTTTCATAACAGGGACAATATTCGATACCCAATCGGTTAGAGGAACCGGGTAGATGAATCCAGCATGGAGAAGTTTTTCAACTTCTGCCTTAATGGCAGCGGCTTTCTTCGGATGTACCTGCCGAAGCCGTTGTCTTACTGGTTTGACATCAGGATACATTTTAATCTCATGTTCAACTATGCTCGAGTCAATGCCTGGCATTTCATCATATGACCATGCAAAGACATCTCTAAATTCGCGAAAGAGAGCACTATATATTTCCAGTTCTGAAGGGGAACAACTTTTGCCGACATGAATGTTCTCAACAACATCAGATTTTGTCGAGATGTTTATGGCTATGGTTTCTTCAATATTGGATAGGTTTCTCTCTGAATCCACCGTATTTACAGTATTTGTTAGGAATTCAAACACTGAAGGGTGGTATAGGTCGTGATGAGTTTCTTCTTCACACTCTGGAAGAAGGGAACGATGGTGGTGATCATTCCATGGTGCCCCCTCAATCATCATTGATTGTAAGATTCCTTCGTCAGTCCCATGAACTTTTGACCATGGATCTAATGGGGTACCATATTCTTTGGACCTATCTACCCAAACGCTTGACGAGCGTTCATTTGGGCTCGCCTCCCATGCCTGAAACATTGATTGCTACAATATTTCAATAGGGCTAGGTGGCAATACCACTTGATGATCCATGATGACTTTGTCTTCTGCGACCTTCGATGAAGATATCATGTTGCATGTTGCTACAAACGGGATATTCCCTTCATGGAAAGGAGGTGGCAACGTGAAAGTTCCCATCATGGTGGGATCTTTTAGCAAGCCTACTCCTATATCTTTTATTGAATGGTCGCTCCCATGGATCAGGGGAATGCTTCCAGTAACTTGTGAACCATTAGGGAGGAAATTCTGTTGGTCGACGATCGTAATCCCTCCTTCAAACGGGAATGCGATCTTCCTAAAATATGTCGACACTACAGCTGCCATGGCATATATCCATGGTCTTCCCAGTAGGATGTTATAGTCAAGATTGCCATCAATGACTTCAACATCAATCTCTACTGTTTTTCCTCCTAGTTCAACCTTAAAGTTATTTAGGATACCGTACGGAGTGTACGACCTACCGTCAAATGCTTTCAATGTCGTCGAAGATCGCGACAAGGTTGGAGATCCAAGAGTTTTCCAGCAACTCATCGACATGATACATGTTGATGCGCCCTCATCAATAATCGTTCTATGAACAGTTTTGTTGAGTGCTTTCACTTGAATAAGGAAAGCTAATTGCGCTGGTAACTGAGGATCATATCCTTTGTGATCAAAGGATACAAGATTGGAATCTTTAGGATCCACTCCACCAATTGCTGATAACAATGCTTGTCTTTGGGATGGGCAATTTTGTAGTACCTCAAGAGTCGACATAGCAGATGGCGATTGGGCCAAATCCTCCACTATATTATAGTGTTGCGCCGCTCTAGCGCGAGGGTTGAATGTCGATTTGTGGACTACTCCCTTAGGCGGCTTTATTGTTAATTCATGCGTGAGGGGGGGAACAACTTCTGCCGAAGTTGTTGTCGAACTACTGGGTTGATCTTTCCCTTTGTCGTTCGACACCGGCGGATTCCCATAATCGTTATTCCTAGTCGAGATCAAAGCATCATTTTGCTTAGAAACCGACAACATAAGCACTTGAGACGGAGAAGCATTTCCACTATCAACCATATTTTGACCTGGGGTGGGAAATGGATCAGTCAACACAGCTGAAGTTTGGGAACTTTTAAAGAACCTCTTTAACTCAGCTTTGAACGGACAGTTCTTTGTTGAATGATTTTCATCGCATATTTGACATGGAGGAAATTGTTTCCCTTGCCCAGGAGGGTTTGAAGAAGTTTTTTGAGGGGATGACCCACCTTGTTTCTTCTTCTTCCCTTTGTTTTGTTTCTTCTTGCTTCCTGGTTGATTGGAGTTTTTGTCTTTATCCGTAGATACAGCATTTACCTCCGAAGCAAGAATCTCTTGATTTGATTTTTGATTCGAAGTCTTACGGGCTTTCTTATTTGAATCCCTTGTCGACTTAGCGTTTGCAGTTCCAATCACGCCATCACCGACATGAGAGTCACTATTCGATCCGGGAGGAGGAGGGATTGAAAATTCTGGTCTGGGGGCATCAGGTATCTTATCATAGAGCGTGCCCGACTGAGTATACACTAAGTCCAAATATTGAGCACGAGCGATCACTTGCTCTTCTGTTACGACACCTCCCTTGGCCACATCTTCTGTTATTGCCGGCAGAAGCGACTTTATAAACCACTCAGCTAATAGCTGATCTGGAACATAGGTTTTTACCATTCTGCGACGACGACGCCACTCATGTATATGATCAGATATATGTGTGGCTGTTGTCTGCTTGAAATTGGTCAAGATCTCTGTCCCAGTTTCGTACCTTATAGGTAACTGAAAGTGTGTTAAGAAAGTCGTGGCTAGGGAACTAAAATTGTCGAAAGAGGCTCTAGGTAATTCAATATACCATTTGGCCGCCGGACCAGTCAATGTCCTCTGGAAAAGACGAAGCCTTATCGAATCATCATTCAAGGTATTCGACGAACACCACAGATGGAATGTCATCACATGATTCGACGGGTCTTCGCCCGGATTTCCATTGAATTTAGGAATGTCCGAAGGAAGTTTGTGAGGAATCGCTGGCCACCAATGGGCATAGGCGATTGGATCGTTCGTCAATCGATGTAAATCTGGTAATTCTAAGGTCGCCACGAATGGCAACTGCTGATTCAGGTTTGGCGAGGCGTACCCAGGATATGATGGAATCGCCTGAGCAGTAGGTCTTTGCACACCAGTATAATGCAACTGATGTTGATATGACTGATATGGTTGGTGGGTTTGGCCACTGTAAAGTGGTTGGTTTAACCCGTTCTGAATATAGGGTTGCCCACTATTTGCAAAGATCTGTTGCTCAGACCCCTGGTACACCTGTTGAAACTGAGGTTGTTGGTATTGCACCATCCATGGTTGTGAAGCCATGTTTTGTTGTGCGACACTAACCGACGGACCAAGATGCGGGGTTATGGTTCCCGTTTGTATCTGTGTCGTCCCGGCAGTTGGCGATTGTGGTTGTGTTGCAGGGTCAATAGGCTGTTGCATTACAACTTGGGGTTGACATACAACAGGCATCGATTGAATTTGCGACACGGTTACAATTGCTGGCGTCGTCGGGATACTAGACATAGGTACACATTGTTGCATGGAATATACAACTCTTGGTTGTTGGGGTAACATAGGTACCCAACCACTCGTCGTTACTTCAGTCAAACCTGAATGTGGTTGAAAACTGCCGTATGGGTATCCCCCCGAAAGGGGAAGCGAAAGGGCATATTGCCCCCCATACGGTAACAATCCGGAGCTCAAGGGTATAGATGGCCTTTGAGGACTGGATGGCCCAAAATGATTCCCAAAGGGATCAATTTGTCTAGTTTCAACATAATAATTACCGGGTATTATACCGGAAGAACAAACTGGAACAGACCAAGTTGTCATAATAGTCCCTGGGTGGACTCCTTCTAGCTGATGAGAGCTAGTCGGGACGGCTGGTATGCCGGCAAACATCGTTGGATTGGCAGCAGGAACTTCTGCTGTCGCTGTGTCATTTGGCACAGTTCTAGATGTCGACGGTTGTTCAGACATTTTAAGTCTATCCAATAAACTTCCTAACGATTCTTCAGGAACTTCTGGTGGCGATAGACAAACTTCTGATGCAGAAGGAAAAAGAGGGGTACCTACTCCAAAATGAATTGGAGTATTTGCTTGCTGGTCCTCTACGATTTCTTCTATTGCAATCAGACCAGGAGGAAGAGGAAGACCGTCAGGTCCGTAAAAGATTTCTGGTGCCGAAGAAGGGGTTGCTTCGACAGCGACAGTCGTTTGAACAACAAGACTCTGTGGACCGGTTTCAGATGGAACTGGTTCAGTTATGCAAGTACTTGTCTTCAGACTAGGATCAGTACCACTGTCCTTCTGTTGCTGTTGAACTTCTTCAATAGAGGCAGGGATTCCAGAAATATTGGGAGTGACCAGAATCTCAGATGTTGTTGGAACTTCCGTTCTAACTTTAAAAGGAGATTTTGACCTGGTCAAGCGAGTTCGCTTCGTCCGTACTACTCTCGGTTCCGGAGACAAAGGCGGTTGACTCGCAAGCCTCCCTGAACGACGGGGTTTTAATTGACTTTCCTCCACGGTTGCGGATTACTTGATCAACTAAAATACAAAAAGGGGAATTATGTTTCCGTATTGAATGAATTTTATTAGACGCTTTTAGACACAACTTTGCTTTTTCATGTTTTAAGAGTCGAGAAAAAGCTAAAGATGACTCTAGTCGCCTTCGATGTATTAACGAGCCCGAAGTGACAAATGCTCGGTTGGACTTTTTCAGTTATAGAGTTTGAAAAAGGCCAAAAGAAACTGCTCTGGAGATCTAGGCAGAGGGTGTGCCAAACCTTTCGCGAAACCACAGAATACGTTTTACGGTACGGGTGGTCGATCTTCGTGAATGCTGTGTTCACTGCATCGCGATCAGTAGGGCGGTCGACACGGCTTCCTAAGGATAAAGGATAAAAGCCTATAGGGGTCTCCCAATATACGCGACGGTACGCGGGAGCTCAAGTCCGTATTAGTGCTATCGTCCCTCAGGAGGAATCACCCACCTTCGTAGAGATCGACAGTCACTACGTTTAACGACGCCGGAACACGTCTCTACCTAGACCTCTACTGTGAGCGTTATGTTACAATGCGTTTTTAGATTCATTCAATATATTTTAAGTTGATCTTGTTTATCAGTTTGTCTTTCAGGATCACCACGAGATGTATTGGTACAAATTCCTAAATGCAGCTAAAATGATAAGCAAGCTTTCACAATCTTTTTAGCTTTGAAAATCCTAACTACTGAGGGGAGAGAAAAACAATATCTTTCCACACAGAGCACAAAGCACAAACTAATGCACTTTCTCCTAGATCAGACACACAAACTTATCAAAAATGCAAATACAAGATGCATGTATTTCTTTTCTTTTCCTTTAATGTTGAAGTAGACAAAAGGAAAACTGTTGTATGACTTTCGAATTCAATTTGAAGCGTAAACAAACAAGCTTTGTCTAAATGAAAAGACGCTTTACAAGTACTTGTTTCAACACTCAAAATATATGAATTCAAACCATAAAGTGAAAAACAAACAAACTCAAACAGCCACGAACAGTAATAAAACTAGCTCATAAGATCACAAAGACACTTTTACAGTTCAGGATCTAAGAGGTCACAGCTATACTGGTTCGCTTTTCACAATGGAAACTGTAACTGAAACAAGAAATACTGAAAGAACATTCACAGTTTCATCACACAACTGAGGCGGAATAATGTCAAGGAGAAGCGGTCTACAGCAAGTACAATGACCAGCAAGCAATCAGCTAAAACTCAGTGAAAACAGGGCCAAGACACAAAGGGAAAGCTGAGCAAGACAATGGCTAACTGGACCAGCGCAGGTTCTAGTCTGCCAGTTTGACTCTCAGCGCAGTTCCCGAAGGGAGTACCTGCGCTGTAATGCAGACTGCCTGTGGACAGCCTGCACTGACTCACGAGAGTTTCGTCTACAAAGTTTTCCGGGTCATAAAAAGCTCAAAAATGCACTGTTTTTGCTGAAATAAAAAGCTATAGGTCAAGTACAGGCTAAGGGATGATCAAGAGGATGAAGATCTATCACAAAGAGTAAAGAGTCTTTTGTAGATAGGCTCTTCAAATCTTGAATTTGCTCAACAAATGAGCAAGAGTAGCGGTCCCTCTACTTCGCTTTTGATATAGTCAAAAGCTTTTCGATTTGGTACTCTTTTCTTCAAGAAATGAATAGCAAAATACTACAAACACCAACAAGATACTAGGCTCCCCAGTGGAGTCGCCAGTTTGTTGTGGGGAAAAGTATCCGACGCGGATGACCCTATCCCTACTCTAAAGGTGACAGTCTTTAGCAACAACTGAAAGTAAAGCTTTGATATTTTCCTTTATGAAAGTACAGAGAGAAGGAAGAAAAGATTAACCAACCTGGTGTCTTTCGCTTAGTCGATCCTTATCCTCTCTCTTTGTCTCTTGTTCCCAGCTCTTTGCTCTCTTTGCCGGTCCAGCTACACACAGATCCTGCACAAAACAAGAGAGGAAACTACAAGATACATGTACTCATAACTGATGCATGGATTAGAGTGAATCAAATATACATGTAAATACAATACATCAATGCAATACAAGTATATAGGAGAACATGCAAAACTTTATTGATAGAAGTAACAGGGTTCTGAGAAGGTTACAACCATTGATGGCTCCAATCCAGCAGCACCTCCCCAGCAGCAAGAACTCTCCTCTTCACCTCTAGTAAAACAATCACCCAATAGCTCTAACTGTAAACCAACAGCACCTCCTTGCTTTACACAAAATTCCAGCCTCTTTAGACCTCATAGAAGAGCTCTATATATAGGAGAGAAGAAGAGAGGATGAGTCAGCTTGAGGCTGGCATAGAGCTGACTAGTGTCCTCTCCCTCTTCAGTTAATCTTCAGTTCTTGAGTCCACTTGGAGATCCTTGCTTACACATGGTGATCAAGTACCTCTTACTCATCACAGGGCGAATCTCATGAACCAAGTGTCAGTTTGGAAGCTTCCTGGGCAGTTGACACCTTGCAGAATGACTGTGCCACTTGGCCAATCTCGCCCAGCGCAGGTAGCCTTCATTAGATTTGACTTCCAGTGCAGGTACAAGGAGGAGCAGTTGCATTCCAGCGCAGATGCTCAGTGGAGCAGCTGACATGATCCAAAATTAGCCTGTTTTGAAGTGTTTTCAGGTGGAGAACTGATTGGAAGTGCTGTTGTTTGATGACCTTGTTCTTTTAGGGGTAAGAACAACATGTTTAGGGACTGAGGATCCCTGTAATTATTGACATTTCATGCTCCATGTCGCGAGGCACAAAAATGTCTATAACACTAAGGAAAGAGAGACAGTATTCTTTCACAAAGAGCAAAGAGCACACACTAAATGCACAGTCCTAAATCAAACCAATCAAATAGTCTAAATGCAAATGCACATGCATGTATTTGTTTTCGGCTTTCTTAGTATGTGAATGGTAAAAAGAAAGCTAATGCACAAATCTGAATTACTTTTCAAGCGACTATTATTAACAAGTTTCTCTTCGAAATAAAAAATGGAGATAATCAGAACACTTTATGATTTGGAAATGAATACTTGCTTTCAACACTTAGAAAAATTACAAATTCGGACCAAATACAATAGTAACGGGATAATCTGTAACAACTCAAAATAAACATGTAATTATTCAAGTAATTTATATTCAACATGCAATTCAACTAATTAACTTCAAGTTCAAAATTATGATTAGAGCACTTATCTGTGATTTCAGTTGAAGTCTGCTATCTGCAACAAGGTTTTGGGGATGACTCTCCACCCAACCATAGGCTCAATTGTGCAACGTCTTGCTACAACTGGCTACCCCCGAGCCTCAATCAACGTACTACTGCCAGTGCTCCTAAGTCTTAGTATACCATTCTCCCAAGAGAATGAAAGATAGAATCTTGGAATGATAGAATGCAGGAATGCCTCCCATCTTCCTCACCATCTATTAAATAGAACAACACTGGAAGGGGAACCACATGCACACACTCCATGTGTCTACATGCAACTTTCTTTTGATTTTTAGCTTTCTTGTTTTATTCTTTCTTTTTGATAGTTTTCTTGTTTTATTTCTATTTATTCTTATTTAGAGTTTTAGTATAGTTATTACTATTTTTATTTTTATTATTTTTATTTATTTTCTTGTATATTTTTAAATTCATTTATTATTTATGATTTATTATTTTTATTATTTATTATTAAGTGATTTATTATTTATTATTATTATTTCTTTGTATTTTTTATTATTTTTACTTTTTATTATTTATTATTATATTATTATTTATTGTGTATTATTAAGGGAAGGGATATTACATACTCTCCCCATTTAAGGAACTTTGTCCCGAAGTTATGTTGAATTATGTATTATGTATTGTTTTTATTATTTATTATTTATTATTTTATTTACTTCCTGTTTCCAACACCCTCTGTTGAACTAGTATAACCAGCAGGCATAGAAAGTCCCCAACACCCCGGGAAATCTCAAGGAATCTCTATCCTTTTTCCCACTTTCAGCACCAGGCTAAGCCTGACCCGGTCAGTATCCTAGTCCATGGCTGGCCCCAAGGCTCGCGCCTGACTCAGACCTCATCTGCCCCAAGGCAGGCATCCGGTCCGGTACTCAATGACCCCGGGCATCTGGCAAGGCTGGCCCACTCCCTCCACAACTACTAAGGCGCACAGCCCCAGGCATCGAAGTCTTATACAACCCTTCCAGACTTCGGCATCCCAATCCAATACTAGGCACCAAGCCTAGAACATCAGGCACTTGGCCTCCTCAAGATGGTCTCATAGCTCTTCAAGAGCTATCCATCAAGAGCTATACACAAGACAAAGGAACCACTGGCATATGTAGTGTTGATTGAGTTTGTCCCCAGCCCATATGGTGTTACTTATTCTCCCTCGTGCGTATGGGCTCACACGAGATCATCAAATAAATCGGCCCTCTCAGCCCATTTGTGGAGTCATGTGAATCCTCACATCTCCACCTGCATCCAATGCATTAACCCTATCATCAATTACAAAGTTTACCCCCACAGTCAAAGCGACAACAAACAAGGCGTCGAGATCAAGGCTCACAAGGGAGTAATGGGGATGTATGTCAAACGGTAAAGCATGGAATTCGGGTGGGGGATGTTATGGGTTCAAACCTACCTCCACCCAACCCATATACTTTACTGTTAGACCACCGGCGGAAGGTTTTCTGGCTAGTTGTTTTGTAATGAGGTCCCATAATCTATGATCTCTGTTATTATTTTACCTACTTGATTATCTTTTCAGTTCTTAGTACTTGTTGCAAAGAGGTCTTGTTGCTCGAGGCTGATCTTAATAGAAAGGGAATTGTTTTATTGCCAACAGGGTCTTTGTTCAGTGGTGAAGTTTAGATGTCCACTAGTGCTCTGTTCTCTCCGTGATCTGTATCACCTGAATGACATCAGAGTAGAAGAGACAAGACGAGGTGCAAATCCTGGGCAATTTTGGTAGAACAGCTATCCCTAAAATTAACACGTACGCCGCATGAAAGTATCTGGGGTCTGTTTTAGGCTTATGGTGACCAAGAATGTTAAAACTTAATAACTTCTAAAACAAATTGTCCCACTTTCCAAACAGTTTTTACAGCAACTCAAAACAAGAAATACAAACTTCAAAGACAACATGAATACCTTAAGAATCGTAATATCCGGCCAAAACCCACTTTGATTCACAAACCAATTGTAGCCCAATCTATGTCCAAATCACTATCAATTTTTACTTTTTGAGACACATACCCTGAGGAGCTTAACGACATAGAGCAGACTTCCTTCGGCAGAAGTGCTAGGTCCGAGGATTAACTGTCCACGCCTGGTTATGGCTTAATACTCTATCAAACTCACCAGTAACCAATGCCCCACTGCCTAATCACCTTCAATTTTTCTCAATTAGCTTGCAGAAACAGACATTGATCCCCAAGGCAAGTACAATCCATGAGGGTGCTACCAAGATGCCAAAGGTTAAAATCTCACATAATGGACTCTCAAAAATTGAATAAAACGTCATACAAATCCATATGCAGGACTCATCATGCCATAAAACAACAAGAAACAACAAGAAGCCCACACAATACCCGACAAAAACAAATTTTCAATATACCTCTGACTCTTGACTCGTGGTATGGTTTGACGATGAAGTTTGGAAAACAAAATTTGGTGAACAAGAAAATATACATTTTGGAAGACCTATCCAACAAACTTTGCACAGTAAAGAAATGGAAATCTCAAAAATCAAATTACAGCCAACAGAAAATATTTTTGTGAGTTTGTAAGCTGTCCACCAGAGCTTACAGTCTATATGTTAAAGTAGTTGGCGCCACTTATATAGCGAAGAACAAGTCTAGAGGGATTTAATATGATTTCCTGACAAACTGTTTTAAGACTTTCATGCTCTGTATGAATCAATCATGGCAAAATCCGAATGGAAGCTTGGGTTCCAAGAGCCAAATGGCTTCGTATGATACAAAAATCAATGCAATTTCTTTAACATTCACGTGTCTCTCCTGATTGGTTCTATACCAAGAAATATGCATAGCCTTACCAAAATGAGCCGAATATATGGTATTTCTTCATAGTCTCTGTTATCAGTTTTCAAAAGGTATAGTAAGCACACAGTTCAGTTATATATATAGTTTGCAAAAAGGCTTTCGATAACCGATTTTCCTTCTTTTAACAAATATTCAAAAATTGTTCATCGGATTTGATTTAACCGTCAAAACTGTGGGGGCAAGGGCAATTCACTATTCGGATAAGGTCGATGGAAATTGTCACTAGGTTTGCATATTTAGATGATTTACATGTGTAAATTGAGATGCATTGGTTTTGAGCCTACGGTTCCGTGCTCTACGGTTTTAAGCTATTTACATCACAACAAACTTACTAAAAGATATCAATCTAAGATCATTTAAATTTAAGTATTGACTTGCCATAATGATATATATTATGATGAAATTTGATAATAACCTATTTAGAAAAATAAGGGCTCTGTTGAATCGAAACAAGTTAGTTTACAACTAAAAATTTGTAAATGATATGTAAAAGTTATTCTCTCTTTCTATTCTATTTTCTTTTGATAAAGTCTGGAGTAAAATTAGGATCACAGGGACATAACTTATCAATTTTTGGGAGCAAATTCACCATTGCGCAAGTCTATTATTTGACAAAAAAAAAAAAATCCCTGAAATTGTTTATAAAGTGTATTTTTACAACAATTTTGGAGTACAAAAGACCATATAACCTTTTAACTTGTGAGAAAAAGCCAAAGGAAATTTCTGACCATAGGTCCCAGGATCGAAACCTGGCTCTGATACCACATGTAACAGCTCAAAATAAACATGTAATTATTCAAGTAATTTATATTCAACATGCAATTCAACTAATTAACTTCAAGTTCAAAATTATGATTAGAGCACTTATCTGTGATTTCAGTTGAAGTCTGCTATCTGCAACAAGGTTTTGGGGACGACTCTCCACCCAACCATAGGCTCAATTGTGCAACGTCTTGCTACAACTAGCCACCCCCGAGCCTCAATCAACGTACTACTGCCAGTGCTCCTAAGTCTTAGTATACCATTCTCCCAAGAGAATGAAAGATAGAATCTTGGAATGATAGAATGCAGGAATGCCTCCCATCTTCCTCACCATCTATTAAATAGAACAACATTGGAAGGGGAACCACATGCACACACTCCATGTGTCTACATGCAACTTTCTTTTGATTTTTAGCTTTCTTGTTTTATTTCTTTACTTTTCCTTTGATTTTTAGCTTTCTTGTTTTATTTCTTTCTTTTTGATAGTTTTCTTGTTTTATTTCTATTTATTCTTATTTAGAGTTTTAGTATAGTTATTACTATTTTTATTTTTATTATTTTTATTTATTTTCTTGTATATTTTTAAATTCATTTATTATTTATGATTTATTATTTATTATTATTATTTATTTGTATTTTTTATTATTTGTATTTTTTATTATTTATTATTATATTATTATTTATTATGTATTATTAAGGGAAGGGATATTACATAATCGACTATCTACAGCAACCAAACTTTTTCCTATGACTGAAAACGACACTTGTGACACTTTCAAATCAAAGGACGACAGTACGATTACGTTACTTTTTGCAAAGAATAACTAAAAATGACTCAACAAATACACAAAAACATTTACAGTTCTTTTGTACAAAGGAGGTGGAATAACAGTAAGGAAAAGGGGTTTCAAACAGAGATATACTGATTACAAGCAGCAAAATTCATGAATAGAACTGGAAAGAATGAATCACAGAAACCAAAACTGAACAATGCCTAGTCTGATCAGCGCACCTGTAACACAGGGAATTTGAAATGCAGCGCACCTACTACACTCAGGAAGTGCGCTGAATTTCAGATTCACAGAACAGTACCTGCACTGGGCCAGAGACGAGACTTTGCTTGGGTTTCAGGTTACAATTTGCAGTTCAGTTCATGGGTTTTGGCTGAGCAAATGGTAATCAGTAATGCAACAATCAGGGGTAGATCTAAGGAGGTTCTGGGAGCTACCACAAGGGGCAATCAGAGAGTTTGTAACTCAGTTGTTTAATTTATAAATAAATCCCAGAGATTGACTGAAGCGACATTTATCTACATTGCATTTGCATAGCAAATGCAGTTTGAAAGCTACCTGGCTCGACTTCAGGCTCCGTCTATAAGTTTATAAAATAGACAACAAGGAAGATAAACAAACAAACTAATTCGTCCCCAGCGGAGTCGCCATTTTGTTACAGGGAAAAGTGTCTACACAGAACTGCTTATCCCACTAAGGTGTGGTAGCTACCTTAGAAACAAACAAAGTAAAGCTACTTTCATTTTTCCTTTATGAAATATAGATGAGAGAAGAACAAAGAAGACCAACCTCTATCTTGCGCTAATCTCCTAGTTCGATTCTTCTCTCTCTTGATAGTCTTTCGCTACTTGCTCCCTTGTACGCCCAGCTTCACAGAGTACCTGAAAGATTATAGTAGCATAGCACTATACAAGAACATGGATCTATAATCATAAACAATCTAGGATCAGATGTAAATTGACCATACAAATGCATAAAACATAAATGGTACAAGAGTATGGAGAAAAACTTGAATTGCTTTTATTGATAAACAAGAAAGAGCCAAGGGAGTTACAACCAGTTGTTCTGACCCAGCATCATCCTCTCAGCAAGGAAGCCCCTCTTCACCTCATACAAAGCTTAGATCACCCAACAATCTGATGTTGTCTCAAGAAACCAACAACAATTCCTTACAATATACAAAATTCCAGCCCCTGGATCTCTGGGGTGAGGGATCCATATATAGATATCTATAAGGGAGATGAGTCAACTTGTGATTTAATTAGTGTCTTCCCTTTGATAGTTCTTAATTCCACTTGGAGATTGATCATCTCTTACTCATCCTTGGTCGAATTCAGAGAGGCAAGTGTCACAGGAGAAGTTTCTGGAAGATTCCATGCCTCTCCACCTCGCCGAATGACACTGCCATTTGTCACTTCTCGCCCATCGCACCCCATAGAAGGGCTTTTTGAAATGCAACGCACCCACACAGTGTATTTAGGTGAGATGCAATGCATTTTGCCTATGGAGCAGCTGAAATGATCTTGTTTTGACCAATTCTGAGCAGTTTTTCATGGAGAACTTCTGGGAGAAGCTGTAATCAGTTGACCTTGTTCCTTTAGGGGTTAGAACAACACTTTTAGGGACTTAGGAGCCCTTGGTTTATGGACATTTCATTCTTGGGGTTGTAGTGCCCAAAAATGTCTATAACATCCCAGGAAATATATATGTACGTAGTCCTCGATCGACAGACTGCCTCGTGTCCTACCCCTGGAATGTACTACCTCTCCCCTTCAGGAAAGGCCTGTGATGAAATAAATGTCTTCCACCTCTATCTTGAGTGGCATCTAGTCAATCATAGATGAATCATCTTCGATGCTCCAGCATTGAATGAGCATCTCAAGCAGACATGTGTTTGCTTTCATATTCGGCAGTTTGAAGAATTTTAGCAAACCACATCCCCGTAAGGCATCCAAAGCATTGGGATCATTCATGACCTCATCATCCACTGAGGTATGCTCTCTTTCTCGCCAAGTGACTGGCATCCTGAAGAAAAAATGATTTTAAACCGTTAGTTTTTTTTGTTTGAAATGTTCGCGGTGTATACGCGGGTCCATTTACACACAGTCACATGTAGGGCCCGCATGTACGTGGGTTTCATACACCCAATGCACATATACGCCGCCGTGAAGTTTTTGACAAAAAATTCAACGGTAAAACTAAAATTAAAAATTCTAAAACTAGTCACAATTGAATGCAAGACAAGTATAAAGGTTACCTGGTGATTCTGGAAGGATCTGAATGGTTGCATTTGGCGTAAGGAAAAGTTTGCTTCTTTTGCTCCAATCCTCTGCTCTCAAACTCAAATGGTGAGTCCAAAAACTATTTTATAGGCTTTGAAAATGCAAAATTTTTTCAAAACTTGATTTTGTTTGGTCTCATGTAACTTTTAACTTGGGAGCTTGGAATGTTGAGAATGGTTTTATTTTTAGGAGATTTTGGATGTTTTTCGACGGTTTCAAGACGGTTCCATGACTGTTGACCCGTCATGGCAAGTATCGTTTTCTCACTGGCATATAGGTTAGGGACACCATTTTTTCGTTGCATTATGCATACTAGCCTCCATTTGTCGATACACTTGCCATAGGGTCGATCCCATCATGTTATGGTTCATAAACCACTTTCACTCACCGATTTTTTAATCATGACACGATGGTAGAGCCATCCTTTTCATGGGCATCGTAGTTAGCACCGCACTGACATTTTTTGCCCATGTTGCTTTGATCTGAGTAGGCTCGGGAGTCCTCTGTAGTCCTGCCATGACCTCTGCAATGAAGACTCATTCCTCTTTGCTTCTTTGCTTCGTTCTGTCCTTATACCCTAGAGGCTCCTTTGTGTTGAGTTGTACTACTGCATTGCATTTTGACCATTTGCACCATTTTGGCCTTAAGTCGGCTTCACTTGGACTCGTGTTTAAGCCAACTTTTGACCATGACTACTGTGAAATCAAACTTGCATGCCCTTGCCTTCTGCAACTTGACACACCTTGATCCGTGGAAGGAACACACCTTTGATTGTATTTGACTAGTTTTCACCTCCTTGCATTGAGCATAGGAACGTTCCAATCCCAGGAACTAGATCATCTGTTTCACCGACACTCATTCTTTCCACTATACTATAGCATTCTTTTATTCTTTTTCCAACTTAAAGAAAAAAAATTTATATATTCCAAAAAAAGGAGCGAGAACGGGACAATATTTCCACTTATTGTTGGTAGCTAGAGTCAGTCGTGTCGCCCTTGAATAAAGCACTCAAAGCAAAGTCTCCTCCATTTGGGTGGGATTTAGTTTGACCTAGGCACACCTTAACCTGGTTATTGATTCAACCCTACCCCGATTGGTTATCTCTTCCAATCATATGCTGCCACATGTTCACTTTAAGTCGTGCTTTTTTTCAAGGGAAGTTAGCTTGAGTTGGCCTCTCTGCGGTGTCTCTTGACTCATTTTTCAGTCGGCCATCCCTGGTTGTTAGTATCATGTCTATCATCACATCAGCTATATTGGTCCTTTACTTGTGCCGGTTTGAGAAGGTCCCCATTGACTTCTTGCTGGCGGGTCTTGTCCTTATCGATGACGACATCTTGCTCTGAGGACAGGCCTAAAGCTACACCCTGGCCCTATTTTCATTATTGATAGGTCACCTTGTGCTCAGCATCGATCAGTATCATGGGTCTTTGACTCAGTGGTTTCCCTTCTGTTCAACATCAGCTTACATTATCACACATCGGGATTCGTGCAGTACCTTGGTTTCCATTTGACCCTATTGGGGGATACCTTGCCTCTGTGTCAGCTTTCATTATTGGTTGGTTCAGAGGGTTTCTGTCGTGTGCTAGCCATGTCTTTTGTACGTTGGAAATGTGCTTTAGTCGAGTTACTACATCTTTTTCGTCTGATTCCTTCCACATTATTGGCCTACGGGTTACACTCGTGCTAGATTGATGAAGGATGCCTTAATGCCTTCCTTCTAGCGGATCTTTCCCTATCGACTACGACAAATTGCTCTGGGGCAAAGATTTAGAGTCCATTTGGCAGTACCTTGGGGTTTGCAGTCGTTAGTGGCAGATCCTTCGCTATTGACAGTGGGAAACCATCATTTTCTCCTGATTGATAGATTTTTACAGGTGTTTGACTCCAGCTCATCTATTCACACTTTTTAGATTGTACTGGGTACCTTGACGCTCATTATCATTATTGGTGAGTAGCCTCACATTTGTTAACGGTATACATCAATGACCGGTAATCAAACAATTTCTCACATGGTCGACTCGAGATCATTTTTTCCCATAGTGTAGAAATGTACCACAGTGGTCAGTGAAGACCCCAGGTTGCATCAGCATTCATTGGGTCACTTGACATTTATTCCCGTTGCTGCTAGTTGATACCACTCTACCTTATATGTTGCAGTCAGTCATGGCGACATTCTATATGCTGGCACCTGAGTTTGCAGTGTAGTGCCATCCTATTCCATCATGTTCATTTGGTACCTTTTGTGATCAGTCTTTGATATCAGTGATCCGTGTCATTCTTCAGCATCATTGACATTCTTATATGTGATACTCAGACATGTACTTTTTCGATTGTGATTAGATGATCCATTATGTATTTTCCAGTTCTGTATACTTGTATACTTAGTGGATCCACTTGTACTTGTGTTGAAGCCCCGAAAATCCGGTCGACAACAAGGGGGATACCCACCCGGTCCGGACCTTGGTTGGCAGCTCCTTATCCGTTTGGTATAGCGGGTCCGACTGGGGATAATGGGACCAGTTTCCCAATCTAAGGGGTGTGTGTGTGTGTAGAGTTGGATGATGTTGATCTAGAAGTATTTTAAGCTAATTTAATTCAGGCTCCTAAACTAATTCTATGCTATTGTAATCTAATAAGAAACAACACATCTAATCTACGCTAACCCGGGGTGTATTTCTTCCATTATGCGATCTAAAGAGATTTTGAACAATAACTGGTAATAAAGATCATTCAGCTATCATAAGAATAGAAATCAATTAAGATAAACCATTCTGCATAAAAAGTTAAGCAAAACAGTTGTGAACAGCACATCGCATAATAAGTTATGTTGGGCCTCAAAATGGTCCCTATTTTCACTCCATTATTCACCAATATCTTCACATTTTACCTTCATGTCACCTCCATTCCACCTCCACATCATTCCATTTACCTCATTATTGGGTTATAACTATGATTTCCCAAAGTTTATTAATTCTTAACATTTTTAAGTGAATTTATGGCTAAACTTTAGAAAATAATATGCTTATACTTATACCTAACAATTAGAATGAGTTTGTTGACATTTGTAGGTACAAAGGAAGCTTCCAGGGCATCTTTATGTGGCCTTGAATGATCAAATTCGAATTTGATAAGATAAGCCTCATGGAAAAGATCATGGAGAAAATCATGGACCTCATGGAGGAGATCATGGAGGATAGGGTTATGTGTCTACATGGTTGAGAAATGTATGGAACTAAAAGAGAGATTAGTGGATCATCATTATGAGTTTTTTATCTCATCCTATTGTATAAATAGGAGTACCTCCTCCATTCCAAAAGGAGGACTCTTGGAGCATTGTATCCAACTTATGATGGCATAGAATAAAGCTTCATTTTTCATATATTTCCACTATGTAGTTTTAGATATAAGTTTTACATATATTTCCATTATGTAGTTTTTAGATATAAGTTGCCTTAATATAGTATATGGAATAGCTTGCCACTTTGTTCTTAGGAGAATTGAGCTCACTCTAGAAGGATCAAAGGAACATGTTATTTCATATTAGATCTTATTTCATTTAATTGCTTAGATGTTTGATGTTTGAGGATTTGTTTGTGATTGATGAATGAGTTTTAAATTAGAATCTTATCAGCACATGAGAGAACAACCAGGGGTCTAAGTTAGGCTCTCTCTCTTTGATTTGCATGATAATTGAAATTAATTCTTTTGCTTTTATGTTTCAATTATCATATGAGGAGATAACCAAGAGTCTAAGTTAGGCTCTCTCTCCATTGATTTATATGGTAATTGAAATTCATTCTTTTGTGTTTATGTTTCAAGTTATTTCATTTCTTATGCTTGTGAATGAATCTTAGTTTAGTTTGGATTAGTACATGAGAGGACAATCAAAAGACTAAGTTAGTCTTTCTCTCTCTTTCAATCTGAACAACAATTAAAGTTCATTCTCTTGTCTTCATTTCAAGTCTCTGGTTTTATGTAATCAATGATTTCTCTATGATACTGTAGGGAAGGACAATCAGGACCTCCTTAGTTAGGAGCCTCTTCCCTTGCATATTATATTGAATCATAAATAATTTAGCTAGACATAGAGTTAGTTGCCTACTCTTGCATATATATTGCTGGCACCATCACAAGCTTACGATTTTCCCTGGTTGATAATTTAATGCAGCAATTTAAGCCCAATAAATTGCCCAACAAGTTATTCACATATCAAACACAAATAAATGACTCCACCGTACAGAAGTGCCAAATGGTAACCAACATATTCATGCATTAACATATAAACAACTGAAAACTGCATATCACTTTAAGAATATAAGCAGAAATTGGTCAAGAGATAAAAGTACCATTTATGACTAATCCTACCCATAAGCTTCAAGCAATAACGATTTATCTCTACTTGTTCTAACATCTACTAAGAGTACAAAAGTGCAACATCAGTAGCAGACATTAAAATGAAAAGATTAATAAATCTCGATCCATCCATTCATCAAAACCTCCTCTGAGGGTGCAGAAGTGCACGTTTCGAGGACAAGTTTTTGACAAATTTCTGGACCCCTCTCCAAATGCAATGAGAAGGGTTAAAATACTACTTCCTAATTCTAATAATAGTATTATTACAAAATTTAGGATGCGGTTTTCAAATGACCGTCCTTTTTCTAATCTAGTTAAAAGAAAAAAACAACATTCTAAATAAGGTTACTTATGAACTTGGTCCTTAAAGTTGCAAGTGTTCAGCATGGGCTTGAGGAGAGTCGGCTGACTGATTTTTGCGTTGAGCTGGGCTGCGAAAACGGCATCTACGAGAGTTGGCACTACTTTTTCGGCCGCATTTGTGATGCATTTCACCGTCATCCATTACCTGTGCGGCTTGACCAAGTACGTATAGTAACATTCCCATTTCAACCTGGTTAATGCTTGGATTGCTCTCCCCTTTGCCTGCGCTTTCTGCTTCCATTCTACTTCCAGTTGTAACTTATTTGGTAGGTACCCTGGGGTGGTCTCTGCAATTAAATTGGCCCTGTGTAAATTCTCATTTACACAGTCGATAAGAATGCTTGCCTGTGTAGCCGCTGTCTCTGCTGCTCGCTCCGCCTGCCTGATTTGATCGTCCCATTTATTAAAGAGAAATTCTTTATTATTTTCGTTTATCCTGGGCGCACCTGCTCTTTTCCCTTCATCATCATCCTGCCAAGTTAAATATTTCGTCACCCTTTTGTCACTTTGATCATAGTCACTCCGCAAGTCTACCACTTGATTGGTGATTTTATCGTTCAGCTCGCAATAGTGACTCCACTGTGATATTTTACGTCCCAACTCTTCCTTTTGCTGTAGTAGTTGCTCATTCAAGCCAATAGATTCTGAAATAAATTATGCCAGCTTAGGCTCGTCTTTATGCATTTCCTGTAAAGTCTGCAATTGTTTTCCTTTCTCGTCTATACTTCTTTGATAGCCTATCTGCATCTACTGAAAGTCTTCCTACAGCTTCTCGAGCTGTTTGGAATCTTCAATATTAGCGTTTGCTTGTTGCAACTGTTGTTGTAGCAGCTGTATCTGATCTTCTTGCACTTTTAATAGTTGCTGAACTTCTGATGCCTTGTCAATAGTTTCAGAAGCATATGCTCCTGCGATCTGAGACAGCTTCGTGAGATTTTCAGTCGGGTTATTATTGGGGTCTTTCCATAAGACGTCCAAATGTTCGGCATCTTGTGACAGTGTATTTTCTAGTTTTATTTTCTTCCTCTGTCTCCTTACAACTGCTTTGTGTTGGGGACTATAGAATACATCCAGTGGGGGAATTTCTTCTACATTAAGTATAAGTTCAGAAGATGGAGCGATAGGAACATGTCCTGCTACTGTGACACTGCTGACTATGGTCGAAACCACTTCTTGCACTACCTGTGTATTGTTCACAGGTGTTTTCGGGGCTTGCCCTTCAAGATTGATCAATTCATTTAAGGTTTCCCATTCTTTGTCCAGCTCTATTGTGAAGAGTGGTGCTTCGATGACAGGAGGGGGGACATCTCTTGGTGGGGAGGCAATAACTTGCTGTTGAGACATTGCACTTGACTGAGCTGTATCTTTAGTTGTTTCTTCATTTTTTCCTTGGTCGTATCTAGACTCTTTAGGATGCTCAGGTACTCCTTGCGCAGCTTTGGACTTAGATCTGGAAGTGCTAGAGTTTTCGCTGAGGCTAATGCTTGGAGTTGGCTCTCTAGCAGGCAGTCACAGTTTCTCTAGAGGAATACTGGCGAGCCTTCTTTCTCTGTATAACAAGAATCTTTGGAGGTCATCTGGAGACAACCTCGACCGAGCTTCCCGCAAAATTTCTTGGAGAGAGCTTCTACTCTGAAACAAATCATCAAACAAATCTTTCTTCCCAGAGAACACTTTTATTTTGACGTTCGTTGTGAACTCTTGGGCAACATCATTTGGGTCAAATGGCCTTGTTGGGAACTTAAATAATTGAAGACACGTCACATTCTCCACTTTGCCGAAAGCGTGTCCTACATCGAACAATGAGAAGACCCCTCAAGCTACAGGAAATTGAGGCCATATGGCCTTCTTCTTGTCTTTTAGGTCTTTGGTCAGGCTGCCTTCTGAACAGGTTTGGTAGGCAATTTCCCGAGCCAACAGTTTATTAGGGATATATAGAGGTAGGACATGTGGAGGTACAGTGCTTCCAAAAACTCTAATGTAAGTAAACCATTCTTCCCCGAACCATCTCGTGATGGGGATGATGTCAATTTGTGCCTCGGGAGAGCACCTCGGGGGGTCTCTATCATACATTATTCTATACAGGGGCAAAATAAGCCCGTGGCAAATCTGGTAGAAGTGAGGGGCAAACTGAGAATCCCATAACACCTTATGATAAACATGGATGGGTAATGGGTCTTGGGTAGTCCATTTCCAACCCATAGTAGGGAATTTAGACACAAGACAAACAAAATCCATAACATATGCAGACAAATAAAAAGGAGGATAGACCCTTTGAGATAAGGATCTTTTAGACCGATAATTGATAACAGCCGTGTATAGATTATCAGAAAGTATTTTGGCCCAATCTATAATGTCGGCGTTTGTGGCAGCATCAATTAATGGTAGCCATTCAGACGAAAACTTGTTGATATCCGGCATCCCAAATAACCTACAGAGCATGGCCGCAGCAAAACAATATGGAGAGGTGAGGGAACCAGTGTTGTACATACCGTTTTTGTCCTTTTTGAGCGGCTCTTCTTTTCTAGACCAATCTTTGGTGGTGTCTGATAGGTCTGGGTTCTCCGCCACAAACTTCTTAACGAATTGTGCGTTATAGGTCGCTTGCGGTTCAGGAAGATGATACATAAGCTTCAAATCTTGCGCAGCAAACGATCCGATAAGCCTGTGTCCTTGAACTTTGAAATCTCTGTTGTTCATGTCTGCATCATCCAGTATCCACTTGATCATATCTGTATATGGTAGAATTTTGGGTATTGTTGCTATTCTGTGAAGAAATGAACATGCTAGGTCCTCTAAGGACGCCTCAGAAGAGCAGTGTGAGCCCGCAGCAGCAGCAACCTTCATTATTCTAGGATTTTCCTCTTCTAGCAGCCTGTACATGCTTTCCCATGTTGATATTCCCGTGTCTTTGTTACAGGCTGTGTCTGTATATAAAGGCGCCATCTCCTTCGTCTTTTCCTTCGCTACGGAGCTTTGAGTTTTATTTTTTTTTCCCATTTCTTCCTGTGTTTGTATTTGAATCATCTTAGCTCTTAGTTCCTGCAGATTACGAGTGAAATGGAAATGACTGACCCAGAAAGGTGATGGGGGAGTTTTAAATGCAGCAGATGTATCAAATATGCCACCTTACGTGAAGTAAATCTCTACCAAGGCATGCGTCTTTAATCCATTTAATAACTGACAACTAATTCATTTACTATCATTAAAAGTGCATGATTTCGAGTCAGATTATGGTAAGTGGCTTTTCTTTGAATGGCGTGCCCGAAGGATTCGTAATGAAGTGATTTATGATTTGCCTACGTAACCTCGCATATCGTGCGATCGCAAATCGCACCATCGCAAATCATACCATCGCAAATCGCAAGGATGTAGCATCGCAGCGATCGTAACATCGCAGATCGCAGAAGTTTGATGTTTGCCAAATCTTGCCAGCTCATTTCTGCGATATGCGATCTTGCGATCGGCGTTATCGCAGATCGGTGAATCTTTAAGTTTTTCTTTTTGGGTATTACTTTGTTGCGATGCGATGTTATTGTTAACATGAGGATCTTGCGCATACCGATTTTAAAGAGAAATGAAGGTATTTCCTATCTTTTTGCAACGCGACTTTAAAGATTTTTTCTTTATCATAGACTTAGGTTTAAAATATTCAAAAGACTTTACCTAAGCTTATGATGGTAACCTTATTTTGAAGAAAAGAAATTCTTTCTTTTCCTAAAAATTAACTAAGGGTACCCATTCATTTAGTATTTTGGTCAACACTTAAATGAACTAAGGGGGGGGTTGTTGCTGGCCACAACAATTGGCAATTCACTTGGGAGAACCAATTATCTCTCATCTTCTATTGACGCTTTCAAACTCCTGAAAAAATTTCTCAGAGAACTTAAACTTTAACAAGATAAAGCATATCATACTTCAACCTGTCAATGATGTTTTGTTTCAACCTCTTTCTATTTAAATTACTTGCATCCTTAGCTTGTCCTTGAATTTACATCAGCCATTACTTGGTCTTGTAAAACATAAAATAAAGTTTCCCGTGTGCAGCAGCCTTTTTAAATATGCTCCTTCGTCGCAGGTAGAGCCTTTGCTGCCAGCAGGCATCCATAGCCTCGACAGGGTTACCTTTTACCCAGTAATGATCCTTTATCCTGCTTAAGGTTATTTACAACTTTTTCAGAGAAAAACCCATTTTGACACTTTTTCCTTTTTATTCTCTAAAGAAAAAAGTCTTGGTTTGGTGGCCAAATTATGACACAGTCATTCACTTGATTTACACTTTTGCTAAACAAGATGGCTCGTGATGAGACCCCTTGTCTTTTGATTGCAACAATCTTGAGTCGTTGCCCTGTTTTGGTGGACAGTATTGGCAAAGTCAGCAAGTTATAATATCTGTGATCATGATAAGCCGGCTCGTAATGAGACCTCTTATTCTTTGAGATATAGTGTCTTTTTTGGATTGCTCCTCTGAATGCTGCAATTTCCTTTAGCAGGGAGGAAGTCAAATTTTCTTTCCTTAAGAAAGTTCTGGACGACAATGATAGAGTTGTTTGGTTATGGTTGTTTCTACAGAGAATCTTTATTTCATTATTGATACCTTTCGTTGTACTGACCTAAAACAATTTCTTCACTAAGATAGCTTTCTTCAAATTTCTTGGAGTTGAAACTAGCATCATATTTGGGTTAAAGTTCTATTGATAATAAAGATCAATTTTCCAAAAGATTTGCTGTTCATGGAAGCAGAAGTTCAAAATCTTTGATAGAGAAAAGGTGTCTTTAGTAAATGTCAAATGTTGTTAACCATAGCAAATTTTATTATGGAGAAAAATATTTAACGCAATGAGAGGTAGACATTCTCTAGGGTTATGTATAGAATAGGGATAATCCCTTCACTTATTTTGCCTATCAATTATCAAAAGCAAACCTAACAACCTAGCTAAATTACTCCTACTCCTATTCTAGCTATATACAGAAAATTAGCTAGGTGAAATGATATTTCCAATGGAACCATCTCTTCATTTTTATTCCTAGCCGTTTGTAACTTCCAAACATCAGTATTAAGAACCAAATTTTCCTTGGACTGTTAATGTTGGATGTGGAATAAGAATGCGTGACTTCAGTTGGAATTCTGTCTGATATTTCTTTCTCATGAAAACTTCTTTCCAACTGGATACCTATTGGATCATAAAAATTAGGATGAACTTCTGTTATGGATTGATGACCTCGTAATAGGAAGGATGATAAGCCAGGTTGTGAATATGATTTTTTAATTTCAATGGCTTGTAACATAATGTTCGTTAAAGCTAAGCTTTTAGCGATTTTGTTTAAAAGGAAAGTTTCCATATATAAATCATTAAATATTTCAATGCAAAATAGATGGAAATTTCCGGAAAGATCTTTATCAATTGGCGCGGATGGCAAATAAGTTTCGAAAGGTACTTTACTTGGTTGATGGTGTTCTGGATGCCAAAGAAGTTTCTTAAGAAAGTCTGACATTGATTGATCTCGAAATTGAGAAAGTTCTACACTTCCTTGACATAGTTTAGCTTTCCAAAATGGTGGCACGTCTTTCGAATGTTCTTTGATAAGATGCTCAATGTGCCACAATAATCTATCAAAAGTCTGAAAATTTAAAACAATCCGGTTTTGTACAAAATGAGTGCAAGTGAGAAAGAAAGGAATGATTATCTGTACAAATAGTGTTACAGCACAACTGGGATTTACTTGTAATATCTTGCTTCTCACAAGAACTGGCCAGAATTATGGGATCCGAGCAACTTCGAATTTCGTCTTGTGAATCAGAAGATAAGTTATGATTGTGAACAGGAATGGAGGTTTCCTAATGATATGAATCATAGATTGGGGCATTGTCTTGGATAGTAAAATCATGGAAATGATCTTTTACTTTGAAATGAGGGTTGACTGATATGATTTCTGAATTAGGATATCTCTCATTATCTGAACTTAGTTGAGTTACTTGGGATAACTCAACAACATCATCGTTGTCAAAGTAACTATCATAAATGATTTTACAGGTTTCCCTAGATTTCTCTTTTTCATTATATATTTTCAGACAATGAAGGCCAAGTGGCTCTTGTTTGAAATTGGTCAAAGGATGTTCTATAGCTGCCTCTTTATCTTGAAAACCTAATGATGAGTCATTTGAATAACCCTCTGTGTTTTTTGAGATATCTTTAATATTGAGAGGGGAGAAATTATCATCACTAAAAACATCAGGATAAAGAGAAAAATGCGAATCTGGAACAATGCATTTGAAAACATCATGGAAAAAACTTTGTTCATCAGATTCATCATAGACATCGGGCTTTAGATCATACCTTTGTGTACTGATACTTTTTGAAAGAGAAATAGTTTGCTGTTCTAACCTTGGCATCTGCATTTCTTGATTTGCAATGATATTATCTGACCTTGTATCAAAGTCATCTCCTGGTTCCAAGGTAGGCTTTCCTTCAGCATTAGAGCATGCATGACTCCTAGGCTTTGTGGACTTTCTTCATCATGGCTGATTTGTGTATTCGACTTGGAATCCTCATTCACATTAGAAGAAAATGAAACAAAGGTTGAACTAATTTCTGCTTGATCGGACATAGGAGGTAGGGAATACTCAGCATAATCTGAAGATTCTTCATCCGTGAGTTCACTTTCAAGATCATACTTTATACAATTAAGATGAAATCACATATTAAAATCCCTAACAGATTCATCTTGTTTCCGTAGATAATCAATTTCATCATATACCTGGTCATAGTCACAACAATCAAATTCAAAAATGAAAGTCTTGACGAATTGGTCCCAGCTGTGAATTGATGCAACTGGGAGGGTTCTGCACCATTTTCTAGCTTCCGCCGTGAAGGTAAGAGTAAAAATCCTGCACAAAATGCCTTCATCAATTCTCTGAATATCAGAACTTGAAACTTTTTGAATAAACTGAAGAGCATGATTAAAAGCAGAAGAATTATTCTTACCGTTGAATTTTACCTGAGACAAGAGTCTTACCACTTCTGGTGGAGTGTTGGAAGAGGTGGGAACATGGATGCAACTCCAAATAGGAATTTTATGAGCAGCCATCCTAATTCAAATTTTACAATTGAAAATCATTCCAACAGACACTATGTTTAGGCCCTCCTTCTAGCGCCAAATATGTTGAAGCCCCGAAAATCGAGTCGACAACAAGGGGGATACCCACCCGATCCGGACCTTGGTTGGCAGCTCCTTATCCGTTTGGTATAGCGGGTCCGACTGGGGATAATGGGACCAGTTTCCCAATCTAAGGGGTGTGTGTGTGTGTAGAGTTGGATGATGCTGATCTAGAAGTATTTTAAGCTAATTTAATTCAGACTCCTAAACTGATTCTATGCTACTGTAATCTAATAAGAAACAACACATCTAATCTACGCTAACCGGGGTGTATTTCTTCCATTATGCGATCTAAAGAGATTTCGAACAATAACTGGTAATAAAGATCGTTCAGCTATCATAAGAATAGAAATCAATTAAGATAAACCATTCTGCATAAAAAGTTAAGCAAAACAGTTGTGAACAACATATCGCATAATAAGTTATTCGCATATCAAACACAAATAAATGACTCCACCGTACAGAAGTGCCAAATGGTAACCAACATATTCATGCATTAACATATAAACAACTGAAAACTGCATATCACTTTAAGAATATAAGCAGAAATTGGTCAAGAGATAAAAGTACCATTTATGACTAATCCTACCCATAAGCTTCAAGCAATAACGATTTATCTCTACTTGTTCTAACATCTACTAAGAGTACAAAAGTGCAACATCAGTAGCAGACATTAAAATGCAAACATTAATAAATCTCGATCCATCCATTCATCAAAACCTCATTTGAGGGTGCAGAAGTGCACGTTTCGAGGACAAGTTTTAAACAAATTTCTGGACCCCTCTCCAAATGCAGTGAGAAGGGTTAAAATACTACTTCTTAATTCTAATAATAGTATTATTACAAAATTTAGGATGCGGTTTTCAAATGACCGTCCTTTTTCTAATCTAGTTAAAAGAAAAAACAACATTCTAAATAAGGTTACTTATGAACTTGGTCCTTAAAGTTGCAAGTGTTCAGCATGGGCTTGAGGAGAGTCGGCTGACTGATTTCTGCGCTGAGCTAGGCTGCGAAAATGGCATCTATGAGAGCTGGCACTACTTTTTCGGCCGCATTTGTGATGCATTTCACCGTCATCCATTGGCTGTGCGGCTTGACCAAGTACGTCCAGTAACATTCCCAATTCAACCTGGTTAATGCTTGGATTGTTCTCCCCTTTGCCTGCGCTTTCTGCTTCCATTCTGCTTCCAGTTGTAACTTATTTGGTAGGTACCTCGGGGTGGTCTCTGCAATTAAATTGGCCCTGTGTAAATTCTCATTTACACAGTCGATAAGAATGCTTGCCTGTGTAGCCGTTGTCTCTGCTGCTCGCTCCGCCTGCCTGATTTGATCGTCCCATTTATTAAAGAGCAATTATTTATGATTTTCGTTTATCCTGGGCACACCTGCTCTTTTCCCTTCATCATCATCCTGCCAAGTTAAATATTCCGCCACCCTTTTGTCACTCTGATCATAGTCACTCCGCAAGTCTACCACTTGATTGGTGATTTTATCGCTCAGCTCGCAATAGTGACTCCACTGTGATAGTTTACGTCCCAACTCTTCCTGTTGCTATAGTAGTTGCTCATTCAAGCCAATAGATTCTGAAATAAATTATGCCAGCTTAGGCTCGTCTTTATGCATTTCCTGTAAAGTCTGCAATTGTTTTCCTTTCTCGTCTATACTTCTTTGATAGCCTATCTGCATCTGCTGAAAGTCTTCCTGCAACTTCTCGAGCTGTTTGGAAGCTTCAATATTAGCGTTGGCTTGTTGCAACTGTTGTTGTAGCAGCTGTATCTGATCTTCTTGCTCTCTTAATAGTTGTTGAACTTCTGATGCCTTGTCAATAGTTTCAGAAGCATATGCTCCTGCGATCTGAGACAGCTTCGTGAGATTTTCAGTCGGGTTATTATTGGGGTCTTTCCATAAGACGTCCAAATGTTCGGCATCTTGTGACAACGTATTTTCTAGTTTTCTTTTCTTCCTCTGTCTCCTTACAACTGCTTTGTGTTGGGGACTATATAATACATCCAATGGGAGAATTTCTTCTACATTATGTATAAGTTCAGAAGGTGGAGCGATACGAACGTGTTCTGCTTCTGTGACACTGCTGACTATGGTCGAAACCACTTCTTGAACTACCTGTGCATTGTTCACAGGTGTTTTTGGGGCTTGCCCTTCAAGATTGATCAATTCATTGAAGGTTTCCCATTCTTGCGCAGGGTTGGACTTAGATCTGGAAGTGCTAGAGTTTTCGCCGAGGCTAATGCTTGGAGTTGGCTCTCTAGCAGGCAATCGCAGTTTCTCTAGAGGAATATTGGCGAGCCTTCTTTCTCTGTATAACAAGAATCTTTGGAGGTCATCTGGAGACAACCTCGACCGAGCTTCCCGCAAAATTTCTTGGAGCAAGCTTCTACTCTGAAAAAAATCATCAAACAAATATTTCTTCCCAGAGAACACTTTTATTTTGACGTTCGTTGTGAACTCTTGGGCAACATCATTTGGGTCAAATGGCCTTGCTGGGAATTTAAATAATTGAAGACACGTCACATTCTCCACTTCGCCGAAAGCGTGTCCTACATCGAACAATGAGAAGGCCCCTGAAGCTACAGGAAATTGAGGCCATATGGCCTTCTTCTTGTCTTTTAGGTCTTTGGTCAGGCCGCCTTCTGAACAGGTTTGGTAGGCAATTTCCCGAGCCAACAGTTTATCAGGGATATATAGAGGTAGGACATGTGGAGGTACAGTGCTTCCAAAAACTCTAATGTAAGTAAACCATTCTTCCCCGAACCATTTCGCGATGGGGATGATTTCAATTTGTGCCTAAAGAGAGCACCTCGGGTGGTCTCTATCATACATTATTCTATACAGGGGAAAAATAAGCCCGTGGAAAATCTGGTAGAAGTGAGGGGAAAACTGAGAATCCCATAACACCTTATGATAAACATGGATGGGAAATGGGTCTTGGGTAGTCCATTTCCAACCCATAGTAGGGAATTTAGACACAAGACAAACAAAATCCATAACATATGCAGACAGATAAAAAGGAGGATAGACCCTTTGAGATAAGGATCTTTTAGACCGGTAATTGATAACAGCCGTGTATAGATTATCAGAAAGGATGTTGGCCCAATCTATAATGTCGGCGTTTGTGGCAGCATCAATTAATGGTAGCCATTCAGACGAAAACTTTTTGATATCCGGCATCCCAAATAACCTACAAAGCATGGCCGTAGCAAAAAAATATGGAGAGGTGAGGGAACCAGTGTTGTACATACCGTTTTTGTCCTTTTTGAGCGGCTCTTCTTTTCTAGACCAATCTTTGGTGGTTTCTTATAGGTCTGGGTTCTCTGCCGCGAACTTCTTAACGAATTGTGCGTTATAGGTCGCTTGCGGTTCAAGAAGATGATACATAAGCTTCAAATCTTGCACAGCAAATGATCCGATAATCCTGTGTCCTTGAACTTTGAATTGTCTGTTGTTCATGTCTGCATCATCCAGTATCCACTTGATCATATCCGTATATGGTATAATTTTGGGTCTTGCCGCTATTCTGTGAAGAAATGAACATGCTAGGTCCTCTAAGGACGCCTCAGAAGAGCGGTGTGAGCCCGCGGCAGTAGCAACCTTCATTATTCTAGGATTTTCCTCTTCTGGCAGCCTGTACATGCTTTCCCATGTTGATATTCATGCGTCTCTGTTACAGGCTGTGTCTGTATACAAAGGCGCCATCTCCTTCGTCTTTTCCTTCGCTTCAGAGCTTTGAGTTTTATTTTTCTCTCCCATTTCTTCCTGTGTTTGTGTCTGAATCGTCTTAGCTCTTTGTTCCTGCAGATTATGAGTGAAATGGAAATGACTGACCCAGAAAGGTGATGGGAAAGTTTTAAATGCAGTAGATGTATCAAATATGCCACCTTACGTGAAGTAAATCTCTACCAAGGCACGCATCTTTAATCCATTTAATAACTGACAACTAATTCATTTACTATCATTAAAAGCGCATGATTTCGAGTCAGATTATGGTAAGTGGCTTTTCTTTGAATGGTGTGCCCGAAGGATTCGTAATGAAGTGATTTATGATTTGCTTACGTAACCTCGCATATCGTGCGATCGCAAATCGCACCATCGCAAATCATACCATCGTAAATCGCAAGGATGTAGCATCGCAGCGATCGCAACATCGCAGATCGCAGAAGTTTGATGTTTGCCAAATCTTGCCGGCTCATTTCTGCGATATGCGATCTTGCGATCGGTGTTATCGTAGATCGGTGAATCTTTAAGTTTTTCTTTTTGGGTATTACTTTGGTGTGATGCGATGTTATTGTTAACACGAGGATCTTGTGCATACCGATTTTAAAGAGAAATGAAGGTATTTCCTATCTTTTTGCAACGCGACTTTGAAGATTTTCTCTTTATCATAGACTTAGGTTTAAAATATTCAAAATACTTTACCTAAGCTTATGATGGTAACCTTATTTTGAAGAAAAGAAATCCTTGCTTTTCCTAAAAAATAACTAAGGGTCCCCATTCATTTAGTATTTTGGTCAACACTTAAATGAACTAAGGGGGGATTGTTGCTGGCCACAACAACTTGATATGCGGACATGCTTTACTTTCTCTGAGCATGGGTATGCCCGCCTCAGACAGTGTTTCTTTCTGATCTCCTTTTGTGGCTTGGCAGGTTGAACTCTGGTGAAGTCCTTCTCAGTTTTTGGCAGATTTCCTTTCCATGAACTTGCCTAATACATTTCGGCCATCATGTACCCCTTCTGACCTCATATATTAGGGGGCATCTATTATAGCTCCAAACCTCACTCTTGATGTTTGTGATGTTGCACTCATGGCCTAGGGCAACCCCTCCTTCCAGACCTGGTCCAAATATTCAAAAAACAGTGTTTTACTCCCTATACGCGACATTGCCCTGAGCTAAACGCGTGTGTACGCGGGTCTATGTATACCCAACCCGCGTATATGTCTTAAAACACTTAAAAAAAATTAAAACTCCTTAGTTTCGGGCAGAGATCGCGGGTTTTACCTGCTGATTACCTATTAGTGCATGTGGCTCAACTATTCCCAATGAATTCCCAACTAAAAAAATACTTTGGGAGAAGTATAAAAAGGCTTCCATGGGAAGGCCTAAGGGAGGAGAGAATAGAGAGAAAAATCACTCTGCTGAGATTTTCCCTGACCAGGTCTGAAGATCCTTGTGCTTCCAGCACTTCCCCCATTTGCAGGAAACCCTTGTTTCCTTGTGTGATGATGTCTTTCTACTTGGGAGATCATGGAGTAAGTCGTGGAAGGAGTTTGTTGAAGGCTTGAACTGGACGAATCTGGAGGATGGTTCTTCTTGGAGCCTGCGAAAGGATAAATCAGGTGAAATCATTCCTTTCTGTACTCTAGTTATTTATAATAAAAGAAACACTTGTCTCGTTCCTGATATAAATCTTCTTCATGTTCATGATGTCAATGTTATAATTCATATGTGAATGGTTGTTTCTAATCATATAATTAACTACCTTTCCTTATGTTATGAAGATGATTTCTTTATGATGCTTGGTCAATATACTGCTGTACTTTTTGGAATTGTTTGTTTTGCAAGTTGAAGGACTAAAAGGAACTAAAAGAGGGTTTGGACCCTAACTAGATCTTCTCAAATGAAGGACCTCAGGTGCACCCCTTTTTCGTATAGTTTGTTTATATTAGCATCATGGCTGTATGGAATGAGTGCTTTTTTGTGTAAATAACCTCCGATCTGCTACGGTATCAACCCAAGACCCTAGGGGAATTTATCCCTTAACAGAATTGGCAACTCTACTGGGGACAACAGTATCATTGTTCCTAGTTTGGGTTTATTCAATCCAATCAGGGCTCAACTGTATGTTTTCTTGCTATAATGTGTAGTCTGTTCCTATAGGAACTTGAATTGTAAGTTTGATCAGTTTCTTCAGAATGTTTTTGTTTTTTCTTGAAATCTTTTATATACGTTGTTTTTCCAGTTTACAGAAGTGTATATATGCATGTTTCCTTAACTAAACCTATGTATATGCATGTTTGCTTAGGCTGAGTCGCGTATACACGTAGCTGTGCACTAACACATTCATGTATATCTTGTAATTTTCAAGATTTTTCAAATCTTTTTGTTTCTGAAGGTCTGCCTACTGGTTTGATTCAGTGCTGAACAATTACTTTTCTGTGTTAGTCTTTATTTTTATAGAAAGTATCTGATTTCAAATTCTCTTTGATTGTGGAAAGTGTTGGTCTTATTTGTTTTTGCAAGCGTCATTGTTTTTGTTTAAGCACACAATATTTCTTGCTGGGAATCTTGGTTGCTCTAATTCCTCAGGGCAGGAAGATTGATTTCAATCTTTGTGTCAAATCTTGTTTTGGTGACCTTTTTCTTTTCTTGTCGAAACTACATTTTTGTGACCATATACTTTTCTTGCCCTCTAAAAGT
Organism: Pinus tabuliformis; assembly: GCA_031772625.1. Classification (NCBI taxonomy): domain Eukaryota; kingdom Viridiplantae; phylum Streptophyta; class Pinopsida; order Pinales; family Pinaceae; genus Pinus; species Pinus tabuliformis. Next base: position 950,891,222 of record CM062806.1, read on the forward strand.
TGTTGATTGACACTTTCTTGAAAATTGTCATTTTGATCTTTTGGTCTTTGTTCCCAAGCTCTTATTGCTGCTTTTGATTGTTAAGAGCATCTCGAAACACATTTTTTTTTGTTGAGTTTTCATCCATTTTGTGTTGTCAGCTTGCAAAGTGTTTTGTTGCCGATTTTTCAATCATAGAGTTTCAGTCTTGTTGAGAGCACTTTTGAAAAGACATTTTTGCTTTTGATTTTGAAGAAAACTTCTTGAAAAACTTGGTTTTGGTTTCTTGAACTTTGTTTTGATTTAGTTTCTTTTAGTGAATGAAAGTGCATTTTTGTTTGTCTTGAAACTTGCTTTTAGTGTAGAGACGAAAATGAGCATTAGCAACTCATATTCCATCTAAACATTTTAAGTGGCAAATCATATTGATAAACAAGTTACTTTCATTTCTTGATTTAGAGTAGTCTTAAGTCTTGCATCAGCATGTACTCAATGCATTAGGATAAATTTGCACATCTTTTTAGGAAATTCATAGTTTTGTTAACATTTGTGAGTGTGAAGCTTGAGTAAAAGAAAAGAAAAGAAAAATTTGTTGTTTTCTTTGAAGTTCCTCTGAACCTAGTAGAAAATTCTTTCATCGAAGAACAAAACGAGTGCATTTGCATATAGTTTGGTTTTTATTAATTTCTTTTGCGTCAAAACACCACAAATTTCATTTATGCTTATCCCTTTACTTAAGAACAACCCATTTAAAAACAAGCGCTAATTAAAATATACTAGAACTTTTCATAATTGTCAAGTTAGACACACCAACAAGTTTTAAGATATTTTAGGGCCTTGGATTAGGTGAGTGGAGAGAAAACTCTCCAAGGCCATTTAAACTGTCAAACATAGGAGTCTGAATAGTGAGTGAAAATCCAATAGTGTTAGGGACACCAGGAAAGCTCAAGATCTGGGAGTTAAGCACGAGGGTTTTTGAAGATAAGAAAGAGAGATACCCCCTCTCCTACTTGTCGGATCTAACCTCAAGACTGTTTCGGCTAGCTTTTAATACGAGTTGGTAACCTTAGTTGCTACTCCTAGAGATCTACATAGGTGGCTGTGGAGTGGAATCCCATGGCACCTGAGGTCGACGTTGTATCACTCTCAATGGTACTACTGGAGGGCACCCTTGCGAAGCTTGGGGGCTTGCACCAGCGTAGCCTGTTGTTAGGAGGTCAGCGTAACTTCCTTTGTTACCTTCGCTGGTAGGACTGGGCCGTCATTATCCCAGAATATCTTCGGAAGGCTCCTTACTTCACTTTCTTGTATTTTGGTGTCTGGTCCTCATCACCTGGAGCGGAAATACTCGAAAGTTGTTTGACTGGCTGATATCTTTTAGGGACTTTTTAGTGTGTGCTCTATGCTCTTAGTTGGCCTAGCTTTCATTTTTTCTTGAGTCTTTAGCTAGAACTTAATAAAAAATTCAAAGTGGCTGACCGATCACCTAAACGGTCTCGAAGACTTCGTGGTCTTTCACCACCAAGTTTAGAGCCTTCTCCTAGAAGGCGGAGAGGTAATACTGCTGGTGGGTTTCGTCCCATGGCAGCTAACACATCGGGGATTGATCCTCCTCACCGGGACATTAGTGTTCATAATAGACCTGGCACTTCCATGGAACAAGAGAGGAACACTCCATTTCTTTCTCGAGTTCTCTTTCAATCGCAAGATAACATAGAAGTAGAAGAATTTCAAGAGTCATTAGTGGCTCCGAATTCTCCCCTACCTTCTAGTTATCCAGAGGTATTACAATACGTTGGGTCTCCGATGCATAGACCATCAAGCCCAGGTCATATTATGCACTTACCATCGATGGCTACTACTGGAAGCATGGCTTCTACCACAAGTGATACAATTATGCAGACTCCAACATCAGTACAAGGGGGAGGAACCATCTCCATCCCCTCTGCATCTTTATTTAGATCTTTTGCTATCACATCTTTAGTTGGGTCTACCTGCATTCCTTCTACGAGTGGAAATTCCCAAGCCACTACTTTTAGTACTGGATTCTTCCCATTTGGCACCCATTCACAGGGTATTCCGTCAGTTCCATTTAGTGCCTCCACACCCATGATGGGTGGATCGGCTTCATTTCATGGTTTTCCTTTTGGAAGTGGTCATATACCACATTCCAACCCGATGATAGGATCTATGCATTTTTCCACTACAGGACAAAGCAGTAATCCCTTTCAAGGTTGGACTAACCCTGTGGTTAGTGGCATGGGAACTTGGAATCCATTTTTCGACCAACAAGGGAATAGGCCATACTCCACATTTAATTCATTTCGAAGTATTCCTCCCTTAGCTTCTACTTGGAATCCTTATCAGGGGTTATCGTCTCCTTATAATACTTTAGGAGGGATCTTCGCCGGTTATGGAGGTTTTTTGGCCGGAGTTGGTCAAACTCTGATTTTTTCTGGATCACAAGGTTTGCCTTTTGGTTCAGCTGCTTCTGCAGGTTACTTCGGGCATCCTGGTGCCTTCCAAAATCCAGGCCAATCTTTTTAGAACTTTGAGAACTCCAACGAGTTTGGGTGGAATCCCCAAGGTCCTCCTAGGCTTCCCTTTTTGGAAATTTTGAACTTGCCAGACCTCACAAAATTAACAAAAGATCCAATCAAACACAATACGGCCTAGCCTTCGGTCCCAACCAAACTCCCTTCGGACATTCCAAAGTTCGAGGGGAAAGGTGGCAAAGAGCCAGGCAACCACATAACCACATTCTATTTGTGGTGCTCATCAAACTCCCTTATTGATGACTCGATTAGGTTGAGACTTTTTGAATGCACCTTGACTGGTAATGCAGCCAAGTGGTATATAGAGTTGCCAGGGGGTAGCTTTACATCTTTCACCGACTTAGCTAATATTTTCTTAAATCATTTCCAGTTGCCCGTCTATTATGATGCTGGAACTACACTTCTGGCCAATTTCCGTTAGGACATGGCAACTCACATTTCTGACCACATTCAGGAATGGAGACAGAGAAAGAGGCTTATTAAAGCCAAGATTCCTCCGGAATACCGTCTTGAATGGTTTTTGAAATCTTTACAACCAGAAATACCTAAGGATGTCTCCCTATCTGGAGTCTATTTTGAGGAGCAAGCTATTTTTGGAGCCCAGCAGTTAGAGTTGATTTATTCTTAGTCTGGAATTCTACAAAAAATATTTCCTGATGCTCCCGTGACTAAGGTTGATATAGCCAAGTCGAAGCCAGGTCCCCATGCTGATGGTATCATTGGATCGGTAGACACAAATGCAGTGAACCTGTTGAGTCAACTGCAGTAGTTGTCTTTACAAATTGCTTCTAACAACCAGGTCACATCGTCTAACCCTTCGTCTTCCCAACCCTCTTCAGTTAATGTCATCCAATATGCCAACCCTAAAGGAAATCAAAATTCCAATGGGAAGAAGAAAGGACAAGGTAAGAAAAACATTCAAGATGGGAAGACTGACGCAAATAATCCTGGCAATAATGCTAGTGGTGGTGGAAATGAGTCTAAAAAGAAAGTCAAGTTTCCATGCAAGCTATGCAGTGGAGACCATTTAACTCATCTGTGCCCAAAGATTCAAGGCGCTCAACGCTTGTTAGGGAAGCAAGGGACTTCTAGCTCTCAAGTTGTGTTAACCAATCCTTTTCCCCAAGGGCAACAACTTCTTACTTGCGCAAGTTCAAACCCTAGTACCTCCGTAGGGGGCAACCAGGAAGGGGAAAAACAATAAAATGTTTTCATGATGGGTTCTCACGCTAATGTGGCCACACGGTCATGCGATTATGGTGAGGTGAAACTTCCAAGGACAAAACAGTTCCCGAAACTACCAACCCACTTCATATTGAGCGACTCTCTGTCGAGACTATACCATGGGTACCGAAAGGTTCCGCTAAATGCACGACTATCAACCCTAATATTAGGGCAGCCCAGAATTACTCCATTTTTGAGGATCTGGCATAGATTCCATGTGCTATGTCTACTTCAGAGCTGCTCTAGTCGTGTCCTGCTGAAAGAAGTGCCTTGCTATCAGCAATGGGGGCAGTGGATCCAAATAATTCTTTAGCTCTCACTTTTGATATGCATAATGTCAAAAAGAGACTTCCTCATCATATGGCTTTCTAGATAAAGTCTACCTACCAAAAAACTAATATTTTTTGGATGGTTATAGATGAGGGAGCTTCCACGTGTGTCATGTCTATGTCATGTTGGAAGGCTATTGGATCGCCTTCAGTTGTCCCTTCACCTACCCTCTTGACGGTGTTTGATGGTCATTCTCACAGGCCATACGGGATTATCCCGGCCTTTCCTATATGTGTTGGAGGAAAGGTCGTTAATATTGAAGTAGAAGTCATCGATGCTAACCTAGATTACAATCTCCTCTTAGGAAGGAACTGGGTATACGAAATGGATGTCATTGTTTCGACTCTGTTTCGTGTTATTTACTTTCCTCATGAAGGGAAAATCATTAAGGTTGATCAATTGGATTATTTTCCAGTTGATCCTCGAGCAACTTCGGACTCTACTGTTCCCGTAGTGGATAACCCTCATCCGCCTACCGAGAATCTAGAAGTCGGGATGTACTCTTCATTGATGGGTATGTTTGACCTTCCCCCTCCTACGGCTAGGATAGATACAATTTCATGCTCCAAGGAACGTTTACGGAAAGAGTTCGTTCAAGCTCATTATTTTTTGGATCTTGGAACCTTATCTTCATCTGTGACCACATCAGATGATGACAAGGTGGGTGGAATAAAATCTCTTATGTCTACAACAGAGTCTAGATGTGAGTCTATCATCAACTCTAGAGACAACCATTCTACTCCTTCCTCTGAGAAATAGATAGATGGTGATGTGTCTCATCCTCGAAACCTTGATTCCACTTCTGCGTTGGATTGCTCGGATATTGTTTTTCCATCTGACGAAGCGATATTCGAAGCAATGATGATTGTAGATCAACCTTTGGAAGATTTACATTGTCGGTCATGTTTTCATTCCCCTTTGCATGAAGTCGAATCTAGGTCCTCCAGTATAGCTAGCAATATTTATACGGTCCCTTTGGCTCCAACACAGTTATTTGCTGAAGGAAGTATATTGATTGGTTCAATAATTGTACCGATAAACATCCCTAGGAGCAAGTTGGCGGAGCCCCCTGATGGGCTCTACCTTAAGAAGTACTTTTCTTATAAACTAGGTAATAAATTCTTTGTACATTTTGTATATTTGTACATATCTGATCGAGAGTTTTTGATATCGATACTTTTGGTCTGCTATGGCAGGAGTTGATGGACGACTTGGTATATTTTGGATTCGCTGATGGTGCTAGTCAACACACTCGGAACCTCGCTTCCGTAGCTTGGGTACTCTACTATCCAACTGGTCAATTGATAGTGTCAAGGGGAGTATGCATTGGTCCCGCTTCAAATAATATGGTTGATTATACTGTCGTCATTAATTTACTATCCGAAGCCATTTCTTATGAAATTGATTCGTTGGTAGTCTATCTTGATTCACAATTGATAGTGTCACAATTGAATAACATTTATCGGGTAAGGGATCCATGTTTATATCGCCAGTATTTAAGGGTGAGGTTGTTGCAAAGATCATTTACTTACATTAATATTTGCACATTCCAAGATCTCATAATTGGTTAGCTGATTCTATCGCTAATCAAGCATTAGACTGGCACATCAATCATTCATCACAATAAAATAAGGCATCAAAAATTCGAACTATATATATATATATATATATATATATATATATATATATATATATCATAAAACATCTCGAGTGTACATAAGTGTGTCCAAAATAATATACAGAAATTGGGACTCAAATGCCCATAATCATGTCCAGTACGTCTAATGCCCTAGCTCAAGATGAGCGGCTAAGTAGGTAACTATCGCATTGGCCATATGCTTAAGAGTGCGAACCCGGTCACGTGGCATGCCAACCATGTGACACTACATATCTATAGGAATATCCTCTACCACCTCCATCGGTACTCCATGAGTAAGTCTCACCAAGTGCCGCTGAACTATGTGTAGTTGTTTCTCTGTGTCTGCGGCTGCCTCTTCGGCCCCTCGGCCGCGACGTCTGTGCAGTGGGAACTCATCTAGTCGTACCATCCCAATATTTGGAACAAGATCATCATATTAATCATTTGAATCCTCTCAAAAACATTTTTCAAAATTCATTATTATATTTGAAACTTCAAAAAAAAAAACAAAAAAAATCATAAAATCAAAAAACACTTACCTATGTCGCCCCATGTTGCAGTCGGTGGTAATACTAGATCGGGATCCCCTCGAAAATCCAACCCAACATAAGGGTAGTCATCTATGGCAATGATCTATTGCTCCCACTAAGAGAAGAAGTCATCATCAAATGCAGTCCGTGGGACGTCCCCAGCTCCTAGACGTTTCATCAAGTCAGCCCACCTACCCATGCGTGGATCTCATGGGGTGCTGATTGAAACTGGCACTCTTGGATGAAATGCAGGGACCCTCTCAAAAATGAAAGAACACAAAATAGTCCCATATCCAAAGTTTTTGGTCTTCCCTCTCTTGATGGAAGTAAGCTGGCTTTTCAGGCTGGCCAGAAGAGGAGTACACCAGTCAAATACAGTGGTCAAACAATCTACCACCAAGCTCATGGCTGGTCGTGATGCCTGGTGCAGAGAAGCTGATCCGTTCACTCTAGCTATAGTGAACAAGATTATCCTCAGCGATAGACTCTCCACATGTTTGATTGGAATCTGACTTCCAACCTTCTCTGGATGTCCCAAGCAATATATATGTACGTAGTCCTCAGTCGAGAGACTGCCTCATGTTCTGCCCCTGGAATGTACTACCTCTTCCCTTCGGGAAAGGCCTGTGATGAAATAAATGTCTTCCACCTCTATCCTGAGTGGAATCTGGTCAATCATAAATGAGTCATCCTCGATGCTCCAGTAGTGAATGAGCATCTCAAGCAGGCGTGTGTTTGCTTTCTTATTCGGCAGTTTGAAGAATTTTAGCAAACCACATCCCCGTAAGGCATCCAAAGCATTGGGATCGTTCATGACCTCATCATCCACTGAGGTATGCTCTCTTTCTCGCCAAGTGACTGGCATCCTGAAGAAAAAATGATTTTAAACCATTAGTTTTTTTGTTTGAAATGTTAGCGGCATATACGCGGGTTCATTTACACACAGTCGCATGTAGGGCCCACGTGTACGTGGGTTTCATATACCCAACCCACGTATACCCCGCGGTGAAATTTTTGACAAAAAATTCAACGGTAAAACTCAAATTAAAAATTCTAAAACTAGTCACAATTGAATGCAAGACAAGTATAAAGGTTACCTGGTGATTTTGGAAGGATCTAAACGGTTGAATTTGGTGTATGAGAAAGTTTTCTTCTTTTACTCCAATCCTTTGCTCTCAAACTCAAATGGTGAAAATGGTGCATCCAAAAACTATTTTATAGTCTTTGAAAATGAAATTCTTTTTCAAAACTTGATTTTGTTTGGTCTCATGTAACTTTTAACTTGGGAGCTTGGAATGTCGAGAATGGTTTGATTTTCAGGACATTTTGGACGTTTTTCGACGGTTTCGAGACGGTTCCATGACTGTTGACCCCTCATGGCAGGTATCATTTTCTCAATGGCATATAGGTTAGGGACACCATTTTTCCGTTGCATTATGCATACTAGCCTCCATTTGTCGATACACTTGCCATAGTGTTGATCCCATTATGTTATGGTTCGTAAACCACTTTCACTCGCCGATTTTTTAATCATGACATGATGGTAGAGCCATCCTTTTCATGGGCATCATAGTTAGCACCTCACTGACATTTGTTGCCCATGCTACTTTGATCTGAGTAGGCTCGGGAGTCCTCCGTAGTCCCGCCATGACCTATGCGATGAAGACTCATTCCTCTTTGCTTCTTCGCTTCATTCTGGCCTTATACCCTAGAGGCTCCATTGTGTTGAGTTGTACTACTGCATTTCATTTTGACCATTTTGACCCTTTTGGCCTTAAGCCGGCTTCACTTGGACTCATGTTTAAGCCAACTTTTGAGCATGACTACTGCGAAATCAAACTTGCATGCCCTTGCCTTCTACAACTTGACACACCTTGATCCGTGGAAGGAACACACCTTTAAGTGTCTTTGACCAATTTTCACCTCCCTGCATTGAGCATAGGAACGTTCCAATCCCAGGAACTAGATCATCTGTTTCACCGACACTCGTTCTTTCCACTATACTATAGCATTCTTTTATTCTTTTTCCAGCTTAAAGAAAAAAAAAATTATATATTCCAAAAAAAGAGTGGGAACAAGACAATATTTCCACTTATTGTTGGCATCTAGAGTCAATTGTGTCGCACTTGAACAAAGAACTCAAAGCAAAGTCTCCTTCGTTTGGGCGGGATTTAGTTTGACCTAGGCATACCTTAACCTGGTTATTGAGTCAGTCCTCCCCCGATTGGTTATCTCTTCCAATCATATTGAGGGGTCATTCATGCCTCCTACATGATGAACTTATACAAAGTCATCATATGCTACCACATGGTCACATTGAGTCACGTTTTTGTTCAAGGGAAGTTAGCTTGAGTCGGCCTCTCTGCGGTGTCTCTTGACTCATTTTTCAGTCGGCCATCCCTGGTTGTCAGTACCATGTCTATCATCACATCAGCTATATTGGTCCTTTACTCATGCCTGTTTGAGAAGGTCCCCATTGACTTCTTACTGGCGGGTCTTGTCCTTATCGACGACGACATCTTACTCTGAGCACAGGCCTAGAGTTGCACCCTGGCCCTATTTTCATTATTGATAGGTCACCTTGTGCTCAACATCGATCAGTATCATGGGTCTTTGACTGAGTGGTTTCCCTTGTGTTCGACATCAGCTTACATTATCACACATTGGATTCGTGCACTACCTTGGTTTCCATTTGACCCTATTGGTGGATACCTTGCCTCTGTCTCAGCTTTCATTATTGGTTGGTTCAGAGGCTTTCTATCGTGCGCTAGCCACGTCTTGTGTACGCTGGAAACGTGCTTCGGTCGGGTTACTACATCTTTTTCATCCAATTCCTTCCACATTATTGGCCTACGGGTTACACTCACGCTAGATTGATGAAGGATGCCCTAATGCCTTCCTTCTAGCGGATCTTTCCCTATCGGCTACGACACATTGCTCTGGGGCAAAGATCTAAAGTCCATTTGGTAGTACCTTGGGGTTTGCAGTCATTAGTGGCAGATCCTTTGCTATCGACAGTGGGAAACCATTATTGTCTCCTGATTGATAGATTCTTACAGGTGTTCGACTCCAGCTCATCTATTCACACTTGTTAGATTGTACTAGGTACCTTGACGCTCATTATCATTATCGGTGAGTAGTCTCCCGTTTGTTAACGGTATACATCAATGACCGGTAATCAAATGATTTCTCACATGGTCGACTCCAGATCATTTATTCCCATAGTGTAGAAATGTACCATGACGGTCGGTGAAGACCTCAGGTTGCATCAACATTCATTGGATCACTTGATACTTGTTCCTGTTGCTGCTAGTTGATACCACTCTACCTTATATGTTGAAGTCAGTCATGGCGACATTTTATATGCTGGCACCTGAGTTTGCAGTGTAGTACCATCCTATTCCATCATGTTCATTTGGTACCTTTTGTGATCATTGTTTGATATCAGTGATCCGATTCATTCTTCAGCATCATTGACATTCTTATATGTGATACTCATACATGTACTTGTTCGATTATGATCAGATGATCCATTATGTATTTTCTAGTTCTGTATACTTGTATACTTAGTGGATCTGCTTGTACTTGATATGTGAACATGCTTTACTTTCTCTGAGTGTGGGTATCCCCGCCTCAGACAATGTTTCTTTCTGATCTCATTTTGTGGCTTGGCAAGTTGAACTCTGGTGAAGTCCTTCTCAGTTTTTGGCAGATTTCCTTTCCATGAACTTGCCTAATACATTTCGGCCATCATGTACCCCTTCTGACCTCATATATTAGGGGGCATCTATTATAGCTCCAAACCTCACTCTTGATGTTTGTGATGCTAGACTCATGGCCTAGGGCAACTGTTCCTTCCAGACCTGGTCCAAATATTCAAAAAACAGTGTTTTACTCCCTATACACGACATTTCCCTGAGCTAAACGCATGTGTACGTGGGTCCATGTATACCCAACCTGCATATATGTATTAAAACACTTAAAAAAAATTAAAACTCCTTAATTTCGGGCAGAGATCGCAAGTTTTACCTGTTGATTACCTATTAGTGCCCGTGGCCCAACTGTTCCCAACGAATTCCCAACTAAAAAACTACTTTGGGAGAAGCATAAAAAGGCTTCCATGGGAAGGCCTAAGGGAGGAGAGAATAGAGAGAAAGATTACTCTGCTGAGATTTTCCCTGACTAGGTTTGAAGATCCTTGTGCTTCCAGCACTTCCCTCATTTGCAGGAAACCCTTGTTTCCTTGTGTGATGATGTCATTCTACTTGGGAAATCATGGAGTAAGTCATGGAAGGAGTTTATTGAAGGCTTGAGACTGGACGAATCCAAAGGACGGTTTCGCTTGGAGCCTGTGAAAGGACGAATCAGGTGAAATCATTCCTTTCTGTACTCTAGTTATTTATAATAAAAGAAACACTTGTCTCGTTCCTGATATAAATCTTCTTCATTTTCATGATGTCAATGTTATAATTCATATGTGAATGGCTGTTTCTAATCATATAACTAACTACCTTTCCTTATGTTATGAATATGATTTCTTTATGATGCTTGGTCAATATACTGCTGTACTTTCTGGAATTGTTTGTTTTGCAGGTTGAAGGACTAAAAGGAACTAAAAGAGCATTTGGATCCTAACTAGATCTTCTCAAACGAAGGACCTCAGTTGCACCCCTTTTTTGTATAGTTTGTTTATATTAGCATCATCGCTGTATGGAATGAGTTGTTTTCTGTGTAAATAACCTCCGATCTGCTAGGGTATTTGTTAGCTTTACTGTGAAAAAGCATCAAAAATGGATTCAAACACTCTCAAAGGCTGCAGTTACACTTATAAGTATGCCAAAGGATCCATGGTTACTGTTAAAATTCTCAAATTATGGCTAAAAGTCTTCCACCAATCGAAAAATTGCAAGGGGAAAGCCCTTTGGAGGGCATAATTACACTATCGGGAGGCGGGAATACCCCAAAAACCATGTAAAAATCAAATTGTAGGCTTAAGAATCCAAATTAATCTCAGTCGTTGGATTTGGCCGATCAACGGTCCAGATCTCATCGGCATATCGCAAGTTGGAGGAGGTAGGGGCAGCGACATGGTACATCGCCGATATCGATATCGACATATCGCAATGGAGTAGTTACAAATGGGCTTTATGTTTTGCGATGAGCGATCGCCGATATCGCATCTGCATATTGCTATCGGCGATAACAAAGGGATGGGCCTTTAACATATATCAGCGATCGCGATGGGCCAGACCCGACGGCGTTATGAATTCTTTTTGATAGATTATCGGGTCCGCAACGATATCGCTATCGGTGTTTTTAAAGGGGGCGGGGCTTTTAAATAACACATACCTCCGACCCGATGGGCCGGACCCGACGGCCATACAACACTCCATTGCATAAAATTTCAAATCCGCGCCCGTCGCTTTTTCATTGTTTTTTATGTATTTTCTTTGTATAAAGAAAATGTAAGGAAATACAAAGGGAAGCCTTGGGCAGGGGTGATTGCGATGGGTTTCGAAGCCAAAAGGGTTCAGAAACAAAATTTATATATAATTCAAGTCTGCCAAAGCCATTTTTCATGTGTTTTGCAGCAGTTTATGTGTTTTCAAATACAAAGGAAACCGCCAACCTTCCGGACCACTTTTGCTCGGCAAGTGGTTTTCGTACAAGTGAGCCTGATGCAATAGAACTATGCCACGCGTCCTCTATACGTTTCCAAAACAGCCATTCTATCGGGACTTAAAGGACAGTCAGGACAGGGCTTCCGATATCCACCGCAACCGTTCAATTTCTTGAGGGTAGATCAACAGTTGACGGATAACAACCGGCCTACAGCAAATAAATATCACGTGGAGTAAAAGTTTGGTTGACCAGCATTTTTTAGAGTAATGGGCGGGAATGAATAGAGTGGCAGTGTTTCGCTGTTTTAAAGCCAAACAGTCATGACTGAGCCGTTTAATGATTCAGCAGCTGCCATTAATCAAATTATGGCTGAGGAGGAAGCAGGACACTGTTTATCAGATCAACGCATTCAATGGTTATGGCTCCTTTTGTATTTCACACCACCTGCTCAAAGGAGGACTGCTGAGCAACAGAGGGGTAAAATCTATTTACAGCACAGCCATATTTGTATCAACAGCCCCATTTCTGAATGTAAATGTAGTTGGTGGCCATTTATGGGCTCATCCACGCATAGCTAATAGAGAGATTGTGTAATGAGACACCATATATACTGAAAAAACAAATGTAGAGAGATTGATCAGTGTTTGATGAATGATAGTTTCTGTTGTTGCCTTTAACTTCTGGAGACTGTAAATACTATGAGACCTGCAGCTTCTGGTCTAGATTTTCACTAATACAAGCTTCTTTTGCTGTCATTTGCTCACTTTCCACTTATCTTTCTTGTTCCAGGCTGTTCCTGCTTGCATTTGTTTGATGTGCTGTGGATTTTTAATATCAGAGGGGCTTTCATCCCACCTCTGTATTATAATTTAGTGGTTCATTGAGATTGCTTGCAGATCGTTGTTGTTTTGTTATCAGGGAGTTGTCATCCTGCCTGTATGTTAAACAATAGTTTCACAGATCTTCTAACTGGTTGCAGCTGGCCATCACAGGGTCCTGTGCATCTGCTGGTGTAATTAGTCTTCTCCATCATCACCTTTACCTTAAACTATGAGTGATTGGTAGTTGAAAGCCTTGTAGTTTGGGGGTCTTCACCCATGTCTAGGGATAGTAATAGTAGGAGTGGTTATCTGGCTTAAATGTGCAGCATATCTTCATTTATCCATCATCTTATCCAACATAATTGTTGAATTTTTAATGTTCCTGAGCATCACTGATTTACAACCTAGGTGAGTTTCTTGGGGTGATAACATTAATTAGCGCCGTTGCCGGGGAGAGGAGAATCGGAGCTCAAGCTTCCCTGGGAGAATGACATAGTTTCAAGCTTTGATGACAGACAAAGTTTTGAACATAGTATTGGTTGTAATCTTCTGTCTGGCGACTCCATTGGTGGAAGACCATCCTTTGGCGACTCCACTTTGAAGTTTTGGCTCAGTTTGTGAGGCATACTAGAAGAAATCCGCAGAAGTCTCCAGCTGAACCATTGCATGACCCTGAGAGAATTGTTAAGTCGAAGAAATCATCACAGAAAGGGGCATCAGGATCAGGTAAGCCTAAAAACTCCGATTTATCTCTGAAAGATGAATTCATAACTGAAGAATTACAGCTTGAAGTCTTAGGGCCCAGCACTGTTAATATAGAAATTCCTTCAGAGATTAGTTCAGCGTCTTGTGCAGTTAGTTCCCCTTTGAATCTCAGTCCAAAGAAAGCTTCCCATACTGTCCAAAATATCCCAATATCTCTACCATCCATTACATTTTTCCTACTGCTCCATCTGCTAGTATTATCCCACATATTCCAAACATGGCAGGACAGCAAGCACCTACTAGGATTGAAAGGATTGTTGCTGCTAGATATGGACCTTTGGTCTCGCCTACACCTTTAAATTCCATGCCTACAGGAGAATATCAAAAATATATGCCTAAATTTACTGGAACAGAGGGAGTGACAACAGAAGAACATCTTGAAGCTTTTTAGAGTTATGCTAATAATTTAGATATAAGTGAGAATGATGTATGGATGAGAGTTTTTGTCCAGAGCCTTGATGGTGATGCTAGGAAGTGGTTTAGAGAATTACCCCAAAGATCTATAACAGATATTGAAGCAATGGGGAGATAAGAAGGACTTGCTGTATTATCATACAGAGTTTGGAAACTTGAAAAGAGAAAAGGGTGAGTCTTTGCCTGACTTCAATAAAAGATTTAATAGAATGTATAGTAAAATACCAACTGAGGTAAAGCCTACCCCCACTACTGCCAAACTCACATATTCCAATGCTTTTGACTCTGAATTCGGCTTATTGCTGAGAGAAAGACGATGTGCTACTCTGGGTGATATGCAAGAGGCAGCCTTGGAGGTGGAATCCAATATTATGGCAGCAGAGAAGTTAAAGAGTCAAGTTGATAGAAGAAGGCCGAGAGGTGAGGCTTCTTCTTCCCCTGCATCAACTTCAGAGCCTAAATTAGAGAAAATGACTAAAATGATTGAGTCATTGGCTATTGAAATTTCAAGTTAAAGGTTGAGCAGACTTCAGGCAAAACAAGGCAGCAAAACACATTTGCTCCAAGAAATCCAAACCCATTTAGAAAAGCAAATGAGCAGCTACAAATTATGCAAAGGGGTGAAGAAGCAAAAGAAGATCATAAAGTTAAAGCTCCCTTTCAAAATGTAGTCATGGAGGGGGAACAATTTGAAGAATATGAGGATGAAATTCACTGCTTGGAGGATAAAGGCAGCGCTGCATTTTTAACATTGGCCAAATATGAAGAGTCATTGCTGCAAGAGAAAAATAATCAGAGATGGGACAGTGGTGTTGTTCTACAATCTGGTGAGCAGCAGCAAAGATATAATCTAAGATCCAATACAAAGAATGTCAAAGAAAATATGGCACCAGAAGCAGTTGCTCAAACAATGCCATAGAATAGCAGGAAAAGAAGACCAGCAGCTGATCCTGTTACCCTCAAAGCTCCAGTTCAAGAGGTAAAAACTGCTGATAAAGTATTCTCTTCTTTTAGTTTTGAATCAGAAATTCAGAAATTGAATATATCCATGCCTTTGGCTGAATTGGTGAAGAGTGAATTATTCAGAAGACCCATCCTTGAGGCCCTTGAACTAGAATCTAAACAACCCTCCATTAACTCTGTCAATTTGCAAGATGACAAGCCTGCTATTGTGCTTAGCCCCATGATTGAACCTGCTGATAATAGTTCTCCATCTTTCTATGTTTCATTAACTATCCATGATAAAATCCTTCACAATTGCCTGCTAGACACAGGGGCCAGCCACAATCTAATGCCTAAAACTGTCATGGAAGAGTTAGGCCTTGATATCACTAGACCTTATCATGATTTGTTCTCTTTTGATTCAAGGAAGGTGAAATGCCTTGGATTAATTAAGGATCTGGCCATTACCTTAACCCAGCTGCCCATGAAGAGTATGATGATGGATATAGTAGTGGCTGATGTTCCCCCGAAGTTTGGTATGCTGCTGTCTAGAGGATGGATTAAGAGACTAGGAGGGACATTGCAGAATGATCTATCTTATGAAACTGTTCCAGTGTTTGGAGGAGAGAGCAGGAGGTTATATAGAGAAGCACAGTTGGCATATACCATTAGTGATGAGAAGAATCCTACAAACCATCCCATATATGCAGTGGACACTGATTTTGGAGCTTGCATTCTCCAAATAGAAGAATCTCAGAAGGCTGCATTGCAGATCAGGAAACCAACAGCTCAGGCTGAGCATGATACAGGAGGTCAGATTTGGGAGATGTTCTTTGATGGAGAATGTACCAAGGAGACTGCAGGAGCAGGGGTGGTGCTAATATCTCCACAACAAGAAACAGTTCAGTTATCTCTAAAGCTGGTTTTTCAGGTGACAAACAACATAGCAGAATATGGAGCACTGCTGTTGGGCCTTCATGCAGCCAAAGATAGAGGAATAAAGAAGCTGAAGGTGTTTGGAGATGCTGATCTGATAATTCAGGAAGTAAATAAAACATTCCAATCAAAGCATCCAAGGCTGAGAGCTTACAGAGATGAGGTATGGAGAGTCAAAGAGTTCTTTGATTTTTTTTGCATTTCATATATTCCTAGAGCTCAAAATCAGCTTGCTGTTTCCCTTGCAGTTTCAGCTAGTTTGTTCATCCCTCCATCCCCTCCCAAGCTAGTTTATGAGGTACAAATAAAGTATAGACCCTCTGTGCCTGATAATGTCCACCATTGGAAGTTTTTTGATGATGATGATGAGTTAAATAAGTTCCTTCAAGTCATTTATGAGTTCTCCGAAATGCAAATTGGCCAAATTAATGATGCTTTGTTAGAAGATCCCAAGTCCCAACTTAGAAATAAGATTGGCAAGAATAGCATAGTCTAGCTTCCTAGTAACCATATCCCTAAGGGTCTAATTCCTCTTGAGAGATTGTTTGATCACAATGATGTGCCTTACAAAGCTGCCCAAAAAGAAAATTAGTCTGCAGTTTGTAAGCATGATATAGGAAGTCTAGGTCAGCCCAAATTCATAAGTCTATCCACTAATTTATCTGCTGATCAGAATGCTGAATATTGCAAATTAATGAGGCAATTCGCTGATGTGTTTTCTTAGGAGTACAGTGATTTGAAAACATATGACAGGAATATAATTCAGCATAAAATTTCACTTAAGAAAGGCACTATTCCTTTCAAATAGAAGCTGAGACCAATGAATCCTATGCTCCTTCCTCTGGTTGAGAAAGAAATTAAAAAGTTGCTGGCTGTTAAGATTATAGTGCCTCTTAGATATTCTAAATGGGTGGCCAATCTGGTTATTGTGAGGAAGAATAATGGAGAAATCAGACTGTGCGTTGATTTCAGAAATCTAAATAAATGCTCTAAAAAGGATAATTATCCCCTGCCTAAAATGGAGCACTTGTTGCAGCAAGTCTCAGGTGCCAAAGTGATGTCTTTTATAGATGGATTTTCAGGCTTTAATCAAATTGTTGTGCATCCAGATGATCAAGAGAAGATAGCATTTACCACTCCTTGGGGCACGTTCATGTATGCAAAATGCCATTTGGGCTAATGAATGCTGGAGCCACCTTTCAGTGTGTTATGGATATCGCTTTTGTGGGTGAAAAGAATAAATTCGTGCTGATATATCTTGATGACATAACTGTTTATTATGGCAGCCATCATGATCATCTACAACATTTAGAGAAGGTGTTTTTAAAGTGCGGGAAATTTGGAATTTCACTCAATCCCAAAAAATCTCAATTTTCTTTGGAAGAAGGCAAACTGTTGGGGCATGTAGTGTCTATTGCAGGTGTTCAGATTGACTCAGAAAGAGTCAAAGTGATTCAGGCCTTGGCTCTCCCAAGATCAAAGAAAGATATGCAGTCCTTTCTAGGCAAAATTAACTTTGTAAGGAGGTTCATTCCTAATTTTGCTGAGCTGGTTAAGCACATAACCTCCATGTTGAAAAAGGGAGCAGAGGTAAAGTGGATTGATGCGACCAGAAAATCTTTTGAGTCCATTAAGATGGCTATTGTGGAAGCCCCTACTTTAATAAGCCTTGATTATAGCAAGGAGTTTCATCTATTCTCATTTGCTTCTAAGGATACCATTGCAGTTGTCCTGTTGCAGCAAGATGAAGTAGGTCAAGAACATCCAGTGGCCTTTTTCAGCAAGAATTTGAGGGATGCTGAACTAAGGTATGATATTATTGAAAAGCAGGCCTATGCTCTTATCAAATCTTTGAAAGCTTTCAGAGTATACATCTTGCATTCCAAAATAGTTGCATGTGTGCCTTCTGCTGCAACAAAGGATGTCTTAACGCAGCCTGATGTTGATGGAAAAAGAGCGAAATGGATTGCAAAAATGATAGAATTCAACATAGAGCTGAAGCCCACCAAGCTGGTAAGAGGTCAGGGGCTTGCTAAACTGTTGGCTGAAGAAAATTGTAGGCCTTTGGACATTGATTTCTTGTTCAGTGTAGCAGAAAATGGTCAAATAGAAGAGCATGAAACAGCTGAAACGCAGAGAGGACAGCCAATGGCCAAGAACCTAGCTTCATGCAACTGGTATGCAGCAATAATTAATTTCCTTCTAAAGCTAGAAGTTCCTTCAGAATTTTCTCAAAGTCAAGAAAGGACGTTAAAGCTCAAGGCAATGAAATATTGCATCAATGGTGGCTTGCTTTATTGGAGGGATCCATCTAGAGTGCTTTTAAGATGCCTGGACAAAGAACAGTCAATAGAAGTTATGCAGCAATTCCATAACAGCATGTGTGGAGGAAATCATTATTGGAGAACTACAGCCCAAAAGATTCTCAGAGCTGGGTACTATTGGCCCTCTTTATTTTCTGGTGCATTTGCTTTTGTTAAATCTTGTGACAGGTGCCAAAGATTTGAAGGCAAGGAGCAGTTAAAATCCCTGCCCCTAAAGCCAATAATTGCAAAAGGACCTTTTCAGTAGTGGGGCTTGGATTTCATTGGTGAAATCAACCCACACTCCAGTGGCCAACACAGGTGGATATTAGTTGCCACTGATTATTTTACAAAATGGATTGAAGCAATCCCAACAAGGAAGGCTGATCATAATGTGGTCATGAAATTCTTATCAGAAAACATTTTCAGCAGATTTGGTTTCCCACATAAGCTTATAACAGATAATGCAGCAGCCTTCAAGGCAAAAGAGTTGGTGGAAATGTGTGATTCAATGGGCATTAAACTTGTTCATTCTACCTCCTATTACCCCCAAGGGAACGGTCTAGCAGAATCCTCTAATAAAATTATGATCAAGATTATTAAGAAGTTGTTAAAAGATAATAAGAAGAATTGGGATGCCAAGCTCAAATATGCACTTTGGGCAGACAGAGTGACTATCAAGAGATCTACAGGTTGCTCTCCTTTCAAGCTAGTATATGGTACCAATGTTGTTTTTCCAATTCAACTTACCCTCCCTGTGGCAAAGTTGCTTCAAACAACGCAGAATGAAGAAGATGATATGGCCAATAGAATCGCTGATTTAACAGAATTATGTCAGATCAGAGAGCAGTTGATTGAAAATGCTACATCACATTAGCAAAAGATCAAGGAAGTCTTTGACAAGAAGGCAAAAAGAAATAATTTGCAGGTTGGGGATTTGGTTCTAAAATGGGATGAATTTAAAGAAAAGAAAGGCAATCATGGGAAGTTTGATGCTCTTTGGATAGGCCCTTTCATCATTTCACAGATTCAAGTTAACAACACATTCATACTAAAAAGTATGGGAGGAGAACCAGTCTTTGATGGCCTAGTTGATGGGCGGTTTTTGAAAAACTATGTGATTTAAGGTATTTTGGCCTTAAAAGCTGTAAATATTCTGCTTTTATCAGTTTTTAGTATAGCTGTAGTAGACTCCATTCCCAATGGAACACTAGGAATTTTGGCTAATTTGTTTGTTGCTGGAAAGGCATTGATCTGTAGGTTCTTGAGACCTCACAGGGAGGATCTCATCCCCAGGAGGAGCCAGTGTTAGCTTTGCTGTGCAAAAGCATCAAAAATGGATTCAAACACTCTCAAAGGCTGCAGTTACACTTATAAGTATGCCAAAGGATCCATGGTTGCTGTTCAAATTCTCAAATTATGGCTAAAAGTCTTCCACCGATCGAAAAAATTGCAAGGGGAAAGCCCTTTGGAGGGCAGAATTACACTATTGGGAGGCGGAAATACCCCAAAAACCATGTAAAAATCAAATTGCAGGCTTAAGAATCTGAATTAATCTCAGCCGTTGGATCTGGCCGATCAACGATCCAGATCTCATCGGCATATCGCAAGTCGGGGGAGGCAGTGGCAGCGACATGGTACATCGCCGAT
Source organism: Pinus tabuliformis (assembly GCA_031772625.1). Lineage (NCBI taxonomy): Eukaryota > Viridiplantae > Streptophyta > Pinopsida > Pinales > Pinaceae > Pinus > Pinus tabuliformis. The sequence continues at coordinate 950,910,932 of CM062806.1, forward strand.
GGGCGATCACCGATATCGCTATCGGCGTATCGCAATGGAGGACTTACAAAGGGGATTTATGTTTTGCGATGAGCGATCGCCGATATCGCATCGGCGTATCGCTATCGGCGATAACAAAGGGATGGGCCTTTAACATATATCAGCGATCGCCGATGGGCCGGACCCGACGGCGTTATGAATTCTTTTTGATAGATTATCGGGTCCGCAAAAATATCGCTATCGACGTTTTTAAAGGGGGCGGGGCTTTTAAATAACACATACCTCCAACCCGATGGGCCGGACCCGACGACCATACAACACTCCATTGCATAAAATTTCAAATCCGCGCCCGTCTCTTTTTCATTGTTTTTTATGTATTTTCTTTGTATAAAGAAAATATAAGGAAATACAAAGGGAAGCCTTGGGCAGGTGTGATTGCGATTGGTTTCGGAGCTGAAAGGGTTCAGAAAAAAAATTTATATAGAATTCAAGTCCGCCAAACCTTATCGGACTGCTTTTGCTCAGCAAGTGGTTTTCGTACAAGTGAGCCCGATGCAATAGAACTATGCCACGCGTCCTCTGTACATTTCCAAAACAGCCGTTCTATTGGGACTTAAAGGACAGTCAGGACAGGGCTTCCGATATCCACCTCAATCGTTCGATTTCTTGAGGGTAGATCAACAGTTGACGGACAACAACCGGCCTGCAGCAAATAAATATCACGTGGAGTAAAATTTTGGTTGACCAGCGTTTTCAGAGTAATGGGCGGGAATGAATAGAGTGGCAACATTTCGCTGTTTTAAAGCCAAACAGTCATGACTGAGTCGTTTAATGATTCAGCAGCTACCATTAATCAAAGTATGGCCAAGGAGGAAGCAGGACACCATTTATTAGATCAGCGCATTCAATGGTTATGGCTCCTTTGGTATTTCATGCCACCTGCTCAAAGGAGGACTGCAGAGCAACAGAGGGGTCAAATCCATTTACAGCACAGCCAGATTTGTATCAGCAGCCCCATTTCTGAATGTAAATGTGGTTGGTGGCCATTGATGGGCTCCTCTACGCATAGCTAACAGAGAGATTGTGTAATGAGACACCATATATACTGAAAAAACAGATGTAGAGAGATTGATGAGTGTTTGATGAATGATAGTTTCTATTGTTTCCTTTAACTTCTGGAGACTGTAAATACTATGAGGTTACAGCTTTTGGTCTAGATTTTCACTAATACAAGCTTCTTTTGTTGTAATTTTCTCACTTTCCACTTCTCTTTCTTGTTCCAGGATGTGCCTGCTTGCATTTGTTTGATGTGTTGTGGATTTTTAATATCAGAGGGGCTGTCATCCCACCTCTGTATTATAATTTAGTGGTTCATTGAGATTGCTTGCAAATCGCTATTGTTTTGATATCAGGGAGCTGTCATCCTGCCTATATGTTAAACAATAGTTTCACAGATCTTCTAAATAGTTGCAGCTGGCCATCACAGGGTCCTGTGCATCTGCTGGTGTAATTAGTCTTCTCCATCATCACCTTTACCTTAAACTGTGAGTGATTGGTAGTTGAAAGCCTTGTAGTTTGGGGGTCTTCACCCATGTCTGGGGATAGTCATAGTAGGAGTGGTTATCTAGCTTAAATGTGCAGCATATATTCATTTATCCATCATCTTATCTAACATAATTGTTGAATTTTTAATGTTCCTGAGCATCACTGATTTACAACCTAGGTGAGTTTCTTGGGGTGATAACAGTATCAACCCAAGACCCTAGGGGAATTTATCCCTTAACAAGGGACGTCGTGGGAAGATTATCATCATCATTCCCACCTTCGAGATGATAATGAAGATTATTCAAATGACCTCAATCACCATTCAATTGTTGATTTTTTAATAAATTTTGTAAATACAGTTGATTTTGAGTGAAATCTATCCAACATTGAAGAAACTATCTCCATTAATATTTTGACCAAACCTAATATTGTAGAGAATACTCATGTCAGTAAATCTTGTTCTCCATCAGAACTAGATAGCTACTGTGCTCTTTTTCACGAATTCAGAGATGTTTTTGCATGGTCTTACGAATAATTGCCAGGCATTGACTCTAACATTGTTGAACATGAAATCAAGATGTACCCAGATATTAAACCAGTACGACAACGGCTTTTACCTGTTCATCCGAAGAAAGCCGCTACCATTAAAGCAGAGGTTGAAAAACTTTTGCATGTTGGCTTCATTTACCCTGTACCTCTCACTGATTATGTATTGAATATTGTTCCTGTGATGAAAAAACAAGGAATGATCAGAATGTGTGTCAATTATAGGGATGTAAATCAAGCATGTCCAAAGGAAAACTATCCTACACCCTCTATCGACCAGATTATTGATGAATGTGCCAGATGTGCAATCGTTTCATTCATGGATGGATTTTTGGGCTACAATCAAATCAATATTTGCCCAGATGATCAGTCAAAAACTACATTTATATGTCCGTGGGGCACATTCGCATATTGTAAATTACCTTTCAGTATGAAGAACGTAGGGGCAACATTTCAGAGGGTAATGAATTATGATTTCCATGACATCAAACACCTCATTCAACCATATCTCGACAATCTACCTACTCATTTGCGAAAATAGACTGATCATCTGCAACATTTGAGAGACATATTTTTACGTTGCCAACACTACAACATACGACTCAATCCGTACAAATGTGTGTTTTGTGTTGGTTCTGGTTGACTGCTTGGTTTTGTAGTTTCTAAGGACAAAATTCGACTCAATCCATTAAAGGTTCAAGCAATTCTTGACATGCCTCCACCTTCAAATTTTCTTCAGATCTAGTGACTCCAAGGGAAAGCTAACTTTTTGAGAAGGTTCATTCCAAATTATGATGAACTTGCCAAAGGTTATACACGTCTTTTGAAGAAAGGGGTACCCTTCCATCAGGATCAGGTTGTGCAAGCTTCCTTTGATGCTCTCAAAGATTTCCTAATAAAAGCATCATTAATGTATGCCCCTAACTATCAAAAAGACTTCTACCTATATCTTGCCACTGTAGATACAACCATTGGCATGGTTTTAGTGCAAGAAGAAGACGGAATTGAACATCCAATATATTATTTAAGTCATAATATTAATGATACAGAAAGCAAGTACTCTTATGTTGAAAAGTTGGCTTTAGCAGCCGTTCAAGCAGTACAGAGATTTTGACATTACATACTCCTTCGCAAAACTACCATTGTGTCAAATTGCAACCCTATGACATAAATGTTGTCACGTCAATTGCTGGGGGATAAATATTCCAAATGGATAGTCATATTGCAGGAGTTTGATCTAGAATTCATCAAATCCAATTCAAAGAAATCTCTTGTCTTTGCAGACTTACTTTGCGACTTTCCCTCGTCCTCCACTGATTTAACATCAGAAGCATCAATCATGGATGAGACTCTGTTTCTGATATCGTCAAGTGATCCGCGGTATGGGGATATACTGGTCTATCTGTAGACCCAAGCTTTTACGCCTAACACCTCTCACTCTGAACAATGATGTAGTCAATACCAAGCCAAAGATTATCTGATCATTGGTGATACACTTTATCATCGTGGTGTTAATACGGTTTTACAAAGGTGCCTCATGCATGAGGAGGCCGAAAAAGTTTTTAATGATTTTCATTCAGGTGCTTGTGGGGGGCATCTATCTAGTTACGTTACTACACAAAAGATCTTATGGGTTGGTTACTTCTGGCCCACCATATTTAAATATTGCATACCTCAGTTAGAAGTTGCCACACCTATCAGATTTTTTATCGCAAAACTAGATTACCATCTGCACCACTGCATCCAATTGTTGGTATTGGCCCATTCGCAAAATGGCGCATTTATTTCATGAAATGTAACCCCACCTCGGCCAGGGGGCATGGGTATATTATAGTTTCTATCGACTACTTTACCAAATGGGCCGAGGCGATGCCTACATTGAACAACAGCGGCAAAATGACTGCTCTTTTCTTTTTCAATCATGTAGTTTCTAGATTTGGTGTACCACAGGCTATAGTCACAGATCATGGGTCACATTTTCGCAATCACATGATGATTGAGTTAACTACCAAATTGGGATTGTCCCATGATAGTTCCACTCCATATTATCCGCAGGCTAATAGACAAGTTGAGGCAATCAACATAGTTCTTAAGTGCATGTTGCAGAGAATGATTGGAGTCCATAAATGGGATTGGCATTTAATCCTGTACTCAGCTCTCTGGGCATATAGGACTTTGGTGAGAAATGCGACTTGATTTACGCCCTTTTACTTGGTGTATGGTCTAGAAGCAGTGTTACCAATTCAGTGTGAAATCTCATCCCTCAAGCTCGCAATCGACCTGCTACCGAAAACTTCTGAAGAAGAAGCTCATTTCTTGGAATTAATCCATCTGGATGAAACCTATCGTGATGTCACATTAGCTAACGAAGCTCATAAAAAACGCATCAGGGCATAATATGACAAAAATATTAAGCCTCGTGTCTTCTCAGAAGGTGACTTGGTCTTGCTTTATGATCAGGATTCTGAAAAATTAGGAGCAAGGAAATTTGAACTACTACGGATGGGCCCTTATATTGTTAAATGTGTGTTGACAAAAGGAGCCTACGAGTTAGTCGATTATGAAGGGATTCCACTGTCGCAGCCCTGAAATGGGTTGTATCTTAAACATTACTATGCTTGATTAAGTGTAGTAAAACTCATTGTACATATGCTTTTATTGCATTTTTTGAGTGTTTTCTTTTAGAGTTTTCATTTTGGTTAGGTAATCCACTTCACATTTGTTGCAAATTTCAAACTTTTTGTAACCATTTGTTGGGTATGTGAACGGAGCTAGTCGTAGCACGCAGAACCTATCTTTTGTGGCTTGGGCCATCTTCGCACCAAGTGGCGAGTTAGTGAGTTTCAGGAGGATATGTATTGGTCCATCAACGAACAACATCACTGAGTATAGTGCGTTGATTGAACTTCTCTCTAATGCCATTTCACGTGGCATACACTGAATCATTGTCAGGCTAGATTCACAACTCGTTATTCTATAGCTTACTAGCGTTTATTCTATTCAGAACCTAGCTATTAATTTCAAGTTCCTAAGAGTTAGGATTTTGGAAAGTGTTGAAGCCCCGAAAATCAGGTCGACAACAAGGGGGATACCCACCCGGTCCGGACCTTGGTTGGCAGCTCCTTATCCGTTTGGTATAGCGGGTCCGACTAGGGATAATGGGACCAGTTTCCCAATCTAAGGGTGTGTGTGTGTGTGTGCAGAGTTGGATGTTGCTGATCTAAGAATACTTAAAGCTAATCTAATTCAAACTTTTAAATTAACTCTATGCTATTGTAATCTAATGAAAAACATCACATCTAATCTATGCTAACCCGGGGTGTATCTCTTCTATTATGCGATCTAAAAAGATTTTAGATAATAACTGGTAATAAAGATCATTCAGCTATCATAAGAATAGAAATCAATTAAGATGAACTACTTTGCATAAAAAGTTAGGCAAAACAGTTGTGAGCAGCATATTGCATAATAAGTTATTCATATATCAGACATAAATAAATGGCTCCACCATACAAAAGTGCCAAATGGTAACTCACACATTCATGCAATAACATATAAATAACTAAAACTGTATATCACTTTAAGAATATAAGAAGAAATGGCCAAGAGATAAAAGTACCATTTATGACTAATCCTACTCATAAGCTTCAAGCAAAAATGATTTATCTCTACTTGTTCTAACATCTACTAAGAGTACAAAAGTGCAACATCAATAGCAGACATCAAATGCAAACATTAATAAACCTCGATCCATCCATTCATCAAAACCTCCTCTGAGGGTGCAGAAGTGCATGTTGTGAGGACAAGTTTTTTACAAATTTCTGGACCCCCCTCCAAATGCATGAGAAGGGTTTAAATACTGCTAACTAATTAACTTAATTACATAAATTTAGGATACGGTTTAAATGACTGCCCTTCTTCTAAAGCAAAACTATTTCTAAAAACTGAATCTAATTCCTAACTATTTCTGCATTTGCTCCTTAAATGTTGCGAGCATTCAACATTCGCCTGGGAAGAGTCGACTGGTTGCCTTCTGCTTTTGTTTGAGTTATGCAAACAGAAATGGAAAGCGCTGGCACCACTTTTTTAGTACACTAGAAGATATTTTTGAGAATTATCTTCTGGTTGGGTGAATTTACTGCATATATACTTGGCAACAACCCAAATTTCCCTCAAACTGCTTCTACTTTTGCTATTTCGGTTTCCGGACTTGCGAATGACTAAGCAAGTTAGGGACTTTTCTTTCTGAACAATTTTCTTAGCGATGCGCGATTAGCGCTAGGCGCTAATCGTGCATCGAAAACTACCTCTGTTCATTGATCCGGGCATTTTTGGTGCGTTTTCCTTCTTTAGCGCCTTTTTCCTTTACCGGGTAGAAGTTTCAGGATTTTTTGTAAACATGCTGCTTTTGTGAGCTTTCTGACCCTGAATGTTGAATTACCTATCGACCTCAGCATCTGTTGAGTGATACTCTGGAATCTGTGGTTCTGTTGCATGCGGCATCTGTTTTTGAAGGCATCTCTTCTCTGTTCTCTGAGCCTTGACGCTTTCCCCTTTTCCTTGGATGTTTCCTGCTCATTGCTTCATAATGTTTCCTGCTTTTCATTCCTGCAGTTCACGCAAAGGAAAAGACTAATGATAATAAATACTGATACAAAAGCTCTAACCTCTATGAATGTATAAAATCATGACACCCATCGTGAACTGACTCTTCGAAAAACACAAAACCGTCCTTCATTAACACTTTGGCATATGTTCATTAATTTCTTTTAAGGCGCGTGCCTAATTTTTGGTTTACAGACAACTTTTCTTGAAAGTTGAGCCGAGGAAATTTGCGATGGGCAATAGCAGCATCGCGTCATCGCATTACCTAGATGTGTCATCGCAAGTTTTTTCAGATCGGATTATCACAGATCGCAGATCGCACTTATTGCAGATCGCAGATATCGCAAGATCGCAGCATCGCGGATCGCATGAGTCATTAAATCATTGTGTGCTGCTTATGCGATATTGTGATATGCGACGTCACACATCGGCCGTCGGAGATTTCTTAAGATTTTCATTTAAGAGCGCTTCTTAATGCACGCGATGCGATGGATTTCGCGTCACTTTTTCCACAGTTTTTTTTATTACGCTCGTAAAGAAATGTTTATCTTCTTCGCGCATGCGACATATTTTTAAGGAGTATAATACAAAAAGTTTTATAAAATGTTTTTGAATTTTTTATTAAGGGTCCCCATTTGCTTCGTGTTATTGCTAATACTAAACAAAGAGGGGGTTGTTGGTGGCCACAACAGAAAGACATTTTGATTTCATTCAATATCAACACATTTCCAGAAACTTAAACACATTGACTGATTCATTAGCAAACTATGTGTTAAATAGACATTTGCAGCATATGTAAAGAAAGCATTTCACATCAACATTTGCACAAGATTTCATCACTTAGCCAAAATAAAATTCCAAAAGTCAAAATAGATAGCTGTTAATAAGTTTTCATAAAATGTTTTGTGTCCAAGACAAAATTGGTCATCTAACCTAGAACTCAAAGTCAATGCAGAAAAAACATCCTAGACTAGTGATGCCGGTGATAACATGTCACCTCTTGTGCTATCATGCGCAGGAGCCTAGTCCAATGACTCGGTACACCAGTAGTATGGCGCTGTAACCTCATTGGTAACTTGTTTGTCCAGACATAGTTAATCCCAAGGGTCAATCCCTCTATCTGATCCTACAGTTGTGCAAGGGTCTCCGCTATGCCTAGGTCCCTAAGGACTGCTCTCTCTACAGCTTCTCTTGCTGGAGTATCCTCCTCTCGTGGGCGTGTCACTGGTCAAACTGGTCCAATATCTGCACACACATATGAGTTTGTTTAGTCTTGGTAACATCAAAAACACAAAAACAATAGAAAACTAAAAACAAAGATGTGGTCAAATCATTTTACCTATAGCACTCCACTGCTCACTAACTCGTAATGCCAAATCCGAATCACCTCGGAAATCCATCCCGACATATGGATACTCTGAAAATACCATCTCCTGGTGATTGAACCACTCAAAAAAGGCATCTGAGAAGGATATCTATGACTAGCCAGCATGTCTAGCCATAAGATCCACCCATCTCTACATCCGTGGTTCCCTCGGTGCAGGCAATTGCAGTGAAATGTTTTGAGGTTGCATCAATGGGACTCTTTCCAAAGCAAAAGCAGTCAATATGGATCCATAACCAAAGTACTTGGTTCTTCCATTATTTACTTTAGACAGTTGCTCTTTTATGATAGGAAGTATAGCCTCACACCAATTGAACACCTTCGGTTCCAGGCATTCCAAGGCATACTACATGGAGGATCTATTCACTAAATGTAAGGCCGCACTGCTAGCCAATCTAGCAAAGGTATATAGAATGGTCTTCAAAGGTCAATCAGTAACATCCCGGATATTAATCTTACCGTCTCTACTGGGTTGAAATCCATCCTTGCAGAACTGACGGATGTAATCTTTCACAGATTTTCCCCCACGAGCAAATCCTGACAGTGAAAGAGGGGCACCATGCCTCAACAAACCCGTCAGAAAATAAATATCCTCGACCATGAAAGGAATAGATTTACCTATAATCTAGAATATCTGGTCAATAGAATCCAAAGCATGAAGGAGATACTGCAGCAAACTTATCTGTTGTCTCATGCTAGATATGCGGAAAAACTTCAATAAACCACAGTTCTTTAGTTCATCCATTGTGCCCTGGTCATGTAAAGCAATCATATCCTCCTCTTCATGTTCTTGTTCTCACCATGTGATGACCATCTTGATCCAAAAAATATCTGAAATACAAACATTAGATGAGTTAGGATCCAATTTTGAGCAAAAACATGTAAAAATTTGATGAAAAAACACTGTGCAAACTTGCCCTTCTGTGCCCATCGCACCTAGCCTTTAAGCAAGGTGATATGCATATTGACTAGCCTGTTGGCAGCCCAGTATGCATCGCACCTTTCGATATAAGCAAGGTGCGATGATTGGGGAGAGAAATATTCAAACCCCTGAGGCCCAGAAAAGTGAAAAAACTTGCCCATAATCGAAAAAAGATGGAATGAAAATGAAGAGCTTAAGCATGGCTCCTACCTAGTCCTAACGGCAAGAAAAGTGATCCACAGAATCTCTCAAAATCAACTGGTGAAATTTGAGGGGGAAACCACTTCAGAGCTCCAAAATCCCAAATTTGAAATGAAATGATGAAAATGAAATGTTAAAACTACTTTTTATGTTTACTTTTCATGTACTTCAAGGTAAAATGTTAGTTTTAGTTCATTTTTCATCCATATATATGTATTTCTAATCAATTTGATGGAGTTTTGAGTAGGTTGAACAACTGATGAAAGAATCTGATGTGCTAAATAGTGAATTGAACATCTTTGACCACCAAGCAAACTTTTTGTCTTCTTTTCGAGCTTTGATTCAAAAATGAAAAGAAAATGATAGAGTCCTCTTTAAACCCTTTTCAGACTCTTTAAACATGAAAATATTGTCGAGCACTTGTCCTTTCTAGCTCGTTAAAGTATTGGAAATGTCATCCCTCCTGTATTATTTTATCCCTTTTCAGACCTGAGGGATTATTTTACAAAAAATAACTTATGGAGTTTTCTTTTCATCCCTTTTGACCGAGTTATCATTGTTGTTAAACTCGTTAAAATAATAGCGATAAACTTGTCCATCTAGACAAGACCGAGTTTCACTATCGCTAGACTCGCTAAAACCTCAAATAGCGATGGGTTTGCCTGAAGGTATAATTATAGAACAAGCATATGTTATACTCCTCAAGTTTGATAAAAATAAAAAGGTACTGGTCAGCAATGACTGGGGAAAAAGGTGAAAAAACTTGAAGAATTTGTGGTAGCAAGTCACTCTTGAACATGACACTTTCACCTCATCTCCATGATTGAGTTGGGTTGGGTTATTCCATTCACCGGTCATCATACCATTGATCTTTCATACTGTTGGGCAATTTATTGGGCGTAAATTGCTGCATTAAATTATCAACCAAGGAAACTCGTAAGCTTGTGATGATGCCAGCAAAATATATGCAGGAGTAGGCAACTAAATCTATGTCTAACTAAATGATTTATGATTCAATATAATATGCAAGGGAAGAGGCTCCTAACTAAGGAGGTCTTGGTTGTCCTTCCCTATAGTATCATAGAGAAACCATTGATTACATAAAACTAGAAACTTGAAATGAAGACAAGAGAATGAACTTTAATTGTTGTTCAGATTCAAAGAGAGAGAAAGACTAACTTAGTCTCTTGATTTTCCTCTCATGTACTAATCCAAACTAAACTAAGATTCATTCATAAGCATAAGAAATGAAATGACTTGAAACATAAAAGCACAAAAGAATGAATTTCAATTACCATATAAATCAATAGAGAGAGAGCCTAACTTAGACTCGTGGTTATCTCCTCATATGATCCTTGAAACATAAAAGCAAAAGAATGAATTTCAATTATCATGCAAATCAAATGGAGAGAGAGTCTAACTTATACCCTTGGTTGTTCTCTCATACGCTGATAAAATTCTAATTTAAAACTCATTCATCAATCATAAACAAATCCTCAAACATCAAACATCTAAGCAAGTAAATGAAATAAGATCTAATATGAAGTAACATGTTCCTTTGATCCTTCTAGAGTGAGCTCAATTCTCCTAAGAAAAAAGTGACAAGCTATTCCATATACTACATTAAGGCAACTTATATCTAAAACTACATAATGGAAATATATGTAAAACTTATATCTATAACTACATAATGGAAATCTATGCAAAATGAAGCTTTATTCTATTCCATCATAAGTTGGATACAATGCTCCAAGAGTCCTCTCCTTTGGAATGGAGGAGGTACTCCTATTTATACAATGAGATGAGATAACAAACTCATAATGATGATCCACTAATCTCTCTTTAGTTCCATACATTTCTCAACCATCTAGACACATAACCCTATCCTCCATGATTTGCTCCATGAGGTCCATGATCTTCTCCATGAGATCATGATCTTTTCCATGAGGCTTATCTTATCAAATTCGAATTTGATCATTCAAGGCCACATAAAGATGCCCTGGAAGCTTCCTTTGTACCTACACATGTCAACAAACTCATTCTAATTGTTAGGTATAAGTATAAGCATATTATTTTCTAAAGTTTAGCCATAAATTCACTTAAAAATGTTAAGAATTAATAAACTTTGGAAAAGCATTGTTATAACCCAATAATGAGGTAAATGTAATGATATGGAGGTGGAATGGAGGTGTCATGAAGGTAAAATGTGAAGATATTGGTGAATAATGGAGTGAAAATAGGGACTATTTTGAGGCCCAACATCTCCCCCAAACTCAAGGTATTGCATGTCCTCATGCAATCTATTACATTACTTATTGAGCTTTGGCTTAAATTCTGCATGATATCATTTACATAACTTTTGCAAAGCGTTATTTTGATGAACTACAACTTGGTTGGTTCTTGTGTTTCAACCATATTTTGTTTGTTGCATTCAATGTATGATCTTTGCATATTGATAATGTGATTTTTATTGCAGAGTATTTTTATTGGAATGCATCATGGTTGGTTCTTGTGTAGCAACCATGATTGTATTGGCATCCAACTAACTTTTAAATACTTTTGACAAAGCCATTTGTATGCTCATATAATAGTGAATATATTTTGAAGGTAAGTGGGGTTAAGAATGTGATATATGAATGTGGATGTTATATGAATGTGATATATGAATGTGGATGTATCGTTCCCCTTAAACGGATGATTTGGGCAATTATGTGAAATGGGGAAAGCAAGGAAAAAGGAAGTGAAGTTTTTCCAAAAAATATTATTCTAACTTTTTAAGGAATTTAATGGTTAAAAGTTAGAAAATATCATACCTTAACTTACCCTTCCAAAATGGATGAGAGTTGTGCACGTGTGGCTGCAAAAACTTTTGTTCATGGTCTTCTTTACTTGGTTGGGAAAATGGTGGATGAATCATGCATGTTCAACTGCCACAATTTTGCTCTGAAGCTTCTTCTTCAAGCTGTGGATGAAAGATGGATCTGTGTTGTCGTATCGGCTGCTGGATCCTCTGCTACTAGATGATGAATCTGAGGAGTCTGCTGAACATGGCTGAAAGTCGTATCTACTGCTGGATCCTCTGATGTTGGATGATGAATCCAATGAGTCTGCTAAATATGACTGAAAATCTATAAGGCTTGGAAGGTATACAAAATATATAAGTTACATTTCCCTCCCAGCCTTATTGATTGACTTGTCCTCAAGTGATGACAACTGAAAAACAATGAAAAGAAATTGGCTTCATCTGCTACAAAATATGGGTCTTCAAGTCTTCAACGCTCGCTGGCACAAATCTTACTATGTGATTAAATGTGTCGATGTCGAACATAGCAAGAAGTTGTTGACTTAGTGGCCGTTAATGAATGCCCCTAGCCAACACAAGAGCTCCCACCATTTATTCCAATGGGATTCAAGATGCCTAACACATCTTTGTAGGTACAAATAAATTTGTCGTGGTCGAATCACCTACAAGATCCAACGAACAAGGGATATTAATGTACTCCCATTGTTCATTGGCAAGAGTACTTGCCATTAAGGCATGCAAGCCTCTAGGTGTTTTTCAATGATACTTAGACTCTAGGACTTTGACTCAAGCAGAGTTTTATTGCGGAAATGAAGGGGAATGGTAATGACATGGAAAATGAAAATAAGCTTGTAAGGAATGGATGTAAGGATATATACTCTTGCTGTGAAAAATGGACATGGAAATGGTATGCTTTATGGATTGACAATTGGTGGAAAATCTTTTGCAAAAAGGGAGTGCAAAGTAATGGTTGTGGACATGGATTTGTCTTTTAGAATTTTTCATGAAATTAGTCATTTGAAGACCAATTGTGCGCACAATGTAATCTCCTTAGTGAATACTTGATTGTCCTGTAACCTATAAAAAAACTTGGTACAAAGAAAACATAAGTGTGCTCTAGAAGAAATGGCCAGTTTCTTCATGATTCTTACGCAAAAATTTCATACCAAATAAAAAAAATTAAGGATAAACAAAGTGTTAAAATTGACCTAATCATGATATTAATATCAATCCATTTGTGAAAATAACCATGAAGAGTAATACTCCCTGTTTGTGTCAGCTGACTTCTATGCATGGCGAAAAGTTTGGCATCATAGATTTGTTGTGTCCTGCAGATTAGTACGTTCTAAAAGCATACAACAATATCAATTTGTCAACTCTAAACAAGTTAGTCAGCATTTAAATAATCCACGAAATGTTCTTTTAAATTATGCTTCCAAATGTTCCATTCTTTATTTTCAAGCCTGCGTGAATTTTGTGAATTTTTATTTTTTATTTTTTATTTTTTATTTTTAATTTTTTTTATCCTGTTCTCATGATTCTCTCAATTTTCATGGCCCCAAAGTTTTCATCCTGCTCTTGTAATTCTCATGATTCTCTCAATTTTCATAGTTGTGTTTGATGCCATGACCCTTCACATGCCAATGTTTATTTTTTTAAATCCTTCGAAACAACAATTGTTAACTATATTTTTTTTTGTTTGTTATTATTATTATTTTTAATTTTTATTTTTATTTTTTTTTATATTTGATAACAAAAAAATAATATATTAATATATTAATACAATCATATATATATATATATATATATATATATATATATATATATATATATATATATATATATATATATATATATATATATATATATATATATATATATATATATATATATATATATATATATATATATATATATACAAATCAAATATTATTTAAATCAAAACATATCTATCATAACTAAATATACAATCAAAACAAATCCATCATTAAAAAAAAATGATAACTACAAATCAAAAGAAATCGAAAATAGATAAATATAAAACAAATAAAAATAAATATAAGATATTACAATAAATACAAAACAAATTTAATCTAATAATGGAAAAGAAATCCAAACAAAACCTGAATATTGGCAAGTGAAGGGATATGGAGTTTTTTTTTTTTTTCCTCCTGATTATCTCCTTTTTACTTGCAGCATGTCCATGCACCAAATTACTCCGTCCCAATCCAAGCCCAAGGATTTTATTCTACAAGACCACCATTCCCATCCGTAAATCTATCTATCCGGCCAAGCTATGGTTGTGAAGCAATCTCTGCAAAATGTTTAGAGACCACAAGATCAATAATGCCTGATAAAGCTACTGACTGTAATACAGTTGTTGCCGCTCAACCTCTTGATCACAAAGAATTGTTCTTTTCATCTGATAAGAAAATTAGGTGGGCAAAAGGACAATTGTCACCCTCAGCAAATCAAGTGGAAACTCAGAATGCAACAGAAAAGGACGTGTCTAATTTTCCCCTGGATTCAACCTCCAAAATCGACCTTGAGACTGAACAGTCATATTCATTTCAAAATGAACAAAAAGTTGATGCTTATGAAGGGTGTCGACCAGTTGACAAAAGTGCAGAAAATAGAATATCCAATTCAGTCTGTGGTTCTAAGTCTAGCAATGAAGACAAGCTATTAAGTACCATCGAATGGCCTGTCTATGAAGACGTTAAGCCAGTGTCTCCAGTTGAGTTGAACTTGAAGGGTGATTCTTCTCCAACTTCTATGAAACTTCTGAAACAACATTGTATTCCAAATTGAATCATATAATCCAACATCCTTGATTGAATTGATAAATATCTCATCTGGTCGAGTCTGTTCGCGTTTCTCTCCGCCCTTTCCTTTTTAAGCTTTCATCAAATTTTCAACAGCCGCCTTCAATATCCAACAGCAGAAATGTTTGAATACAAAGTCCATCAACGACGTGAAGAAGAATCAAAGATTTGACCAAGGGAAAGGAACAGATTGGGAGGGGCGGCGAAGAGGGTCATCAGGAGCCGCTTTTCTGAGAAATACCCACTTGCTGAGAGTCGCGTGATAAGGGAATTTGCCACCATGAAGAAATGCCTTCGTTCCTTCGTGAACATCCTATTCCCGAGCGGGTTTCTGGACCCGAGGAGATTCGATGTGGTGATCAGCCTGGTGGGGGAGATAATAAGTAACGACTATTACGTCGGCAGGACTTACAGATTTGAGTTCAGAATTCCAGAGGATTATCCCTCAAGGCCGCCGCTGGTGGAGTGTGTGACGCCGATTTTTCATCCCAACATTGGTGAAGGGAGTGACTGGTTGATAGCGTTCCACATGCAAAGCCCAGGGATCCAGGGATCAAACACCCCAATGATTACAAGGCACTTGGATAATGGGTTTTTACTGTATGGACCCTCGGGTTGTGGTAAAACTCTGGTTGCAAAGGCTGGACCCGCGGCGTCGATGCAACAACTTGCTTAAAAGTTCTCATTGCAATGGCCCTGATCTCCACATGATAAACTGTTCATAATCAATTCATTCCACCATAAACCCTTTCTTGGAAATACACGCAGGTAACCCTCAACCCGTGATCGAATCCAGTCAACACCCAACTTAACTTTGATCAACACGCAGAGCGTGGCAATGGCGAGCAGGGGTAGTAGAACATCTCATAAACAATGTTACCAAAGATCACACCAATTTCGGTTGAAGAAACCTTTATATTAGCTTTTATCTGCTTGGTCGATTCTGGTGCTAGAGTATAATTTTGTGGGCGTTCTACCAGTTTAAGATCGCCCATGGTAGCCAATTCCAAGCAAAGATTCTGCAGTGTATCCTTTGTACGGTTTATTACTGTCACATCAGCATATACCGGATCACTGAAGCCCGTAAGTTGTAGAATCCGATTCAATTTATTCATACTGCTCCCATCCTTCACAAATTCTCCAGTAGCACGCTTCAAATCATCTTCCACCTCATCTTCTAATTCCAGCTGACTCATACCCTTTCTGCTCTTTAACAGGCGGAAATCAATCAAGTCATCAGGTTGTGCGTGCAAGACTTGAGCTTTGGCTTTGCTCTCTTCTATCTCTCGGATCTGCTTGTCAGCAAACATATTCATAAAGCTCTCCCGACAAGACTGCAACCATACTTTCTTGAAGAAATCATCAGGGCAGGTTAGAATGTGTATGCAGAGACTAATCCGATCATAGGAGTCATCGTCAATTGGATGCGGAAGAACGGAAGATTGACCAAGGCGCAGCGTAGAGACCATTATCAACAGTGCTTCAGCAGCTGCCTTATTCACTGCCACTCCAGAAGGTTGCACCTCTTCCAAACGAAGAATCAACTTAGTCAAAGTATTGATATCTCCTATTAAAAGGATTGATCTCGGATTTCCGGTAGCCGTAGCAGATCCAGGAATCACCGCAGCAGTCGCAACGGCAATTTCTGAGGCAGCGCTCTGTGTAGCATAAGTTCCATCAGCAAGAATAGTAGGTCTCCTCGAAGAGACGGTAACGGCGTTTACTGGTTGAGATTTATTAGTCGCCAAACCCTCGGCATCCTCGGCCACTGTGTAAAATGGCAATTCCCTGAGGCATTGATTAATGGTCGATATACCATTTTATACTTAGGACAGAGAGAGACAGTACTCTCCAAATGATCCAAAGCGCACATGAACAGACACGAGAAGGTTGGATCTGATAAAAAGTATCCAATTATGGAAAAGTTAAGTTTCTTCCCGAGTATCCATACAAGCCTCCAGGTATCAGTGTGATCACTTCAAATGGGAGGTTTGCAACGCACAAGAGGATCTGCTTGTCTATGAGAAAGATTTTTTTATTTTTTGGGATCGATGTAACAAAAGAATGAAAGTCAATTTTTTTAATTATATATATATATGTGTGTGTGTATATATATATACATGAGATATATATATTATTATTACATGGAGTCTTTTATTTTTTATTTTGTATGTTGATTTCATTTATTGCTTTAGATTTTTTAAACAACAGATTAAAAAAAACAAATTTTTTTAATTTGTTATTTAAGTTGAGATTTTTTTTTTTTTTTAAAGAAACAATTTTTTTTTATTAAAACCTAATAAAGAAATATTCTAAAATTAAACAATAACTAAAATGAAGTTAGTTTTTTAAATATCTAAAAAAACAAAAGAAATGGTTAGCTTTTTTAAATATCTAAAAAAACCAAAGAAAAAAAAACAAAGAAAATGGTTAAATTTTTTAATTATATATATATATATATATATATATATATATATATATATATATATATATATATATATATATATATATATCTTTTTATTTTTTAAATCTAAAATTAAAAAACTAAATTTCATCTAAAAATTTAAAGATGTTTTTTTCACAAAATTCGTTATTATCTTTTTGCAAATTAGTTCTCTAGCAATAGTATTTTTATTTGAACGAAATCAATAGATTTTCTGATCTTCCTGATCGCACGAAGCGCAGGAAGAGAGCATACTAATCACTTGATTCGTGTTTATTCATGCAGGGGGGTTTCAAAAAGGATTGAATTTAAAACTGGCTAAATATTGAAACATCAGAAAACTCAAACTTAAACTCCTTTGTGAAGATCCTGTTGTCACTAGGTTTCAAAGATTATTTTGTCTAAAGAAAAATACTAGTATTGAATTAAATTCCTAATGCCTAATCCCTTAGCACCATCCCCAGCAACGACGCCAAAATGTTGGGCAATTTATTGGGCGTAAATTGCTGCATTAAATTATCGACCAGGGAAACTCGTAAGCTTGTGATGATGCCAGCAAAATATATGCAGGAGTAGGCAACTAACTCTATGTCTAACTAAATGGTTTATGATTCAATATAATATGCAAGGGAAGAGGCTCCTAACTAAGGAGGTCCTGGTTTTCCTTCCCTATAGTATCATAGAGAAACCATTGATTACATAAAACCAGAAACTTGAAATGAAGACAAGAGAATGAACTTTAATTGTTGTTCAGATTCAAAGAGAGAGAAAGACTAACTTAGTCTCTTGATTGTCCTCTCATGTACTAATCCAAACTAAACTAAGATTCATTCATAAGCATAAGAAATGAAATGACTTGAAACATAAAAGCACAAAAGAATGAATTTCAATTACCATATAAATCAATAGAGAGAGAGCCTAACTTAGACTCGTGGTTATCTCCTCATATGATCCTTGAAACATAAAAGAAAAAGAATGAATTTCAATTATCATGCAAATCAAATGGAGAGAGAGTCTAACTTAGACCCTTGGTTGTTCTCTCATACGCTGATAAAATTTTAATTTAAAACTCATTCATCAATCATAAACAAATCCTCAAACATCAAACATCTAAGCAAGTAAATGAAATAAGATCTAATATGAAGTAACATGTTCCTTTGATCCTTCTAGGGTGAGCTCAATTCTCCTAAGAAAAAAGTGACAAGCTATTCCATATACTACATTAAGGCAACTTATATCTAAAACTACATAATGGAAATATATGTACAACTTATATCTATAACTACATAATGGAAATATATGCAAAATGAAGCTTTATTCTATTCCATCATAAGTTGGATACAATGCTCCAAGAGTCCTCTCCTTTGGAATGGAGGAGGTACTCCTATTTATACAATGAGATGAGATAACAAACTCATAATGATGATCCACTAATCTCTCTTTAGTTCCATACATTTCTCAACCATCTAGACACATAACCCTATCCTCCATGATTTCCTCCATGAGGTCCATGATCTTCTCCATGAGATCATGATCTTTTCCATGAGGCTTATCTTATCAAATTCTAATTTGATCATTCAAGGCCACATAAAGATGCCCTGGAAGCTTCCTTTGTACCTACACATGTCAACAAACTCATTCTAATTGTTAGGTATAAGTATAAGCATATTATTTTCTAAAGTTTAGCCATAAATTCACTTAAAAATGTTAAGAATTAATAAACTTTGGAAAAGCATTGTTATAACCCAATAATGAGGTAAATGTAATGATATGGAGGCAGAATGGAGGTGTCATGAAGGTAAAATGTGAAGATATTGGTGAATAATGGAGTGAAAATAGGGACTATTTTGAGGCCCAACACATACCATCCATCTTTTGGGGTTAACACTACCAATTCATCTCAGTGTCACCGACATGTTCAAGAGAACTCATCCAGTTGAGAAGTCATCCAGTTAATGTCTCATACATTGCAATACCTCCAACCTTCATTTTTTCATGATCGCCATTCCTGAACCTTGTGTCGTCAGTTCATTTTCACCTCCAGAATTCATTTGCTTCATTTCGTGTCATAGATGTGGGATACATCAAGGCCCTCCTATGATGAGTTGCTTCTTGTCGACATCATCTCATTATCCAAGAAGTTGACTTAGAAACAACCCTTTCAGTGCTTTGAAGCTTGCATACATCAATGGAAAGTTTCTCACCTCCGGTGACAGGTTGACATCAATGGCCTTCAACCGAAAGATTTTGCGTGGTGTTCAACATCGGATCATGTATTCACACCATGTGAAATGTACTCTAGTACCTTGAGGATCATTTTCATTATCGATGATCCCTCTCGCGTCTATTAACAACTCACACCATTGGCCGGTAATCAAGGGATGTCTTTCCATGTTCGACTTCAGAACATCTCTTCACATGGATTGACTTGTACATTGAGCGAAGATTGAACGAGTTTGAAGACCCTGAATCTATTTTCATCCATTCAGGCTGCAATATATTCAGGGATACAAAAACATCAAATGTAAAAAGGCTCTACACAGGTAGTCATCCTAATCATGGATTATGACTCTATATCTGTAGAATCACCAGTCTGTATCTATAGACGACTATCTGATCTATGTACATGAAATGAAAATTTATAAAGCTGAGCATGGGAATGCCTCCCTCGGCTAGATCATGAAAAATCATATTATGATGATGCATTGTATTGTAATTTATGTATATCACCTTCCAGTTCAAATCTTTGGATCCTCATGATAAATAATTTCACCCGACATGAATATTTACGACCTCATGCTTTAGGGGGCAACTGTTACAGAATTATTTGGGCACATCAACCCAAAAATTATATGTTGATGTATTAGGGATCATCAACCCCTAAAAGAGTTGTTTCATACCCTAAAGGAACTTAGTCATCTGAGTTCATCATGCCCCAAAAGTTCCATCTCAGAAATCATCCAGAAACTGCCTAAACTAAACCATACTAATTGCTCCACTGGCAAAGTGCGATGCATACTTACTGGTACACTATCAGGGTGCAATGCATACTATTTAGGCCTTCTATAGGGTGCGATGGGTGAGGATGGACAAATTTCTGAGACAGTTTTTTAGTTGGTTTCTCATGGAATATTCTAGAAACTTCTCCTGTGCCACTTGCCTCTCCGAATTCACCCAAGGATGACCAAAGGAATTAGGAAACCATTTCCAATTCCCCTCTCTTGTGGAACCAATTACAACAAGTGGAATGACACTAATCAATCCCCATGGATGACTCGCACCCTTGCAAACATCTATAAAAGGATCTCCCATCCAAGAGATCACAAGGTTGGAATTTTGTGAATTGCAAGTAAGTGTTGATAGTTTGTAATTGAGGAGAGAGCATTGTATCCTTGTTGGTGTCATCTTGCTATTTCATGAGGTGAAGAAGGATTGAAGCTGGGAGGATGGAACTGGATCAGACAAATGGGTTGTAATTCTCCTTTCTATTAATAAAGCTCTTCAAGTTTTCTCTCATATGATTCTACAATTCTGAATGCTATCATTTGTTCATTATATATCCGATTCCGTAATGTTTATGTTGTAATATATCATGATGCTTTGACGGTTCTTTGTTGCTGTACTTGTGCAGGTACTCTCCAAGCATGTTAAGTATGGGGAGGAGTTGCAGGATCTGCCAAAGGAGAGATAGATCAAGCAAGGGATTAAGTGGAAGTTCCAGGTTGGTTCCATTATCTTTCTCTTATCTGTTACACATAGGAAAAATCATTGAATTGCTTTAAACTATTGTTTCTAGGGTAGCTTCCAAAACTAGAGGGTTATCATTCGACAAGACACTAATTTTCCCAGAAACATCAGTGTAGCTGTTTATCAGGTGGAGAAAAAGTGGTAAGCTGTTTTTTCAAATTCTAAGTGATTCCATTAATCGACCGACATGTAGCACTCACGTGGAGAGAGAAAACCACTTTATCAGGTGGATAAACATTGCGCAAGATCTCTGTCCGATATCGCTGTTAACCATTGGATCAAATGTGCTTTGGTCAATGGTGGAGGATCATCAGTTAGCTTTGTTGATCGAGTGAACCAACAACCGTCAGATTGAAAGGTAATATCAATGGTGAAGAGTTAGCGCGATAATGTTTGTGGGAAAAGCGGACGTGAGAAGGAATTAACCAAAAGTTTAAATTCCTTTTGATTCCATGGCAATTGAAAGGTTATCATATTGCGAATAAGATTAAGCAGTTCTGCTAATTTAGTAGAATAGCCAAGTTTGGAGGTAGATGACTGATACTCCAAAGGAAATCCAAGAAGAATTTCCACTTGAACTTGTAGAAATCGTTTCTGGATTTGAACGATTATCCATTACACCTGCACTTAGACCACCAGAAGGTATACATGCTTCCTCCCTGACAACGACACCAAAATGTTACCGCTCAAACTAGCAGGGGACCTAAAGAGGGATACTTAAAGGGAAAATGCTATCCCAAGGGCAACAAATGGAGACTTGGCCCACTGTCACCTCATCTTAGGCTCCCTTCTATTTATGGAATTTCATCGATGGGAAGAGATCCGGTATGTATGGAGTCACCAATGAAGGATAATTCAATGGATATAAGTGACCCAAATGAACCCTTTCCGAGAAGAATTTGAAGGATGAGACTTTCTTTCTTTCTAAGAAAGGTACTATGTATTCTAGGGAAAGGAAGAGAGGATGTGAGGGTTAGTTTTATGGGATAAGACTTTTGAGAAAGTTCCCCAATCCCTAAAATTATTATTAGAATTGGTGTCCTGGATGGTTTTTGAAGAATGATCTTTCAAAGGAGTGAGACCACAGGGGGCCAAGTGGACCTAATCTAGGATATGAGGAAGGTATGTAGCAAACAATGATATTATCACCCTAGAAAAGGTGGAGGAAAGGATCAAATAAATAATTTCACTTGAAGATGTTTTTTTGACCTTATGAGGTACTAGCCTTGGGGATGGCAGGGAAAGTTTTGATATTGGAGCTAGGGCTTGGATTTTCTCCAAAGTCAACCATATGAATGGATTCAAAACTGGAGGAGAGCTAGAGGAAAGGCCAGCGCAGGATACCCTAGGAGATCGAACTTTTTTTATGGCTAGCTTGTTGGGAAATTGATGCCCTAAGTACCCCAATGTGGCTAGACTTGGGAGGACGTGAAATAATATGGATTTTAATGACCACCCTTGGTATATTAGTGCCTTAATATTTGGTAGAATGGAGCATATGTTGAGTATGAGTAGTATTTCCTGGCTTCCAGTCAAGGAGGCCTCAAGATCACTTCACTAGCCTTCTAGGTCAAGAGGAAGAAACCTTGCAGCTTTTATACTTCGATGTACAAAAGGAATGGTTTATCAATATTGAATTATTTGAGAGAATTACCCCTAGTATTTTTCGCTCACATTAAATGGCCCATACATTGAAGGATGCTATAATAGAGACAAATTCCACAAATTTAAGCATTTAAATGCATGCAACAATTAGCCCTAGAACAACAAAAATCCCAGTAAAACATATATGAAAAAGGTAAACATGAATAACATCAAAGACATGTACTTACATGTAATAGATTATATCCAACAATTCAAAATTGACAATAGATATGATCTAAGAGAAGAGACCAATATCCACACATCAAAACTCATCCATAAAGCTCCAATTCATCCTCTAGAAAAGTGCGAAAATCTCGAGAGAGATAATAGATCCAAAACCAAAGTGATGATGAGAAATGAACTCATATCACTTGTATTTATACACAATTTAGGATTTTTAATTAGCCTCATTGGCCTACATAAGCCCCAAAAATAAAATAATTTTCTTATAATTCAACTTTTGGTGATAAGCCCGCTAAACTAGCTCATAGATGAAAAAGTAATCCTCTCAAGAGGTCAAATAATAATCTATGCATGTCGTAGAACCCTCTATGAGGTGTAATGAGGTCCATGGGTTCCATAATGAAGAGAAGGACCCTAAAAAGCAATGGACAAGGGGATGGTCCCTTGTAATAACCTGTGGTGCTCCAAATGACATGTGGGGGCACACAAGTGTTCTCATGGGTCTCCAAATAAATAGATGATGATTGTAGGTCACCTATAAGGGCTAGGATGATGGTATTGGTGATTCCACATCGTCATTAAAGTTTTAGATCATATTCCAAGTGTATGGTGTATATTTGGGTCCAATTGGGCATGATGGATTAGGTGCATCTTCCTCATCCAATAAGTCAACCACAAGCAATATCTGAATGGTTGTGGGTATCCATGGAGTGAAATTTGTTGTTTTCAAGGCCCATGGATCTCAGTGCTCACCCTTCATGTGCTAATGTATCCCTCTGGAGGATTAGGACCCTGTATAGAGAGACCAAAACCCAGAAGGAAACCATCTACAATCATGGATAAGATCCAATGCATTCCCGAGCCTTCCATTACAACAAGTCATTAGAGAAATCGAGTAAATGATCTTACCTAATCATGGACCACATGTGGGACTTAATAATGGCCTTCCCTTCTATAATGGGCTTTGGGATGTGCCAATGTCTCCTAAACTCCAAATGGGGTTAACCAATAATCCTATTAGGTGGTTTATACTTCTAAAGGGGATAATATAGTCAAGGTACATCCTTCGAGAGGTGGTGACATGTGACAGAAAGGTGAATGAAGTAGGGAATGAGAAGGGGCAACCTTGGGTCACATGTTGGGGTACAAGGGTATCTAATAAGAGGGAAGCACACACTTGGGTTTATAATGTGTAGAAGGGAGGAATCGTGGTACATGAGGCTTCTCGGCCTTGATTTTTCTGCCCTTCTTTAATGCCTTTTTTCTTTAGCGATTTTCTTTGACTAATTTCTCAAGGCTCAAGGGGTTAGAGCATGATGTATAAGATATAGTAATGAAAGCCCCCTTTTTAAGGTGGGGCAGTTCATTTCCCACAAGGGGTTGGGACAACCATGGGTTCCTATATGATGAAGAAGGCTCATAGAACCTATAGGAACTAGGGTGATGGAGTATAGTCCTTGTATTGGATTTTTCCCACGTGCTAAATATGTTTGTCCCAGCCATGTTTTGAATTTTGTGGTACATTTCCCTATTGAATGTGGCCATATATTCTTTTATCTTTATTTTTAGTTGCATCAACCTTCGAGCTTCATTCAAGGACATGACCCAAGGTGTGGGCAAGGGGAAGGGGCATGCTAACCCTATGTGGACCCAATGGAGGAATGTGGAACCAGGTGGGAGAAATGATGAATGGGGTGAAAATGAATGGAAAAAGGGTAATATAAGAAGATAAGGGAGCGTACCACGCAACAAAAATCAGGGTTTCTCATGAAATACCATCCTTGGAACCAAATGGTCAATAAAAGAGATCCCACGGGACTAGAATCCAAGGTTAATTCCTAAAACTGGTCTAGGGGACAAAAGCATAGACCTAGCTCATTCTTTCCACCAAATCCCCCCATTAATCCATGCCCAAAAGTGTCCATGATAAGAAAATTACAATACTCAATTTCCAAATGACAAGGCATACATTTAGTTTTGGGAGGCCCACCTTTAAACATACAATCATGGCAGATGGGTGAGGGACCACATGGTTGGCTGAGGTGGTGGAGAAAATGGCACAATGAGCTAGTTGGTGGCTGCAAGGGGTTGTTGGCTACCAGATGAGGACCATCTTGGAGGAAAAAAATATCTCCTGGGGATATTACCCACAAAATGGTGGGTAACAGCGCTAAGCCTTGATAATTTTGTGTAGAAATGAGACCAATGATGTGGATCCACTACCAAAGAAATTTGGCTCGTGAAGGGCTTAAAAAGGGATTAGCACCTAAAGCCCTAGCCAATGGTCATGGAGACCTGGTTCTATGGTAGAAAATAGTTAAAGGGCCTGAGAAAAATGGGCTTAAGTCAAAATTGAGCAGAACTATCAATTTGACAATGAATTTGGTAGTTAAGAAAAACTTAATTGCAGATAAAAATAGAAGAAGCACTATTGAAACCTATAAAAGTCCAGAATTGCTAAAATTAGTGAAATAACGCAGTTTAAATTGTAGAAAAAGTTTGTTGAAGGTTGATAACTTGGTGAACATAGTTAGAGGGCTGAAATAAATAGGAAAAAGGAAAAGAATAAGAACGCATTTAGTAATCAAATAAAAGAAAAGAAGGAAAAAATATAAAGCCAAAAATTATTTATAAGTTGGCTTGAACAAACTGTTTGAAAGAGAGAATAGATATGGGTTCTATGAGCGAGTTGACGTGAAGTTTTTGGTGATTAGAGATAACTGAAGATATTCATGATTGAAAAAATCAATTTATTTTTAAAGTAGAGAAGGCATTGATGGCTCTAGTATTAAAATGCACGACACATGAACCATTGAGTATCAAGCCAGTTGTATCTTGCAAATTAGGGGTTGGTGCTCCTTCTTGTGGATGTTGGTAAAGATTTGGGGTTGTAGCTCCATCTAATTGTAGCTGATAAATCGGGGAGTTGTAGCTTCTTATTGGTTGTAGCTAGAGAATTGTAACAACAAGTTGTAGCTTTCCTTGAGAATGAGTTGAAGAGAATTTTTGAAGAATTTACTTTTTCTTTGTGTGTTCCATTGATTGTTGATATTATTTTATGTCATATTTAAATAAATTTTTGAAGTATCTATGGTGTCCTATTGTTATTGCACAAAGTAAAAGAAGTTGTTTTGGTCAAAATTCCTACAATACTAATTCATCCTCCTCTTAGTGTTGTCCTAGTTCCCAACAGTTTTTGGGACATGGTTTTGGTTGGCCATGGATTACATGTAATGAATTCCTTAAAAGGATTGGGAAGAATTCATTTGTAATGGGGTAGAGAGGTGAGTGGTGAAGACTCACTTGGCCATGTTGATTAGGTTTTGAACAAGGGATTAAAATAATTATATTAGTTGGTTTTTTTTCCCAGGGTTTTTCCAGGATAAACATTGTGTTTATGATTTATGATTTTTACTAGTTTTTTTACTATTGGAAAATTTATGTTTCTCAAGCAACTTATGTTAGTATATTTTTAATATGTTATTAAATCCAAGGGATCATCTCTTGTGAAGTTGCAATTATATCACATTGGATGTTGAGAATGAAACTAATATAGAGAAGTTTGATTGTGATTTGGACCGCATACATTGATATTAACTAAGACGAAATAGAGGTCCAACAAGGTGACATGAAGCCACAGAAGCTACATCTGGTGAGAATAGCACCTGGTGTGAGTAGGTGTGTAGATATCAGAGAATGATGGCATACGTGTCGAACAAAAATGAAAGGAAAAAAATTATTATAATCGAGTTCAAAAAAAAATTATTACATGTAAATGGTCATATGGTTGTAAGACCTAGTAACACATGTGTACCCCTAGGAAATGATTGGTAAAGTCTATATGTAGACCTATATGAAAGGGGGGAACATACTAGATCCTTGGATATAAATTTTGAGAGGGGTAAGGCTTGGAGGTGAGTGGTGCTAACTCATTTGGCTTGTTTGGACAAATTTGTTCAACGGAAACCCCAACTCAAGGTTTAGGGGGGGTTGCTAAGTAAAATTAACATGGTGAAAGAAGTTGTTAGGTCAAAGAGTGGTGGTTTCAGGCACATGGTTTTTCTTCCACATGGTTTCATGCCCATGGATTGCATGTAGTGAAGCCTTTAAAGGCTTGGAAAGGCTTGGAAAAGCTTCACTTTTTTGTATTACAATGTTGTGCATTCAGACTATAGTCTTTTTTCTAATAACTTGACAACAAAAAATGGTTTTTAATCTCATACATGGGATAATCTTGATTATTTCATAAATATTCCATCTTCATATCTTGCCTTGTATCAAGGGAGACAATGTATTTAGTCTTTTAGACTCCTAATGGAAATTAATTTACTAGGTTACAGAGGATTTTCCTACATTGGGATTTTTCAAGTGTTTTTCATGTTCTCTCCATGTTTGGTCTTGGATCTCTAACCTTTCTATTAGCAACAACATTTGAATGACTAGAAACATGGATGGGAATAATCACAAGTGATTCTCTTTCCAATCTTAAAAAATAAGGCATATATTATGTCATCATGAATGCATTCACTAATATCAAAAAGCAATAGTCAATCTAAGCAACAAGATATCTAATTTGGAGGAAGCTCAAAAAACTAAGCATGCATAGACAATGGAGATAGTGACATAATAGAAAAACAAATTGATAAGTAAGAAGTTGAATGTGGAATGGTGTATCAATTTAACCTACAATTAACTAGGAGCTTGTCTATAGTCTCTCACCCAAAGTTTTCAATTATATTTAAGCTAACTTTTCCAATTTAGGAAGAAACAATTCAACAAGCCCAAGGAGATCTATGAATGGAGCATATGGAGCCAGAGCATCAACTTCTAGGAAAAGGAAATCAATAAGTCCATAGTGGGCATGTCTCTTTTAATCTCAGTTTTATTTATGTATTACAAAGTAATCTTGATTTTAGGGTAGTTTCTCAAGATCAATGTTTTTTTTTTTTTTTTTTTCTTTTCTGCGTAAATACTAATTCTATTAAAAAAGAGAAAAATATGTACATGGAGGTCAAAACCTCAGAGGGGGTAGAGGCCAGCCCTCAGCCAGAGATTCTGAGACATACATATGCTGCTATCTGTCCTTTCAGGATTAAAAGACTTCATAACATGATTTGGTAGACACAGACGCACAAAAAAATAATTCTGTTCTGAGTTTGACACAGTTTTACTATCGCCTGCAGAGGCTTTACTGAGAAGCATTTTGTCATACCCACCATGGACAAAAATAGGCAAAACAAAAACTCGCCAAACCAAGAATTGTTGCTGCATATCAAGAACAGGTTGGCTTGCACCGATACCAAACGAGAAATGAGACCAGACCCATAACCAAAAACCCAAAACATAGACACATAGCATAAAATCAAACAGAGCAAAGGCAAGAGTGCCACCCATCGGCAATGAACCAGCATTATTCGGCATGTTGCGGAGAGTCGGGCACATCCTTGTCCACCTGGCTAGACGAGGCAATCCAAGTGACGAAACCATTGTCTTCATTCCCTTCTGGAGGATTTACCAGGTTGAGGATGCTGCCTGCATGATGAACCGGTCCACAAGAAAGGACCTCGCGCTGAGTCGAATCTACCGGATGCGGAGGCGCCTCAGGAACAGTGTTGTCTTCCTGCATGTTATCTTCATTAAACACAACCCCAACCATCTCCCCCCGAAGGACACTATCATCCTGAGATTGAGAGGTGGTTGTGTGTGCTGAGCTGCTGGGATTGTCCTCTTCCTCGGCTAGAATAACAGTGATACTGGCAGACAATACTAGCCTGTTGAGCTTGCTATGGAAGGTGAAGTAGGTTGTTTGAAATGAATTGTGCGGGAGAGGCCCAGCATGGCTAGAGGGCTGAGAGGACGGGGAGGCCGAAGAAATGGGGACTACGTTCTGAGGAGCAGAATGAGAGGCTCTGCCTCTATTTCCAATATTGCCTCCTCGGCGAGAGACCCCTCGACGGCGAGGCATCCTTGAATTGTCTAAACAACCAAGAAAGGAAAAATGGTAGAGCTGACGGGGGAGGGACTGAGCATAAAGGAACCAGGTGATACAGTAAACCCAGGTGTGCTTCCAGACTACCTGAGCGAGACAAGGGTGCGGGAAGAAAAACAGGCGGAGGTAAAAAGAACCAAGAGCAGTGGCGTGAACCAAACACCAGTCCATGAATAAAAACTTGAGCGTGAAATCTCGAGCCAGGCGCACATTAAAGACGGTCTGTGTGACCATCATTCTGTCCTGCGTCCTAATAAATTCGCATGTCATTGAGATCTACGATCTTCGTCCGCAAGCCAGGTGCAGGGCCAGCTGCCTACAATGCGATATCCCTCATTAATGCATCGTATTAACACCCGCATCGAGGTGTGTGTCATCCTCCTGAAGCCTATCATCCTTCACAATATTATGTAACTCAGAGATTTGACCCTTGGAGGCTATGCTGGAGATTGAGCCTACAAAGAGATCTACCCCACTTTCCACTCCTATATTAGCAAGAAAATCAGCAAGCTTATCTCCTTCCTGCTTAGTGTGTTTGAAAGAAATTGCTTGATGTTGAGAAAGCCATCTGTCTATTAGCTCAAGCCTTTGAGCCATTCTCCAACTGTTACTGACCTTATGTATGGGGGAGCCCTGCATTAGTTTTGTGACCATGTTTATGATGATTTGCGAGTCCCCTTCTATGATAAGTGGAAAAAAACTTTTGTCCTGAGCCAGGGTGAGACCTCGCCATAGTCCTTCCAATTCCGCTGAGTTGTTGGAGTCCCAACCTTTTGAGCCGAGAAAGATGAGTTGAGGAGTGCCATAATGATCCCTGAAGACTCCTCCATAACCTGCTTTTCCCGGATTACCCTTTGAAGCTCTGTCGAAGTTGAATTGGAACATGTTGCTAGGCGGCGGAGTCCATTTTGTTGGCCTTTGTTTATTCTTAGTAGGATTGTCTGTAAGAGTAGGCTATTGATTTAAATGTATCTTCCAATTATCCCAGACTGATTGTTCCTGCGGCAGTGAAGGAAAATCTTCTTGGGACCATGCTTTAATAGATAATGACTCTTTAATGTTCTGATGTAATTTGATCCATATCTGCTCTATAGGCATAGATTGATCCTTAAAAACTCTTCTGTTCTGCTCCTTCCAGATGTTCCACATCAGTAGACCAGGAATAAGCTGCCATAGTGTGTTGAGGATTTTGCTTTGATATGGCTCTTGACTCCAATTACGAATAGTGGCTCTGATATCCCCTTGCACTCTGCCCTCTTTTTGGCATCGAAAGGTAACCTTTTCCCACAGCTTCCATCCTATTTGACAGGTTTACATTAGATGAATAATTGATTCCTCTTCCTGCTTACAGTTGAGACATATAGATGGGCCAGAGAAGCTTCGTTTTCTGAGATTATCCCATGTGAGGATTTTATTGTGACATAAGAGCCATAAAAAAGTAGACACCTTCGGCCAATTTGAGGAATGCCAGATTTTATCCCATAAAGTGTCTTTGATTATCCTTTCTTTGATAATTATCTTATATGCTTCCCTTGTGGTGAAAGTACCTTTCTCTTCATATTCCCATCTTAGTATGTCCGATCCTTCTGATATGGGGATTTTCCATTTTTGTAATTCTAAGGAGAGAGAGATCTGAGTTTGCTCAGAGCCATGCATCATAATTTGTTTGGCATCCATCCATTGTCTGTATCCCTGTGTGGAAGAAGGGTCCTAGAACTGATTAACCTTTGCTAATTGATTTATATCTTGCTCTGGTAAGGGAAGGTTAGAGAGAGTGTCCTTTATCTTTGGGAGCTGCTTCCAGGAGTCTTCCCAGAATCTTGCTGTGTTACCGCTCTTAACTTCCCAGAAACAATGTTGTTGTATTAGATCCCTATGTTGAATTGTCGAATTCCAAATTACAGATCCTGTGCTTACTTCTTACATTTGAATTATTTCTTCAATAGGGCTATTATTCACATATTTTGCTATCCAAAGGGAGGCCCAGGGAGTATTAGGATTTGCCAGCCACCTACACCATATTTTAGCTCTCATTGCCTTATTACTGTGCCCTGGATCTCGTAGTCCAATACCCCCAGCCTTCTTCGGAAGACACACATTGTCCCATTTGACCAGAGCCCACTTTTGATTAGGGCCAGAACTGCCCCATAAGAAGTAACGCTGTAGATTCTTTATCTCCTTGAGAACCCATTTGGGAGCTACAAGAATAGAGAAAAGATACAAAGGCATGGAATGGAGAACTGCCATAATGAGAACAAGTTTGTTGGCCATATTGAGAGCTCTATGAGTCCAGAGGAAAAGCCTTGCCTCTAGCTTTTCTAACAGGTCTTTCCAAGAGGAGTGCTTGAGGGCCGAGGCTATTAAGGGAGATCCTAGGTATTTGGAGGGGAGGGAAGCAATGGTAAAAACAAAAATACGGGCTATGGCTCTTTGAGTGGAAGCTGGGGTGTTAAAGAAAAAGATTTGAGATTTGACACGATTGATAAGGGCTCCGGAAGCTTCAGAGAAGTTTGTTAAGAGGGCTTTGAGAAGGCGAGCTTCTTGGACCGAGGGATGACCAAAAAGCATGTTATCGTCCACAAATTGCTGGTGGGAATAGGTAGGAGAATTGCTGAAAGATAGGCCTTTGAGATGCTGGGAAAGCAGAGCGGATTTTAGACTCCTACCTAGTCCTTCTGCCATAATAACAAAAAGAAAAGGTGAAAGGGGATCTCCCTGCCTGATACCCCTGGAAGGACGAAACGTAGCCGATGGGATACCATTGATAAGCACAGAAAAGAATGAGGAAGACAAAAGATTGATAATCCATCTAACCCAGGAAGGGGCAAAGCCAAAGGCAGTAAGAATTTTTTGAATGTAAACCCAGCTGATACTATCAAAAGCTTTAGACAAATCGATTTTAAGCAACATACCTGGTTTTTTTGTTTGCTTCAGAGAGTGGATTATTTCATGAGTTAAAATAATCCCATCTGTTATCTGCCGACCTTCTACATAACAAGATTTCTCAGGCGAGATAATGAGAGGGAGCAGCGGTTTCAGTCTGGTAGCTATCACTTTTGAGACAATCTTGTAGATTATGTTGCATAGAGCGATTGGTCTGTACTTTTCTGGAGTATTGGATTCCTCTGCCTTGGGTATTAAGGCGATGAAGGTGGCATTCAGCCCTGGGTACATCCATCTTAAAGTGCGAGATTCCTCAACAACCTAACAGACCTCCACTTTGATAAGATCCCAAAAATTATGAAAAAAGTTGGAGGTGAATCCATCCGGACCCGGCGCTTTCCCTGCTTTCAACTGATGTACAACACTTTCGACTTCCTGCAAACTTGTGGGCTTAAGGAGGAGAAGATTGTGCTCTTCTGTGATTAGTTTTGGAATGTTCCTTAGAACTTTGTTTATAACATGCATTCTATCTATGCTGGGTTCTTGATGCGCTTTCTTAAAGTATCTTAGAAACTCATCTTCAATGCCTTCATGCATCTCAATTCTGTCTCCCTGCTCGTTTTTGATGTGGGAAATGTAATTATTCATTCTGCGTTGCACTGTGGTTTTATAAAAAAAAATTGTATTTTTTTCCCCATCCTTAAGCCATCTGACCCTCGATTTTTGCCTCCAAAGGGTTTCCTCCTGTTGTGCTCTATCTAGAATTTGGGATTCGATAGCTTGTTCCTGCTTTACAAGTTCCTCGGAGTGTCCTTCTATGATGATCCTTTGCTGGACATTCTTCATTTCTTGATTGAGTGCTGCCTGTGCTTTGAAAATATTGCCAAAAGTGGTATGATTCCAATGTTTGATTTCTCCTTTGAGGTGCTTTAGTTTCTGCTGGAATATAGACATCTTGGTACCACTAGTGGGATTGAACTTGAGCCAAGTTGATCTAACAAATTCATAGAAATCCGGATGAGTTAACCAAAAGGCTTCAAACTGGAAGGGATGCCTAATACTGTTGCCTGGCCGGTTCCATTGGAGAGCTATGGGCCAGTGATCTGAACCTGATACTGGAAGAATGGAAGCAGTGAATTCCCCACCTAGGTGAGTTGCATTGTCTGATATTAGAAATCTATCGAGACGTGAGGCTATTTGTTGCAATCCCTCTCTTTTATTGTTCCAAGCGAACATACCGTTATTTGAAGGAAGATCTACCAGCCAGTTGTTTTGAATAAAATCTTTTAGTAGATTCCCATCTCTATTCCTTCTGCTTTTGCCTCCCTGCTTTTCCTCCATTCCTGCTATCATGTTAAAATCTCCTCCAGATATCCAAAGCGGGTACCGCCTATTTGAGTTAAGCTCCGACAAGGTATCCAAAAGTTCAGCTTTGTGTATGGTTTCCTGAGGGAAATATACATTAGTTATATGACCATGGGTGTTGGTGCCAATTATATGAAATATTGCCTGGATGAAGTTCTTGTTTGCATGTATATTGTCGAGTTGAATTACTCCTGCATCCCAAAGAATTGCCAGTCCTCCCGATGCCCCTTGAGCATCAACAGCTGTTACTAGCCCTCCTGGCCAGGTTTTCGCTGCTATATTTTCCAAAACTGTT
The DNA here is from genome assembly GCA_031772625.1 of Pinus tabuliformis. Lineage (NCBI taxonomy): Eukaryota > Viridiplantae > Streptophyta > Pinopsida > Pinales > Pinaceae > Pinus > Pinus tabuliformis. The sequence continues at coordinate 950,944,291 of CM062806.1, forward strand.
GAATTACATTTGGTTTCTTGCAAAAAGAGTATGTTTGGTTTTTCCTGCATAAGCATATTTTTTAATAGTCTACCTTTCCTAGGGCTATTGAGCCCCCTTATGTTCCATGATATCAGCTTCATTGAGAAGGGTTGGGATTGACATTGAAGTACTTGGTCAGCTTGGCATACCTACCTGACTCAACTAGCACTTCGCCTATCTTGATGGTTCTTTCGAGGGTTGTTTTTCTTCCTCGCTTCTTGCTGTCTTTGGTGATGAACTTTCCATCCCATTGACTTCCTATCTGTACTCCTAGAGAGTATTTATTTTGTGCTCAATTGAGGACCTCCACCAGGTTGTCCACTTGCCGGTCTGGTATTTTGTCAAAGTTCCCTGTCTTGCATGCTTGCTCGAGTCCTAGAATATCCAGTTCACCAATGTCAATATTCTCAGGGTCTTCCTCCATGATCTGGGGTTCTTGAGAGTCTTCCTCTCTTTCCTTCAGCATCTTGGTGCTTGGTTCAGGATTATCAACTTCCATTCCTTGAAAATGCCAGGCCTGAGTTTTGGTCTGGGATTGAAGGGTTGATTTATTGAATATGATTTCCCCTGGTTGCTGTGTAGTTCCCTCCGGCAGCTCTTTGTTGGATTCTTTGTCATTTTGAGGTCCAATATCAGGATCTTGCATATCATTACTGGCCAGAGCCTCAAAGCTGTTACTCGTTGAGGGTTTTGACATATTAACTTGATTGGTCTTGGGATTGACTGTCGATTTCTTGTTCCCTCTTCTGTGGTTTACCACTTTGGTAAAACCGTTAGGCGCCTGGTTGTCTGAGCTCATTTGAGGAGGGGGTTTCCTGTTCAGAGGACAATCTCTGTAGAGGTGTCCTAGGTCATGGCATTTCCTGCATCTAAACGGTACGTGCTCATAGTCTATTAGTTGAATCCATTTAACATCTTCATGAAATAGACTTACCGTGTCTGGCAGGGCTTGCTTGAGGTCCATATAAACGCAGATCTGGGCATAAGACATGTATCTGCATAATTTTGTTTCCTCGGCAACCTTGATGAATTCGCCCAGAGCATTTCCAATCTCCTGGAGGGAATTTTCTTCCCAATATTCCCAGGGAAGCGAGTACAGCCTTATCCAGACGGGAGCATAACTGAGGTCTTCCTTGTCTGGATTGAAGCGTTCAACCCACCCTTTGAGATATAGACCTGCAGAATTGAAAAAATAAGGACCCCCATCCAGAATCCTGTTGCGATCTTCCAAGCAGTTAAAAACAGCAGTAAAAAGCCCCTTTGGACCTAGATACAAAGTGATATGTCCCTTTGGGTTCCATTTGGTATTTATCCAGCTCCTTAGCGCTCTCTTAGTTGGCCATATTCCAATAAACTTGCCAAACAGCGCGTGATCCCTCATAAATTGTATTCTGGCATTGATTCAGTGACTGAGAAATTCCACCTTTGGCCTGTGAGTTGCCACCGGTCTACATGTGGAGGAACTTGCTTTATTTTTGTCTTTTTGAACTTGTTCATTGTCCTGTTGCTTGTTGTTATCCGTATTGTTCTCATTTTGTCTGTCTTCTTTGTCAATGTCTTCGGTCTGCTGCTTTCGGCTGTCCTTTTTTGGGAGAGGCACATCGCCCTCCCCCTGAGGGGGCTGCATTTTCCTGCGCGCCTATGGTAGGATCACGAAAACCTTCAAACCACCCTGTTTCCATCAGTGCTGAGCTTTGCCATTCAAGCCTGCCCTAGTAGGGGCTGCAGAAACCCTAGGACGGGTTGCAGAAACCCTAGATCGCCTCTCCCACCTTTCACTGAACATATATCGTTCGTCTTTCTCAAGATCAATGTTAGTAAAACCCTAATTTTTATTTTTTTTATTAGAAAAGTTGATATTATAAACAATTTTGTATCTAGAACCTTTTTCAGATAAATTGATTGTTAACAATCCCATTTATATTGTTACAACTCCCTTTTGATACAAATCATAACCATTTAACTATTTTCGTAAAAAAATAATGAATATGAAAAAAAATACCATACTAGAAACTACTAATAAAAATGTTTACTACTAGTTATATTTATTACTAATAGTTAATAATACATACTATTAATTTTATCCTTTTCAATAATATGGGTGAGGTCCAACTTATCAACAGTTGAGAGGTCACATGGGTGGGGAAACCTACTCATCTTTATCACAACGATCCAAACATGTCCCTTGGATTTGAACGTAGGTGGATGGAAGATTAAACCCTACTCCCAACCACTCAAGCTACAAACGAGAAACACATACTATTAATTTTATTAGTAATAATTATCTACTATAAATTAAATATAAATAGTTATTTTAAAAATTATTAATCATAATAAATGTTTTTCTACTTATTTGTATTACTTCTATATTTAATAACTTTTATTTTTTGTAAGTTTGGAAATGGTGAGGATACATTAAGGTCATGTCCAAAAATAACACTCAAATAAGGTTGGGAATTGAACAAGTGACTTAACATAAGAGTATTTGCCTTAACAGTGCACCCATCACCGTCTATCCAAAAACCCATAAAAACTTCTAGATTTATAAATTAAATAAATATCAATTAATAAAACAATAAATAAAAAATATTTATCAAATATATATCCTATTATCATTAGTAGTTTAACCTAACTTTCTAAAAGATTTAGTAGTGTTGTGTGACTTTGAAATTATAATAATATTAGTATATTTTTTCAAAAATAATAGTTTTCACACATTTTAGTGGTTTGTTTCTATCTCACACTTCAAACTGTCCTACTACATCACATATTAAGTAACTGACTATGTATAAAGTGATAACAATTGTGAGGTTAAAGGTAATCGGAGAGAACTTATATCATATGTAACAAGCACTGCATGTGGTCGAGAGTCCTTGCTTGTAGATAAAAAAATTTTGACATTTACCAAGTAAATAAATGTTAATTTTTCTTGACATAGGTTTAGAGTAATTTAATTTTTGTCACAGTCTATTATACATTTGTGCTCAACTAAATATAATATACTATAATACTATATGACCTAGTGTTAGCTACCTATACCAATAGGTTTCATATTTCATGATTGGCAAATAAAAGTTCCAAATATGCTCTGCTTTGGTGATTCAAAGATCCCATATTTCCATGAGAAGACAAGGTGTGTACATAAGCTTGATGTTGACTCAATTTTGGATGGATGGTCCAACAGCCTAATCTGGATCATGCCATGTTTCAATTTTTTGTTGTAGAATAGAGAAAGAAGTCTGTCCAAACTGTTTAATCTTGGCAGACCACTAGTTAGGTAGAGAATTAAGGTTCCCAACTGCTTAATCTGGGACCTTGGAAGCAATAAGGGTAGTTCTAGATAGAAAATCAAAAGAAAAAAGCCAAAAGAAAAGAAAAAGGCACATAAGGGTCTGCAAGTCTAAGTGCACCCTCCATGAAGAAACAAAAAATGCTAGGCAAGTAGATGGGTAGGTAGATGGGGTTGCAGAAATGTCATTCATTTCAGCTGAATCTTGCTGGTCTAACATGAAAGAAACGTCAAGGCATAGAGAAGCTTCTCTTCTCCATCATGTTGCAGCAAAGCAAAGGAGCATGTCTAACTTCCTGTTTTCCCCCCTTCACATTCATTACTAACATCCCTTCACCAGTTGTGTTCATGAAAGAATTCAAGGTATTATGTTGGTTCTTATTCCTTTAAAAGCCACATTTCTTGTCTAAAATTCTTTTCATTTTGATCTACTCCCTAAGCTAAGTTGTTTTCATATAAACTTAGTGACATCACTCCTCATTCACCTTTTTTCCACTCATATTAACCCCTAACTTCTTATTATCTAAATCCCCTATGTTACCCTTCTTCCTACTATTATAAACACTATGGTGTATAAACCCCAAGCATTCTATAAATATCCCTTCCCCCTTGGTATTATAGCCATATGTTCACAGTTAGGGATTAAATTGACATTTGGTCAGTTTAAGAACCCAAACCCTACCCCTCTTTCCCCTTCAGAAGTCATTGAAACCATTTAACCCTTCATTTGCAAAAGAACCTTGTAAAAAACCCATTTTCACCCCTAACCCGCTTTATTTGCAAAAATACATAAAAAACCCCACTTTCTCGTTCTACCCAAAGTATTGGCACAATACATATTTGCATTAAAAATACATTGAAAACCATACAAATTCGCCAAAATTCAAAAGTCCCCGCCGGGCGCGTCTTCCAAAGAAAATATTATTTTAATCCCCGCCCCCTTCCGTATTGTCCTGGCACCTTGGCGATCCGTCGACCGTCAGATCGGGCTCTTTTCATCGGACGGTCCACATGCATATCGGGTCGGGCCCGACGTCCGAAAGTTAGCTTCCGAAATTTGTCAGCGGGTGACGTCAGGCCTCTGCCATAAGTCACCCCCAAATTGTATCGGGCCGCCCTCTGACAATCCCGCTTCCGTATAAAGAGCGGTGCGATATCACACTGCTTACCGTTTCTGGTTTTGTGTCAACCCGCCATGCCAACGTCACTACCACGTCAGGCCCACGTCATTGCTGTGTCATGCCCGCGTCAGGCCACTTAACCGCCGCATCAGCGCCCCCGTCCGCCAGCACTCCGACATGCCCGCCACCTCACCACCCCCGTGGACCACTCACAGGCCGCCACGCCAGCCAATGACATCATGCTGACGTCATCCGACCTTGACCCCACCTGATGACATCATGCTGACGTCATCCAAAAAAAGCGCCAGATAACCCAAAAGTCCATATTTTTGCCCAAAAACGTCGTTTTTGTTACTTTTGCAAAAAACGACTATTGTTCTGCTCTGCATGCAATCACGACCATCCGGCGCCAACCTGCTGAAGTCAACCAGGAGACCGTTGGCACCTTCAACCCACCTACATTTCGAAATTTTGCCAAGCAAATTCACCAGGTATTTATCAAATTTACCTCCCCTGCGCTCGGTTGTGTCCATAATTGTCTGAAACAAAGTTAAAAGAGTGAGCAAGCTAATATTCACCAGCAAATCCCCGGTGGCCAGCCTTCATTTCCAAGGGTTGAATCGAAATTCACCTGCAGAGCCTTGTATACCAAAGTTTTCATCAAAACATACACTCTGTCCGCCCATTCGTGGACTTAAAACCCAAGCTGCTATAATTCACCGTGAAGAGAGGTTTTAAGGCCAAGCATTTACTTTAGCAGTGCTTTGTGCACTGTTTCAATTGCTGCCACTGCCATTCTACCCTCTGTTCCTCAGTAAGTCACTTCTCTGGTCCAAAAAATACTCCTCTGTGTCACTCTGTTCAGTAACACCAGTTCACATACAAACAGAGTCCTAAAGTAATCATGGATGCACCGGTAGCACTTGTGGCCTTGAATATTGCTCCATTAAATGCCCCTCAGAGAGAATTGGAGTGGAAACCATTAGCTGACCTAGATTATCAAATATCAGAGGAAATGCTAATGCATAGCAAGTACCACATTCACTTGCTAAATGAATTGAAGATTAAGCATGAGAGTGGAATGGATGTATTGGGCATTTGGGACTCTTTCCTCCCTATCTTCAAGCTCCCTCAGGTCAACCAGTTTCCTGACCTAATCCACCGATGTGCTAACTGCTATGACCCCACTCAGAGGGCTGTGCTTGACCCTTCAGGCTCAGTTGTCTTTTATATCACCCCTGAAGCCATCAGAGAGATGCTGCACTTCAATACTGATAAGAAACTAGTCCCTTTATCACTGGTAGATCTGATAAAGCAAGGAGCAAAGCTGACAGATGCTCAGGTCACCAAGCTGAATCAATTGTACATTAACTCTGACACCGTGCACTACCCTCCCATTTCTCATGTATACCTCAACCAATTGGGCAGAGACCTTGTAGACATGATTAGTCCCATATTGGGCTATAATTCAATTGAGTTTGTTGATGAAACTGTGCTGGTGATGATGCTCATGTTTTCCCCTGGCAAGTCCCCAATCTGTTATGACTATGCCACTTACATATCCGATAAAATACATGAGCAATTGATGAACTTGTCAAGAGAAAGGGTGTTCAGATACACCTCCTATATCTACCACTTAATCTTATATTATCAGCATGAAAAATTTGCTTTTGCGGTGAAAAGAGTGGATGCGCAAGGCAATCCAAGGTCAGTAGTCTATTGGTCCTCTGCTTTCCACTGTAGATCTTGTTCTCCATACACTTATTGTAAGTTTATAGACCTTTTCATCCACCCAGCCATGTCTCTGCTTATGAGCTCACCTCCTCCTCGACTAACTGATGAGATGCAGAGGATTCTTCAGCTGTCTAAGGTATACAGCATTGGGGATTGGTACTATTACCAAAACCACACAGTTATCAGAATATATGGGTGTGAGTTTCCCCCATACAGATTACCTAAATATGTGCCTATGAGATTGTTTGCCCTCGAGTACTTCAGGCAATTTGGGAATGCTGATGTACTCCATTTTTCGGGCAAAGGCAAGAAAGCACAGCTCAAAGTCAGAAACCAACTAGGCCACTTCATTTACAATAAAAGGGAGGAAGGCTGGGAAGAGGCAGATAGAATACTAGAAGCCCTTGGCTTGCAGACGAGCTTCCTTTGGAAACCATATGACCCCAATCATTTCATAAGTTTAAGAAGGTTCAAATATAGGCTGGCCAGTTATGACCACATAAGGTTGCCTCACATAGAAAAATATGCAAATCAAATAAAGTGGAGGAAAGGCACCTTAAAGGAGGCCACCACACAAGAAGAACTAAGTCAAAGAGTAGTAAAAAATCTCCAAAAGTTGGCTGACTTAGAGCTTTGTTCACAGGTGTTTGCTCTTCCAGGCACCCAAGTGGGAGCAGCTGCCTCATAGTCTACAGCACATCAGCAAGCATCCAAAACTACTGATCAAGCTTCCGGCAAAGGCAAAGAGAAAGAGATGGAGCCAGAGCAGCCACCTCATGAGGAGGTACAGCAGCAGGAAGTGCAGCAACAGCAACAGGTACAACAGCAACTAGGGGGGCAGCAAGGAAAAGAGCAGCCAGTGCAACAAGAGCATAGATCAGAGGCCCCAATGTCCACCGGGCAGCAGGTTCAGGACACTCTGCCTCCTAGGCAGGAGACAACAGTGGAGGCCACAATCCTCCAAACCCCACAAAAAGAAGACATAAATAGAAAGAGGGACAGAGAGCTGGAGACTCCCCTCACTACCTCCACAACTCAAGGGGAGAAAAGACAAAGGTTAAATCCCCTCTCAGAAGAAGAAATGCCTATAGGGAAAACTTTGGGCATGGGCCCACCAAGCATGGAAGCCTCATCAAGTTCCTTTCAACAGGAACAAGAAAGGACAGTGGGAGGAGAAGTCAGCTCCTCAAGCCAGCAAAGGGGAGGCGAAATAGGCATCAAACAACAATTTATTGATATAAAGAAGAGAAATGAGCCAATAAGAATACAACTGTACAATCATTTGTTAAAAATGGCTCCCGCTAACCAGCAGAGATTAATGTCTGCATATGATGTCCAGGAGGGCAAAATGATCATGAGCCACTTTATGCCAACTGCGTTGCAGCCACAGTCACCTGAAGACTATTTAAGGACCAATCTTGAGGTCCTTGCCAAGGACATTCACCCGATGGATCAGATTGAATTGCACAAGCAAACGGGTGAGATGGTGTATGCCTCCTTGGCAGACAAAACATTACTGAACTACAGGTTGGAAAATAGCCTAAACAACACAACTGCGCAACTTGAGTTGGAGAGAGCATCCTCCCAGGCAAAAGACAACCGAATCAAAGCACTGGAGGATATCATCATAGAACTTGGGCATGACCCCAAGGACATCAAGGCCGTACAAGCACTATTGAAATTGAGGGATGCAGATATGGCAGCATTGAAGAAAATGATTAAGATCCCAGCAACCATTCACCCACAAACTGAAGAAGTTGCCCAGCTGAGGCATGATCAAGATGTAGCAGCTATGCTGGTATCATTATATAAACAGTTGATCCAGACACAAGAAAAATTGGGAGAATCAGAGGCTGCACTGCAGGCAACACTACAATAGAAGGAAGGAGGCCAAACTTCTCAGCCCCCTCCAGAAATAATCAATCTGGAGGAACCTCCTCAGACTACTGCTCCTCCTACTGAACAGACAGCACCATCTACATCAGCAACTGCACCAACAACAGAGCAGGCTCAAAGCTTGGACATGCAGAAGCTGAAGAGTGAAATCCAAGCCCTAGAAGCCCAAATGACAGAACTAAATGAGGCCAGGGAGAGTCTAGCTAAGCTAAATGAGAAGTATGACAAGTCAAAACAAAGCATAACTGAGAAAGGAAGAGAGATAAAGGCTCTCAAAGAGAAGATAAAGGAGCTGGAAAAAGAGCTCACCCTGGACAAAGTGGTGGCTGAGCTTAAGACAATTTTATGGGCCAACATTGGCCAATCAATCACTGATCAATGGCAATACATTGAGACCATTCATGAGCAGATGGAGCTCATAGGGAAAGCACACAGAGAAATCCAGAGAGCAAGGGCATCTCTAGGCAACATGCCTGAGGTAGCCAATAGAATGATTAATGTTCTCAACAACCGTACAGGTCCTCAGCTGGCAGCAATGGGAATTTCCAATAGAACTGAGACCATTTTACTGATAAAGAGGGTCCTTACATTAAGAAGCCTGGTGCAAACACTGGAAAGAAGAAGCCATGACATGCAGACAAAAGTGAACAGGTTCATGGACAAATTTGCAGTGCTACAAGGTAGAGGTCTTCCTGGCTTACTGAACAGCGCAGGGAGGCTACTTTCGCATGAGAACTACGCAAAGAGGGTCAACACATTTGCTTCAAATCAGATCACTGTGACACCAAGTACTTCAGAAGAAACAGGGCCAGCATCTGGGCAAAATCTCTATGATAGAGTAGAGAATTTATTTTTTATTATGAATGAGATCAAGACCTCGACAGAACCCATAGCCCTCTTACTCGACCTAGACCTAGAACCTCTTACTTCCTCAAACTCGACCTCAACCTCTCCCGGGGGTCGAGCAACTAAAGTTCCTCACTTTCCACTACAGAACCTTGGGAATGTATTCGGGCTGGACTGCACGGTTGGGCTGATCGGTTGGACTTCTCAGCTTGGTTACTCGACTGGGCGGGAAACAGTCATTGTCGGGAGATCATCGATAGCCGCCGGTCAGTGCCATAAGGGCAGCCGAGTTTGAAGTGCCTCCAAACTTCTACAAATATACAGAGGCAGATGAGACCCTGGATGCAATTTTGAGACATCAACTGCCCACACAGGAATGGTGGACCAAAATGATACAGATGATTTTGTAATCATAAGCCTTTTATCAATTTTTCTCATCAAAAACATAAGTCATCACCTCCAGAAAAAGTGATGCACACAGTATGATTATAGAATAGCGGACTGAGCCAACTCAGCAGAGAGATTCGGCCACCAAAGCAATACTGACAGCTGCAAATGACAAGGCGGAGAAAGCTACAGGATGACAGAGCATAAAGACACATCATTCAACATTTATTCAGAACGCTGAACCGACTCAGTGGCCTCCAAAGGTCAAAAAGTCTTCTGACAGAATTAAAGAGCATTGATTTTGTATTCAAAGCTGTAATAACTTTCTTATCTGCTGTTCTGTAATAGTTGGTGAACGTATTTATTTCTGAGATGACTCAACGGTTCAGATATTTTGTATGACCGATTGTATATATTCCCCCTGACATAAGCTTGCAGGGGGTTGTTGATTTCTCTTCTAGAGTTTCTTATGCTGTAAATTTCCAGAGTATTAATACAAAAGCTGATGGAATTTCCAAAGCTCTGAGTTATCTGAGGCATTGTGGTGTTTTGCTGAATATTATAGGATTCCTGCGTACTTCATGGCACAATAAGTTCTCCTTAATAACTCTTCGTTATGTGTTTTTCTTATCTTTTCATAGCTCATTCATGTTTCTGTGTTTCATAGTTAATGGCAAAGAAAAAGAATAGTTCCAGGATTTATTCACAGAATACCCTGAACTCAATCTATGTTGTTATAAATGTTTTCCTTCAGTTATAGTCATAAGGTGTAATTCTTAACTGCTGCACCTCCAAACTATATCTTTCACAGTGATTGTTGTTTCAGGAATCCAAGTCTACTCCTGTGCAACATATCTCTTTCTTACACCCCCAACTTAGTGGAAAATTCTCAATTTCTTTTCACTGGTTATACACACTTCATAATCACAATTTCAATTTTGTTTCATGAAGTATTTAAATGGCCCTGCACTTTCAGCAACTCAACTCAATATTTCAGACAACCTATAGCCACAGAATCCATTGCCCAATGAACTAATACTGCCTGAAGACTTCCACCTTAGGTATAGAAAGACATCTCTCAACCAAAACATAAAACCAAAACCCTGAACTCATAACTAGCCTAAAATCTTCATAAAACAGAGACAAACCTTAAAGAGAGAGCCCTCTCTGATTACAGCTTGGCTAGAAGCTGCAATCCAAAGATTGGTTAGTGGTTACCCTGGCCGTATTCCCTTGGGAGTCAAAGGGAACAACCTGGGTGTTAACATAATTGGCGACTCCACTGGGGAGTTCCTCAGGATTTTCTAATCTCTGTTTATTTCTTAAAGCTGCTTCAGTCAACTTTCACGCTAGCTTTAAGATATACACAGTCACTCCAAAATCTTGTCTGGCCCTTGTAGACACAAAAATATTCCAAAAGCATACTCAAAAACAAGTTCAGAAGCTGGCTCCCAAGAAGAATCCACGATATACTAGGTCAAATCCTGACCCGAATCCACCAACTATTTTTGAAAATCCTAATACAATCCCTAAAATCATTAGGAAGCAGCAAAGACAGGAAACTCTTGCTGATTTGAGTCCTGAGACAACTTACCCTAACCCTGTTCCAACTCCAATCAAGGTTCTATTTCGGTCTACCCTTGATTCCCCCAGTTCACCATCCACATCCCAAAGCCCTCCTTTCACACCTCCATCCACTGCACATATTCCCCTGACCAACACTCTAGTTTCTACCGTTCCCATTACCCCTGTTGTACCAGTCGTTCATGTTATCCCAGTTGTCCCTGTCAATCCTATAAATCCTGCAAATATGGCTAATAGATATGCACCCCTGTAGTTGCCTGCTAATGCTGCAGCTCTACCTCAGGACTACCAATCCAAAATCTCATATTTTGACTCCACTGGCCCTTTCACGGCAATTCAGCATGCCAGAAGGATGCAAGACCATTTTGAGAACTATGAAATAGATGATGACAGTGTGAGAATGAGAATCTTTGTTCAGAGCCTGACAGGGGATGTAAGAACTTGGTTTAGATCACTGGCTGTAAATACCATCACAACTCCTGATGAGCTTTATCAAGCCTTTACTAACAGATGGGAGAAAAAGAAAGATCCCCTGCACATACTTGGTGAATATGATACAATCAAACGTGGTCCTCAAGAGACCGTTTTGGAGTATTGTGCAAGATTCAACAATGTATATAACGCAATACTACAGAATTTAAGACCTCCTCCTGATTTAGCCTTGTACAAATTTCCTGATGGTTTTGACCCTGATATGGCATATCAGTTGAAGGAAAGAGCCCCTGAAACCCTTGAAGATGCCCAAAAAGTTGTTGTCACAGTAGAGGCTAAACTGATTGCCAAAAGAAACAGGGCAAGATTGGAAAAGAGAACCACCTTCAAAGAAGAACCCTCAGCCTTTGATCAAAAACTGGATGCAATACTCACTGGTATGAAGAGATTGGGTGATAGAGTAGAATCAGTTGAGAGAAAGTCATCATGGGAAGCACCACAAAATAACCCTATCAGGAATCCAATTTTAGGAGAAATCAAAACCCAAATGTTGGCAAGGCCGGTTCTGATCCAGACATAAGACCTCCTTTCCAGGAAAACTATACTGAGGCATCCACTTCAAATGAGCAAACAGATGACACCCACATCAACCTGATGGGCCTGAATGATGAGCAACAAGTTTTCCTGAGTCAAGAAGATCATAAGGATGAGGACATTCAGCAATTCCAAACCAGATCAGGTGAATCATTTGACTTTAAACAAGGATATGACACAACTGTTTATGAAGTTCATAAGCAATACAAGCTAAGAAGCAGAACTATAAATGTAACACAGCCTGAAAAAATAAAGGATAACCAGCAGCCCAAAAGAGCCATAGTCACTGAGCCAAATGACACAACTGATTCAGTTACGAATGAAGTAATCGTTCAAGAAATCACTGAACCATTGCCCTCAAAACAACAGCCTATGGCTACATCACCCTTGCACCCTAATCCAAGTAACACTCCTCAAGAGATGAGTAAGAAGGACAAGCCTCAAGATCAAGATAAGAATCAAGAAGAAAACCTAGTGAACAAGGAAAAGGCTGTCACCCACAACACCAAGACCCCATCTGAAAGACCCTTTGACTTAGAAGCTGAAATTGGCAAATTGAAGGTAGCTATTCCTCTTTCAGAACTAGCCAAGCATGACATTTATAGACAACAAATCTAGAAGTCCCTTCAACTTACTCGTAATAAAGATAATGTCAATGTGTGGGATGACACCCCAGAATTGCTTTTCGGTCCAGAGGTTGATGGAAAGACAACAGTTACAGGGATCTTACCTTTCTATGTCAGCCTGCATGTTCATGATAAGATACTACACAATGCAATGTTTGACTCAGGTGCCTCTCACAACTTGATGCCTAAATCAGTCATGGAAATATTGAATCTAGATATTACAAGACCATATAAGGACCTATTCTCATTTGACTCCAGCCAAGTTAAGTGTTTAGGCTTAATAAAAGACTTATGTGTGTCCCTTGTTCAGTACCCAAACAAAACAATTCTAATGGATGTTGTAGTTGCTGATATCCCACCCAAATATGGGATGCTGTTATCAAGATCATGGGGGGCTAAACTCCAAGGTTCCCTACAATTAGACATGTCATATGCCACCATCTCAGTCTTTGGTCAACCCAAGAGGCTATATAGAGAGTCACTTATGAAATACATGGTCAGCAGTGAAGAAAAACCTCAAAACTTTTCCATATATGCTGTCCATTCTGACATAGACTCCTATATTCTCTTCAATGATAATGCAGGTCCCACAAATGATGAAGAAAACCAGACACTCAAACAATATCAGCATATGAATGAAGAAGCTGCTGTTCAAAAAATAATGATTGAGAAATCAATAAACAAAACTGTTCAAGAAGGAAAACCAAATGTAACCCAAGATCCCAAGTTGTTGATGCTAATTCCCACAACAGTTGACAATTCCTCCCTTAACCAAGAAGTCCTCTGGTTTTTTGAATTCGATGGGTCAGTCAACAAATTAGGGGCAGGAGCAGGGGTTTGGATACATAATAAACAAAACAGTCATGCAGAAGGCCGAGCCTATAGGTTAAACTTCAGGTGCACCAACAATATGGCAGAATACGAAGCTCTCTTACTAGGCCTCAAACTAGTAAAATCCTTACAAGCCATAAAAGTTTCAATACTAGGAGACTCAGACCTAGTTGTCCAACAAGTAAAGGGTAATTTTGTCACCAATGACAAAAGACTGAGATCTTATAGATCTGCTGCTGCTGAACTACTACAGTCCTTCACTGAATTTCAAATTACCAAAATTCCTAGAACCCATAACCTGCATGCTCATAGTTTGGCCACATTTGCAAGCACCTGTAAACTACCCTTTGAACCTAGCCATTGCTTCACAGCTGAGATAAAATATAGACCCTCTGTCCCAAACAATGTTAAAGACTGGCAAGTGTTTGAAGATGATAAACAAATAAATAATTTCTTAACCTTGCAACAAGAATTTGCAAGACTAAACATTGACACTGAGGGAGCAAGTCAATCACAAATACTTAGTGAACAGAACCACAGGGAAATATCACCCAAAACGGCCAACCAAATGCTACATCCAACAATTTTTAACAAAGACAACATACAAGAAATTCAACAACTCAGTTGTGAAGAAATAGCTGATACCGAGGCTGAAATCATAGAGCTGAAAGACAATTTTCTTCCAACAGGCCTAACTCCATTAGAGGACACTTTTGATTCAAATGATGTCCCTAGAAAACCAAAAATGCAGCCCCTTAATGCTGCCATTGCAGAATGAAACATTGGAACTGTTGAAAAGCCCAAGATAATAAAATTATCTGCATCCTTACCTCCTGATCAAAAACCTAAATACATTGACCTCTTCAAAGAGTTTCAAGATGTCTTTGCATGGGGTTATGAGGATTTAAAATCCTATGACACCTCTGTTATCCAACATACTATCCCTCTCAAGCCTAATCAAAAGCCATTTAAGCAAAAATTGAGGAGGATCAATCCCATGCTTCTCCCTTCAATTGAAAAAGAGCTGCAAAAAATGTTTAAAGCGGGTATCATAGCACCTATCAGGTTTTCAGATTGGATTTCAAATTTGGTGCCCACAAGAAAGAAAACTGGTGAGATAAGACTTTGTGTTGATCTAAGGAACTTGAATCAAGTGTCCTTGAAAGATAATTACCCCTTACCCAAGATGGATCACATCTTGCAAAGAGTAGTGGGGGCCTCAAGAATTTCTTTACTTGATGGATTCTCAGGTTTCAACCAGATCCTAGTTCACCCTGATGATCAGGACAAAACAGCATTTACAACCCCATGGGGAACCTTCAAATATGTCAAAATGCTTTTTCGGTTAAAAAATGCAGGGGCTACATTTCAAAGAGCAATGGATATTGCTTTTTCCAAAGAGATTCATGACTTCCTTGTCATTTATTTAGATGACCTCACACCATTCTCAAAATTTGACCAAGAACACTTGAGGCATTTGAGACAAATATTCATAACCTGTAGGAAATATGGAATTTCCTTAAATCCCAAGAAATCCCTGTTTGGTTTGGAAGAAGGTAAGCTATTAGGGCATATCATTTCAAAGGATGGCATTAGAATTGACCCAGACAGGATACAAGCTATCTTACAAATGCCCCACCCAAGAAACATCAAAGAATTACAAGCATTCTTGGGAAAGATCAACTTCTTAAGGAGGTTTATCCCAAACCTAGCAGAATTGATCAGATTACTAAATAACATGCTAAAGAAGGATTCAAAAGTGAAATGGACAGTAGAAGCAAATCAAGCTTTTGAAGGCATAAAGCTGGCCCTTACCCAAACACCAGTCTTAACAAATCCTCAATTTGACAGAGAAATTATCATTTTCTCCTTTGCTTCCCAGCATACCATTGCTGCTGTTTTATTACAGAAAGATAACCAAGGAAATGAAAAACCCATTGCTTTCTTTAGTAGAGCTCTTAGAGATGCACCTCTGAAATATCAAATCATGGAGAAACAAGCTTATGCTTTGGTCAAGGCCATTAAAGACTTTAGGATTTACATCCTGTACTCCCATGTTATAGCTTATGTGCCAAGTCCCATTGTGAAAGACATACTCACCCAAGAAAACCTAGAGGGCAGAAGAGGCAAATGGATTGCCAACATCTTGGAATTTGATATTGAAATAAAACCTACCAAACTGATAAAAGGGCAAGGTTTGGCCAAATTAATGATAGAGGCAAACTTTCAAGCTTTAGACATCAACCAACTGGACAGTGAACCAGAGCTGGCGACTCCAAAGACCAATGTAGCCTTTGAACAATCTCCCTGGTATTCCGACATCTGTTATACATTGCAAAACCTGTGTGCTCCCCCAGGATTGTCCAGAACTAAATGTAGGTTCTTAAAAATGAAAGCTTCAATATTTTGTGTCATGGATGGCAATTTACTTTGGAAAAACCATGAAGGAATATTGTTAAACTGCTTGATTGAGAATGAGACTAACAATGTTATGAAGGAATTTCATGCAGGTGACTGTGGTGGACACTTGTATTGGAAGTCCACTGTGGATAAGATACTGAGGGCTGGTTACTATTGGCCCACTGTTTTCTCTGATGTCAAGAAATTTACTACCTCATGTCATAAATGCCAAGTGTTTGAGGGAAAGAGAAGGTTACTGCCACTTCCTCTGAGGCCTATTGCTACAGAGAGACCTTTTCAACAATGGGGCTTGGATTTCATTGGGGAAATTCATCCCTCATCTTCAGGCCAACATAGATGGATCCTCACAGCCACAGACTACTTCACCAAATGGATTGAGGCCATCCCATGTAGACAAGCAAATGATTCCACTATCATTCAGTTCCTTGAGACCAATATCCTTTCTATATTTGGTTGTCCTGATAAGATAATAACAGAAAATGTTGCTGCTTTCAGATCTAAGAAGATGGTGAATTTCTGCCACAAATTTCACATTACCTTGGGCCATTCTACTGCATACTATCCCCAAGGAAATGGCCTAGCTGAATCATCAAATAAAAGCCTTGTGAACATCATAAAGAAGGTGTTGGAAGAAAATAAGAAGAATTGGCATAAGAAGCTTGTCAATGCCCTATGGGCAGATAGACTAACAACCAAGAGATCAATTGGGGTTAGCCCATATGAGTTAGTTTATGGATTAGAAGCCAAATTTCCTTCATCACTAGGGATCCCTGTCATGAAACTTCTTCAAGAAAGCCAGGCTGAACCAAATGATGTGCAAAGAAGGGTAAATCAAATTATATGTTTGCAGCAAACTAGAGATCAAGTTTATCACAGAGTTCAAGTTTTACAAGAAAAGTTAAAGAAAGCTTTTGATAGAAGGACCAAGGCTGAAGATTTCAACATTAGTGATAAAGTCCTCAAGTGGGATTCAAGAAGGGAAGACAAAGGAAAACATGGAAAATTTGATTCCCTTTGGAGAGGACCATTTGCTGTTCAAGCAGTGCAAGGAAATAATACTTACTTCCTTAGGAATCTTGATGAAACTGATTTGGATGAAGGTCCTGTGAATGGCAGGATGTTGAAGCACTATTTTGACTACTATCCATGAGTGTAGCCTAGTTCTCCCTTGTACATACTCAGGTGTATATATTACTTTCTTTCAGGTGTATATATTACTTTCTGTTAACATGTAAAAGAATGCAGTTTTTCGAGTTCTGTCAATTATCAGCAAAGGGAAAATAAGTTCAGAGATGCACCAAGAGGGGAAGAGCACAATTTTGAGATTTCAAAGAGAAGTACTCCAAGTTTGGTAAGAGAACTCATGAACCAAGGCATTCTGACCTGCTGTTCTTGGTCTTTCAAATGGAAAAACCATCCCCATGTCAAGCCACTGTTAGCTACCTATACCAATAGGTTTCATATTTCATGATTGGCAAATAAAAGTTTCAAATATGCTCTGCTTTGGTGATTCAAAGATCCCATATTTCCATGAGAAGACAAGGTGTGTACATAAGCTTGATGTTGACTCAATTTTGGATGGATGGTCCAACAGCCTAATCTGGATCATGCCATGTTTCAATATTTTGTTGTAGAATAGAGAAAGAAGTCTGTCCAAACTGTTTAATCTTGGCAGACCACTAGTTAGGTAGAGAATTAAGGTTCCCAACTGCTTAATCTGGGACCTTGGAAGCAATAAGGGTAGTTCTAGATAGAAAATCAAAAGAAAAAAGCCAAAAGAAAAGAAAAAGGCACATAAGGGTCTGCAAGTCTAAGTGCACCCTCCATGAAGAAACAAAAAATGCTAGGCAAGTAGATGGGTAGGTAGATGGGGTTGCAGAAATGTCATTCATTTCAGCTGAATCTTGTTGGTCTAACATGAAAGAAACATCAAGGAATAGAGAAGCTTCTCTTCTCCATCATGTTGCAGCAAAGCAAAGGAGCATGTCTAACTTCCTGTTTTCCCCCCTTCACATTCATTACTAACATCCCTTCACCAGTTGTGTTCATGAAAGAATTCAAGGTATTATGTTGGTTCTTATTCCTTTAAAAGCCACATTTCTTGTCTAAAATTCTTTTCATTTTGATCTACTCCCTAAGCTAAGTTGTTTTCATATAAACTTAGTGATATCACTCCTCATTCACCTTTTTTCCACTCATATTAACCCCTAACTTCTTATTATCTAAATCCCCTATGTTACCCTTCTTCCTACTATTATAAACACTATGGTGTATAAACCCCAAGCATTCTATAAATATCCCTTCCCCCTTGGTATTATAGCCATATGTTCACAGTCAGGGATTAAATTGACATCTGGTCAGTTTAAGAACCCAAACCCTACCCCTCTTTCCCCTTCAGAAGTCATTGAAACCATTTAACCCTTCATTTGCAAAAGAACCTTGTAAAAAACCCATTTTCACCCCTAACCCGCTTTATTTGCAAAAATACATAAAAAAACCCACTTTCCCGTTCTACCCAAAGTATTGGCGCAACACATATTTTCATTAAAAATACATTGAAAACCATACAAATTCGCCAAAATTCAAAAGTCCCCGCCAGGCGCGTCTTCCAAAGAAAATATTATTTTAATCCCTGCCCCCTTCCGTATTGTCCTGGCACATTGGCGATCCGTCAACCGTCAGATCGGGCTCTTTTCATCGGATGGTCCACATGCATATCAGGTCGGGCCCGACGTCCGAAAGTTAGCTTCTGAAATTTGTCAGAGGGTGACGTCAGGCCTCTGCCACGCGTCACCCCCAAATTGTATCGGGCCGCCCTCTGACAATCCCGCTTCCGTATAAAGAGCGGTGCGATATCACACCGCTTACCGTTTCTGGTTTTGTGTCAACCCGCCATGCCAACGTCACTACCATGTCAGGCCCACGTCATTGCTATGTCATGCCCGCGTCAGGCCACTTAACCGCCGCATCATTGCACCCGTCCGCCAGCACTCCGACATGCCCGCCACCTCACCACCCACGTGGACCACTCACAGGCCGCCACGCCAGCCAATGATGTCATGCTGACGTCGTCCGACCTTGACCCCACCTGATGACGTCATGCTGACGTCATCCAAAAAAAGCACCAGATAACCCAAAAGTCCATATTTTTGCCCAAAAACGTCGTTTTTGTTACTTTTGCAAAAAGCGACTGTTGTTCTGCTCTGCATGCAATCACGACCATCCGGCGCCAACCTGCTGAAGTCAACCAGGAGACCGTTGGCACCTTCAACCCACCTGCATTTCGAAATTTTGCCAAGCAAATTTACCAGGTATTTATCAAATTTACCTCCCCTGCGCTCGGTTGTGTCCATAATTGTCTGAAACAAAGTTAAAAGAGTGAGCAAGCTAATATTCACCAGCAAATCCCCGGTGGCCAGCCTTCATTTCCAAGGGTTGAATCGAAATTCACCTGCAGAGCCTTGTATACCAAAGTTTTCATCAAAACATACACTCTGTCCGCGCATTCGTGGACTTAAAACCCAAGATGCTATAATTCACCGTGAAGAGAGTTTTTAAGGCCAAGCATTTACTTTAGCAGTGCTTTGTGCACTGTTTCAATTGCTGCCACTGCCATTCTACCCTCTGTTCCTCAGAAAGTCACTTCTCTGGTCCAAAAAATACTCCTCTGTGTCACTCTGTTCAGTAACACCAGTTCACATACAAACAGAGTCCTAAAGTAATCATGGATGCACCGGTAGCACCTGTGGCCTTGAATATTGCTCCATTAAATGCCCCTCAGAGAGAATTGGAGTGGAAACCATTAGCTGACCTAGATTATCAACTATCAGAGGAAATGCTAATGCATAGCAAGTACCACATTCACTTGCTAAATGAATTGAAGATTAAGCATGAGAGTGGAATGGATGTATTGGGCATTTGGGACTCTTTCCTCCCTATCTTCAAGCTCCCTCAGGTCAACCAGTTTCCTGACCTAATCCACCGATGTGCTGACTGCTATGACCCCACTCAGAGGGCTGTGCTTGACCCTTCAGGCTCAGTTGTCTTTTATATCACCCCTGAAGCCATCAGAGAGATGCTGCACTTCAATACTGATAAGAAACTAGTCCCTTTATCACTGGTAGATCTGACAAAGCAAGGAGCAAAGCTGACAGATGCTCAGGTCACCAAGCTGAATCAATTGTACATTGACTCTGACACCATGCACTACCCTCCCATTTCTCATGTATACCTCAACCAATTGGGCAGAGACCTTGTAGACATGATTAGTCCCATATTGGGCTATAATTCAATTGAGTTTGTTGATGAAACTGTGCTGGTGATGATGCTCATGTTTTCCCCTGGCAAGTCCCCAATCTGTTATGACTATGCCACTTACATATCCGATAAAATACATGAGCAATTGATGAACTTGTCAAGAGAAAGGGTGTTCAGATACACCTCCTATATCTACCACTTAATCTTATATTATCAGCATGAAAATTTTCCTTTTGCGGTGAAAAGAGTGGATGCGCAAGGCAATCCAAGGTCAGTAGTCTATTGGTCCTCTGCTTTCCACTGCAGATCTTGTTCTCCATACACTTATTGTGAGTTTATAGACCTTTTCATCCACCCAGCCATGTCTCTGCTTCTGAACTCACCTCCTACTAGACTAACTGATGAGATGCAGAGGATTCTTCAGCTGTCTAAGGTATACAACATTGGGGATTGGTACTATTACCAAAACCACACAGTTATCAGAATATATGGGTGTGAGTTGCCCCCATACAGTTTACCTAAATATGTGCCTATGAGATTGTTTGCCCTTGAGTACTTCAGGCAATTTGGGAATGCTGATGTACTCCATTTTTCGGGCAAAGGCAAGAAAGCACAGCTCAAAGTCAGAAACCAACTAGGCCACTTCATTTACAATAAAAGGGAGGAAGGCTGGCAAGAGGCAGATAGAATGCTAGAAGCCCTTGGCTTGCAGACCAGCTTCCTTTGGAAACCATATGACCCCAATCATTTCATAAGTTTAAGAAGGGTAAAATATAGGCTGGCCAGTTATGACCACATAAGGTTGCCTCACATAGAAAAATATGCAAATCAAATAAAGTGGAGGAAAGGCACCTTAGAGGAGGCTGCCACACAAGAAGAACTAAGTCAAAGAGTAGTAAAAAATCTCCAAAAGTTGGCTGACTTAGAGCTTTGTTCACAGGTGTTTGCTCTTCCAGGCACCCAAGTGGGAGCAGCTGCCTCATCGTCTACAGCACATCAGCAAGCAGCCAAAACTACTGATCAAGCTTCTGGCAAAGGCAAAGAGAAAGAGATGGAGCCAGAGCAGCCACCTCATGAGGAGGTACAACAGCAGGAAGTGCAGCAACAGCAACAAGTACAACAACAACAAGGGGGGCAGCAAGGAAAAGAGCAGCCAGTGCAACAAGAGCATAGATCAGAGGCCCCAATGTCCACCGGGCAGCAGGTTCAGGACACTCTGCCTCCTAGGCAGGAGACAGCAGTGGGGGCCTCAGTCCTCCAAACCCCACAAAAAGAAGACATAAATAGAAAGAGGGACAGAGAGCTGGAGACTCCCCTCACTACCTCCACAACTCAAGGGGAGAAAGACAAAGGTTAAATCCCCTCTCAGAAGAAGAAATGCCTATAGGGAAAACTTTGGGCATGGGCCCACCAAGCATGGAAGCCTCGGCAAGTTCCTTCTAGCAGGAACACGAAAGGACAGTGGGAGGAGAAGTCAGCTCCTTAAGCCAGCAAAGGGGAGGCGAAATAGGCATCAAAAAATAATTTATTGATATAAAGAAGAGAAATGAGCCAATAAGAATACAGCTGTACAATCATTTGTTAAAAATGGCTCCCACTAACCAGCAGAGATTAATGTCTGCATATGATGTCCAGGAGGGCAAAATGATCATGAGCCACTTTATGCCAACCGCGTTGCAGCCACAGTCACTTGCAGACTATTTAAGGACCAATCTTGAGGTCCTTGCCAAGGACATCCACCCGATGGATCAGATTGAATTGCACAAGCAAACGGGTGAGATGGTGTATGCCTCCTTGGCAGACAAAACATTACTGAACTATAGGCTGGAAAATAGCCTAAACAACACAACTGCCCAACTTGAGTTGGAGAGAGCATCCTCCCAGGCAAAAGACAACCGAATCAAAGCGCTGGAGGATATCATCATAGAACTTGGGCATGACCCCAAGGACATCAAGGCTGTACAAGCACTGTTGAAATTGAGGGATGCAGATATGGCAGCATTGAAGAAAATGATTAAGATCCCAGCAGCCATTCCCCCACAAACTGAAGAAGTTGCCCAGCTGAGGCATGATCAAGATGCAGCAGCTATGCTGGTATCATTATATAAACAGCTGATCCAGACGCAAGAAAAATTGGGAGAATCAGAGGCTGCACTGCAGGCAGCACTACAACAGAAGGAAGGAGGCCAAACTTCTCAGCCCCCTCCAGAAATAATCAATCTAGAGGAACCTCCTCAGACTACTGCTCCTCCTACTGAACAGACAACACCATCTACATCAGCAACTGCACCAACAACAGAGCAGGCTCAAAGCCTGGACATGCAGAAGCTGAAGAGTGAAATCCAAGCCCTAGAAGCCCAAATGACAGAACTAAATGAGGCCAGGGAGAGTCTAGCTAAGCTAAATGAGAAGTATGACAAGTTAAAACAAAGCATAGCTGAGAAAGGAAGAGAGATAAAGGCTCTCAAAGAGAAGATAAAGGAGCTGGAAAAAGAGCTCACCCTGGACAAAGTGGGGGCTCAGCTTAAGATAGTTTTATGGGCCAACATTGGCCAATCAATCACTGATCAATGGCAATACATTGAGACCATTCATGAGCAGATGGAGCTCATAGGGAAAGCACACGGAGAAATCCAAAGAGCAAGGGCATCTCTAGGCAACATGCCTGAGGTAGCCAATAGAATGATTAATGTGCTCAACAACCGTACAGGTCCTCAGCTGGCAGCAATGGGAATTTCCAGTAGAACTGAGACCATTTTACTGATAAAGAGGGTCCTTACATTAAGAAGCCTGGTGCAAACACTGGAAAGAAGAAGCCAAGACATGCAGACAGAAGTGAACAGGTTCATGGACAAATTTGCAGTGCTACAAGGCAGAGGTCTTCCTGGCTTACTGAACAGCGCAGGGAGGCTACTTTCGCATGAGAACTACGCAAAGAGGGTCAACACATTTGCTTCAAATCAGATTGCTGTGACACCAAGTACTTCAGAAGAAACAGGGCCAGCATCTGGGAAAAATCTCTATGATAGAGTAGAGAATTTATTTTTTATTATGAATGAGATCAAGCATTTGTTTGAAGTGCCTCCAAACTTCTACAAATATACAGAGGCAGATGAGACCCTGGATGCAATTTTGAGACATCAACTGCCCACACAGGAATGGTGGACCAAAATGATACAGATGATTTTGTAATCATAAGCCTTTTATCAAGTTTTCTCATAAAAAACATAAGTCATCACCTCTAGAAAAAGTGATGCACACAGTATGATTATAGAATAGCGGACTGAGCCAACTCAGCAGAGAGATTCGGCCACCAAAGCAATACTGACAGCTGCAAATGACAAGGCCGAGAAAGCTACAAGATGACAGAGCATAAAGACACATCATTCAGCATTTATTCAGAACGCTGAACCGACTCAGTGGCCTCCAAAGGTCAAAAAGTCTTCTGACAGAATTAAAGAGCATTGATTTTGTATTCAAAGTTGTAATAACTTTCTTATCTGTTGTTCTCTAATAGTTGGTGAACGTATTTATTTCTGAGATGACTCAACGGTTCAGATATTTTGTATGACCGATTGTATATATTCCCCCTCGCATAAGCTTGCAGGGGGTTGTTGATTTCTCTTCTAGAGTTTCTTATGCTGTAAATTTCCAGAGTATTAATACAAAAGCTGATGGAATTTCCAAAGCTCTGAGTTATCTGAGGCATTGTGGTGTTTTGCTGAATATTACAGGATTCCTGCGTACTTCATGGCACAATAAGTTCTCCTTAAAAACTCTTCGTTATGTGTTTTTCTTATCTTTTCATAGCTCATTCATGTTTATGTGTTTCATAGTTAATGGCAAAGAAAAAGAATAGTTCCAGGATTTATTCAAAGAATACCCTGAACTCAATCTATGTTGTTATAAATGTTTTCCTTCAGTTATAGTCATAAGGTGTAATTCTTAACTGCTGCACCTCCAAACTATATCTTTCACAGTGATTGTTGTTTCAGGAATCCAAGTCTACTCCTGTGCAACATATCTCTTTCTTACACCCCCAGCTTAGTGGAAAATTCTCATTTGCTTTTCACTGGTTATACACACTTCATAATCACAATTTCAATTTTGTTTCATGAAGTATTTAAATGGCCCTGCACTTTCAGCAACTCAACTCAATATTTCAGACAACCTATAGCCACAGACTCCATTGCCCAATGAACTAATACTGCCTGAAGACTTCCACCTTAGGTATAGAAAGACATCTCTCAACCAAAACATAAAACCAAAACCCTGAACTCATAACTAGCCTAAAATCTTCATAAAACAGAGACAAACCTTAAAGAGAGAGCCCTCTCTGATTACAGCTTGGCTACAAGCTGCAATCCAAAGATTGGTTAGTGGTTACCCCGGCCGTATTCCCTTGGGAGTCAAAGGGAACAACCTGGGTGTTAACACCTAGCAGCTTTAAACCAATAGAATATCTCAGTATAATTATGAATGTAAATGTGTAAAAAAAATTCCTTGCCCAAAATTGGCATCGTGAATGTAAAAGTGCAAAAAAATATAGACATAAAAAGCAAAAAAAAAAAAAAAAATTGGTATAAAAATTAAAGTCAAATTATAAAAAATAACTTTAAAATATTAAGAAAAGAAAACCCCAAATCTCTTTTGAAATACTGTAACAAAGAGAATTCAACTCTTTGATTACCGATGTTTTTGAATCTAAAATACATTCTTAGAGTTTGACCCACATGTTCTAGAAATATTTATTACGAAGAAGAACGATAATTTTGGGAAGATGAGTATCAGAAAATACTTTCACACATGCCATCGTCTTATGTTGCTACAATACATTCCAACTGAGGAGAAAGATGCTGACATCTTGACAAAAGAATTGTCAAGATGTCAGCATCTTTCTCCTCAATTGAAATGTATTGTAGCAGCATAATTCTCCTATGCACACAGTCCCGCAAATGATGATACTAGATATCAATGTGCTTGGACCTGTCATGTAATACTAGATTCTCAAAGAGCTTAGTGAAACTATGACTATCACAAAATATCAATGTCTGATCCATCTCTTAGCTAAAAAGACCCACAAGTATTTTCCACATCCATATGGCCTCACATGTTGCTTTACTTGCAACCATGTATTCAACCTCTACTGAGTTGAGCACCACAGACCTTTGCTTCCTATTGTACTAAGAAATAGTTGCGGACCTAACACTGAAGATAGCACCTAAAGTACTTTTCTTATCTGATGGACTCCCTTCCCAATTTTCATCACTGAATCCTTGGAGCTTAAGTCCCTGTATCCTCTTATACTATAATCCATACTCGGTAGTGCCTCTGAGGTACCGTAACACATGCTTTGATGCCTTACAATACAACCTACCACAACTTGGTAGGATTCACCATAGCTTGACTAAGTTGGTTTAGTGATTAGCACATGTTGAGTATTTTGTTCACATGATACATCAACGACCCCACAAGATGCCTATAAATGGCAACATCAACCTCTTCAACTGAAGTGGTATTCTCCTTCCTCCAGCTTGTAGTTAGAGGTGTTTCTATAGGCTTACAATTATCCATGTGAAATCTCTGAAGTATTTCATAGGCATACTTACCTTGAGACACAAACAATTCACCATCACCTTGCCCTACTTTCTGCCCAAGGAAGTAATGCATTAATCCCATGTATTTCATCTCAAATTCCCTTGCAAGAGCGAAGTAGTTTCTCATCGCCTATCAATATTAAATCATCAACATACAAAATAAGAATAAGGAACTTACCATCTACCACAATGTGATATAGGTTTGCATCTACTTCACTTTTGGTGAAGCTCAATCCACTTAGATAATTTTCGATCTACGTTTACCATGCTCGAGGTGTTTGTTTGAGACCATATAATGCTCTCCTGAGTCTGCACACATGTGACTCCCGATCATACGTCTCAAATCCTTTTGGCTGCTCTATGTAAATTTCCTCAACCACACCATTGAGAAAGAAAGTCTTCACATCCATCTGGTGGATCTTCCACCACATCTAATGCAAGAATTTATCTAATGGAGGATCAACTCCCTCTACCTAAGAAAATCCTTTGGCCACAAATATGGCCTTGTAATTATTGATGCTCCCATCATCTACATGCTTCACTTTGTATATCTATTTGAAACCAACCACTAATTTCCCTTCTGGTCTTGGCACCACTTCCCATACATTGTTTTTCATGATGGATTCATATTCCTCCACCATGGAATCAACCCATAGAGGTTGAGAAACTTCTTCCTCAAATGAAGAAGGCTTCGACTCAATGAGCTCTATCATGAGAACCATGTAACTAGTGTACCTCTCAGGTGACCACCTCTACCTATGTACTGATGTAGGGGCACTAACATTCTCCCTAGAATCCTGCAACAATCTATCAGCTTCTCTGGTTCTCTTTCTCCCTCCTGTGTGTGTTTCTGGTTGAGTGGGTGTCTCCACTTGGCCTCCTCTTTTCTCCTCCATTTTTGGTTGTTCCACTACTTCCTAAAGCTCACCCTAAGGCTCCTCCTCTAGAGATAGAAGCTTCTTCTTCGATGCGATATTCAACCCTCATTTTAGAGAGCATTTCATAGCCTTCTCCTCATCAAACTTGACATCTCTCCTCGGCACTGTCATCCTCAGTGAAGGTAAATATACCTAGTAATTGTGTAGAGTTTCAATGTATCCTACAAAAACTCCCAACTCTATTGTAAGCTTAAGTTTCTTCCTCGAATCCTTGAAGACATGACAATAAATTGAAGCTCCAAAATTTTTAAAATGAGATGCATCAGGATTTCTCCCAAAGAAAGCTTCCTTCAATTTTATCATACCAAGTATTCTACGAGGACCAAGTTCTTCAAGTAAACTATTTTGTACATGCTTCTTCCCATAGATGCAATGGCATCCCCTGATCATGTAGCATAGCTCCTGTAGCTCCAATTATGGTCATGTTCTTCTTCTCAGCTACCCCATTCTATTTTGGGTTATGGGGTGCTGTCAGTTCTCTTTGAATGCCTTCTTTGGCATAGAAATCCTTGAAGGCATTCGAAACAAATTCACCTCCATTGTCACTCTTGAGATCCTTCACCTTCTTCCTAGTCTCCTTCTCAACTAATGCCTTAAATTCTAAAAATTTGGAAAACACATCATCATTTTTTACTCATGAAGAAATCGAGCACTTTCTAGAGTAACCATCAATAAAAATTACATAGTACTTATGTTTTCTTGTGTAGCCTGTAGAGAAGGGTCCACAAACATCAGAGTGGAATCTCTCCAAGATTGCATATGCTCTACTATCTTAGCCATGGAAGCTAGATTTGACATATTTCCCCAATGTGCAACCATTGTAAACATCCTACTGGTAAAGGGAGCCTTTAAGGAGACTAGTGTTAATTTGTTGCATTATTTTAAGGCACCATGATGTAGATGACCCAATATCCTATGCTAAAGTTCTCCAACATCTCAACTCTACACTTTTTCTGCCTTACTTGTCAATGCAGTGCAATCTCCCACCTCAACTTTGTATAGGCTCTTCACTCTAACTCCAATCTGCTTCACTTGCCCAATATTTATTTGTCTCAGAAAGGCATTCCCTTTATTGAAAATAGCATCATAGTCTCTATCCTCCAATACTACTATAGAGATCGGGTTCTTCTTCAACCTAGGTACAAAAATAACATCTTTGAGGTGAAGAGGGGATGCTTTCTCCCTCTCAAAGATGACATTACCAATTCTTGTAGCATTGTACCTCCCGTCACCCCACAATTCAATATGCATCTGGAGATCCTTCTCCTCCAAGCTACTAAAACATTCCTTGCACCCTTTCATATGGAACGAGGCACTAGAATCAAGGTACCACACACTCCCCATAACAATGTTGGTCATGCATGTTATTAAGATGAACTCTAATTAAAATTGTGAAGCCAGTTCTTCACCTTCTACTCCTCCTAAAGGCTTCTTGTTAGACTTCTTGTGCATAAATTTTGTTGCATAGTGCCCATATTTGTGGTAGTGAAAACATTTTATCTTGCTCAAGTCTTTCTTCTTGCCATTATTTTGGTTGGATTCAAGTTTGCTTTGGGTCTCCTTTCCTTTGCCTTCTTCCCCTTCCCAACCAAAGCAAAATTCTCTTCATCCTCTGCTATGGATGATAGTCCATCTCTAGTATTTCTCTTGATCTCTTCTTGAACCAAATCAGACCACAACCTTTCCCAATTTGGTAATTTTCCCCTTCCATTCACAAATTCCTCATAGTTGTTCCAGGATTTTGGAAGGCCTAGAATATCTAGGCTCACCAGATAACCTTCTACGACATTCTCCCCAACCCCTCCAAGCTCATCTTGAACTTGAGTGAATCTCGAGAGATATTATGGAATATTATCATTTTTCTACATCCTAATGTTTCAAAGTTTGTCTTTCAGGGCCAAATTTCTATGGTCACTACTATTTTTGAATAGCTCAGTCACTACCTTCCACGTAAGAAACGATGTTTCTTTTCTATGGATATTTGAGACCACATGGTCTCTCACACCTTCCAAAAGAATTTTCCTGGCCTTTGGAACACTCTTCTTCCATCAGGTTAATTGTTGTGCATCAGACTGTTGGGGATACACAATGTCAACTTTAACATATTCTAACACACCATTATCATCAAGTAATGCTTCCATTCGGTCCTTCTAGGTTATGAAATTTGAGCTACCCTCCAAGGCATACTCCAATCTCAGTTCATTGAAAGACATTACCATAAATCTGTAGAAAAGTTGCTACATTGAACCTGCAAATTCGAAATTCCTTGGGGACAAATTTGAAATATTAGTTCTAATGTGATTCCAGGGCTCTGATACCATGTAGAAATTTGATATAAATTGCAACTTCTCAAGAAATCAAACTAAAATCAGGAGACAAATTCTACTCTACTAATCTACGGAATGAAAATCATAGTTTAGAACAACATGCATAGACATGCAAATAGAAAAACCACAAGTGCGCAGTGATTTCTAGGGGAACCCAACTACAAAAAACCCCTCAAGCCTCTTTGCATTAATCAGTTGAATAGAGAAACTATTACAATTGAATGATCTAAATTTGAGCACCACCTCCAAAAGAAAAATTGTTCTCTCTATTGAATGAGAACCTCTGGCCAACTCTTAGCCAACTTCGGTCTCCTCTGGCCTCTTATTTTCTTGTGCAATTTTGAGCTAATTCAAGCTCCTAAACAATAAGGAAGTCCTTATTTCCTTACGCAATTCCAAAGGAATTGATCTCCTCACTGCATGAAATAATTATACACTCAACTAGTATACAAGTAATGTTACACTAGCCTTTGTCTCCTCCACTCCAACTGAGCAATTCGAATTCCATGCATGTAGCCTATTTTAGGTTGGTTGATCATTTAACTGATAGATCTCTGAGCTAGACTATTGTCTCACTACTCAACTGACCTTCAATTGACTCTATTAATTTTTAGAGGTCAATTAACTTAGTACAACTGAAAATAGCGGAACTAGATTGATAAATTTTAGCAATCAACAAATGCATGACTAAACTCCAAGCCCACTAAATCGAATTTGTTGATCTAGTTGAGTGACAAGAGCCATATCACACTAGTTAATTGCCTCCAAGCTGTCCTGTTGATGGAGAGATTTTATTTACTCAATTTGACTAAGGCGAAAGTCAAATTAAGCCTTTCTTGCTACACTTTCTAACACTATTATGCAAATATGTTAGAATAGGAGACCTGCATCGAAGACATTTGAAATTCACTAATAAATTCAATGAACGAATTATCAATTCATTGCTAACTAATCAGGGATAAATCTTAAAATGGTTATCATACATCTAGAGTGCCTACAAACAGAAAATGCCATATCCTCTCCTTCAAGAAGTATTAGAATCTCATTTTTCTACCAGGATCAGGGAAAGGATGGAAGTTCACTTTAACTATAATATTATCAGTAATTCAAAGTAATAAGTAATTATTTTTTTTAACTTAAAAATAAAAAGTAACTTTAATAAAATTATATAGTATAATTTTTAATTAAAAAAGGAGAAGATTATAAAATAAAATAAAATATAAAATATTTTGGGTTTGAGTTCCTATGTTAATAACACCAAATTTGTCAATTGATTTATTGACAGATTAGCCATGTGAACCTCCTCATCATTCAACTTCTTCAATTGTGGCGTTCCACCTTTGTTAGGCACAAAAGCCTATAGGAAAAAACCCTTGCTTCCATCCATTTTCTCTTCGACCCGCACACGGCTCTACACTCACCCAGGTTAGGTGCTTGCAGGAGCTTTTGTAGTTCTATAGCACTATGGTGATTCCTAAGTACCATGGACTCATTACAAAGAATTGTGCACAGGATTTCATATGTGTCAAGGAGCTATAATAGGAAGGGATTGAAACCTGTCGACAATAGATGAAGGCCCAAACACCAAGGGTTAGTCAGCCAATTTCTCAGACCCGAGGGTTTTATGCTTAGGTTAGATTGTTTTTTTGTTCTTCTTTCATTAATTTCTCAACATTTTCCACAATTAAATGAAAAGGATAGTAAATTTGTTAATTTAGTTTAATTTTATTGGTGAATTCGACCCTCAGAAGTAAACAAACATCATCCAAGCTTTTCGTAATGTTAAACCTAGGTTGTATTTAGTTCAAAAACTTTGTAAAGTTTATGGAAATTTTCCTTGTTGCCAGATAAATGCAACATCCCATGTTATTGAGGTAGTGTAGATTAGCCTGAGCAACACTTTCTTTCAAAATTTAAACCTAACTAAAATTTTCTTCGACAAGCAGTGAGAAAGGAATATCACAATAATTTTGTTTTAGTGGGAGACAGGTACATTTTTGTGAGCACAAATCAAATTTTGAACACGATCATAATTTTCATCTCATTTTGTGCAAGAAATATATTGCCATGTATTACATCTATTTCAAACTAAATTGCAATTTCATAGGATTTAATCATAATCAATTATTTATTGCATTTCTGCAAGGAAATCGTTTTTGCATATTTTGCACAGAAGTAAAAGAAAGAGAAATGTGAATGCCTAAAAGTATAGAAAAAAATATTGCTCAATTTGTTTCTTAAGGATCCACTGGTTCTCAAGTTATTTCTTAAGGATTTGCTTACCAACTATTTGACAATAGTATTCATTTTGCATCTTGTTGAACTGAAGTCTTGTAAAGTGCTGCAGTCGGCCAAAATTCATAGTTAGTTTGATTTGGTCAAAATGTTGCACACTAAGTTAGTATTTCCTAATCCTCGCAGGTAAAGTGAAAGAAGTCGTTCTTCACACAAACAAAGTTGTATCGCCTGGCAATGAAAATTTCCTTGATGAGAGCTTTTATAAATTAACATATACAAGGTTGAGACATGACCTGCTCACCAAGAAGCTCTCTCGTGTATATGAATTGATTGACCATTTACCTACACCATAATCATTGCACGCTAATGAGTGTCCCCCTAAAGTAGCAAGATAATTAGTTAGCATGCAGTACAGGTGGGGGAAGGACGCCTACACCATAACCTATGGCTTGACGCCAACCTTGAATGGAAGCAATAGGTGGCAAGGCAGAAAAAAAATAGGTGGCAATGCAAAAGTGTTTAATTTATTCCAATTTCATGATATGGATATGCCAAAATCTACAATTTCCTTTATATATAGTTTCAAACTTTGGATATATGCAGTTTCAAACATAAAAGGAGTATCAATTTTTCAAACTTTGAATAAAACTTATTTTTGGATCTGTACATTCTGCAAGCCCTTTATGTGAGATTTCAAACTTTGGATATATGAATTTTCAAACTTCAAAAAAGGTGTATGGATTTTTCATACTTTAGGTAAAACATATTTTAGATGTGTAAATTCTGCAACTCGGCAATAAGACCTCAAAAATCAAATTCATAGAATGTTTTTGTAAAAACATTGGCTAAATAAATTGGTCAATGAAATTAATGTAAATTCAACACCCAAGCAATCGATAGATTCCTTGTGGGACTTAAAAAACTAGAGTGCTATAAAATATATGGGCTCATTATACATATCACTCTATATATGTTACATATTTTGAGTGTTTACTATATTATTTATTTGGTGTAGTAGTTTATCTTCTTGTATGCTTTAACATCCAGATCTATGTATGCTTTATGTTTATGCCTATTATTGGTTAGAATTTATTTTTGTGTATTAAGATGTGGCGTGCTTCTTATTAGTTATAAGCTATAAGTTCTAGCACACGTACTAAAGAAGGTGGATTCTATATGGCCTATGCACCAAAGGTAAGACATACTAAGGAAGGAATTAAAGATGTGGTTGAAAAGAAAGATATGGTGTAGAAGTGATAGTGGTTGAAAATTATGATCATAGTTGTTAGGGTCCTGACTCCCTTAAATAGCTACTTTATTAATATATCATGTCACTTTTGAATAAGTTTCATTAAATAGTTAATTAATAGTCATTCACTATAAAAGGGGTAATTTTTATTATTAAGGAACAAATTACTTGGTTGGCCCTCATTATAAGGGGCCTATAGGTAGATAATATTCTATGTGGATAGATATACAGAGGGTAGAAGGTCGTGCAATGTTTTTTCAAGAATTATGATTGTATTTGGAGCATTATTCTTGGAGGTCTCCCCCATGAAGAGGCAAGTTAATTACACTACAATGGTATCAAATCTCTTTCTTGGGAAAGAAATAAAATAAGTTTTTCGTACAAAGTGAGAGAATTGTTTTTCTTTATGTTGATCTTTTACAAAAATTAGAGGATGGTAGAATTTAAGTCAATTTTTGAAACTTTATATAAAAACTTTGAATAATCCAATATAAGAATTAATTCTTCTCGAAAAAAAAAATATCCAATTTATTTGAAAAAAAAAAAAATCATCGAAAACAGAGCTTGAGAAGCGAAGTTATCTACAATTTAAAATCAGGAAATCTTCTAGGGTTTTTCTTGGAAAGCCACAAATTTCATAAATTGAATATATTTTGATATAAGGCATAGATTTGAATAAAACTAGTGTCAATATATCTAGATAAGATTTGGAAATTCATCATTGGAATCATAATTTCTAATCCCAAAAGTATAATAGAAGTTGTCATAATTTATATTTTCAACATCAAATGTTACTTTGCACAAGCTATTTTCAAGCAATTTTAAGAGCTTTTCTTGGGTTAGCAATATCATAATTTTTAAATATTTTTTCGATAAATGTTCCAGTTCCTTTAAATAACAAGGTGAAATGCCATTAAGTGAGTAAGACTAAATATGAGAAAGAATACATGCAGGAAATATAGGTGGTATCACATTGTTGGAAACCATTGTAACCCTTGTTGGAACCCCTTCAAGTAGTACCACATCTCATAATACCTATATATTGATTCTCAATTCCATGTGCCCTTTTCTATATAAGGAGTCCCATATGTATACTTGAAACTAGCTCTAGATAAGTTAAGTAATCATCTTGTTCATAGAGTATGTGGAGAACAACACTTATAGAGATCACTTTGTAGTACCTAGGTGGTCGAGAAGTACAAATAAGGGCATGGTTGAGTATCCTTAGTCATTTCCTTGAGATGTTGAGACAAGCATTATTGATGAGCCTTACACATATATCAAAGAACTATAGCACTAGACACTTCCTTGTCCTTAGGACCTGGTAACTTTTTCCAATGAGATCATCCATGAAGGATCATACCTATAAACATTGTCATAATTCCCTTAACAATATGAACACCTACTCTACTTTATATATGTAAAAAAAAACTATAAAACAAGTTTACATTATTTGAAGATAATTTGGATGAGAAGCTAGAGCAAAAAAATTAGAATGTAGCCAAGATTAACCAAATATTGATTCAAAAATTGTCCAGAATACCTCAAGAAATACTAGAAGAAAAGCATAGGACTACATAAAACATTAAGCCACGTGATGAATAAAATTATAAATTGGGACTATGTACCTACTCCCAACTCTCTTTAGGTACACATAATAATAGACCAATGGATTATAACATATGGAACCTCTCTCCTAAGGTGGACTTGGACAAGTTTGATGGTTTTAACCCATCAGGATGGGTCATCCATATGGAACATTAATTTTTCCTCCAAGGCATTACTTATGGAATGATGAAACTTAGCATGGATATCTTCGATTTAGATCTATACTAATGGAAATTATGGGAATGGCATAAAAAAATTTGTATCAAGACTACATTGCTTGGAGTCAATTTATTAAAGTTGTCCATACATGTTTTGAGAGGAATAGTCATTATTTGGGATAACTTACTAAGTTACACCAAAGGTTCAATCATTGAATTTTTAAGAAAATTTTGAAAAAATATTCATCCATGTAGAGAACTTAATTTTTTTCTATAGGGAATGCTTCATTAGTGGCCTCAATGAGAACATTTGGACACGAATCATAATGCAACACATAGCTACATGGTTAGAAGGAACTAAGAAGGCACTAGAAGCAAACATGGTGATAAATACATAAAAGAAAAGTCAATATTCATTCTCCATGCTAATCTTCCCTAGGGAAATGCCTCAAGTACAACTACTACTCATCCTTTGAAAGTACAAAGGTTATCTCCAACAGAAATAGAATACTATTTGGGAGAGCTTACTAAGTTACACCAAAAAGGTTCAATCATTGAATTTTCAAGAAAAAATTGAAAAAATATACATCCATCTAGAGAACTTAATATTTTTTCCTATAGGGAATGCTTCATTAGTGGCATCAATGAGGACATTTGGGCATAAATCATAATGCAACATATAGCTACATGGTTAGAAGGAAATAAGAAGGCACTACAAGAAAACAAGGGTAATAAATGCATAAAATAAAAACCAATATTCATTCTCCATGTTAATCCTCCCTAGGGAAATGCCTCAAGTACAACTACTACTCATCCTTTGAAAGTACAAAGGTTATCTCTAGTAGAAATAGAATACCACCAAAGATGTGGACTTCATTATATTTTAATGAAATATATGCTCCAATTCATTTATGTAATAGAAAAATTATTCCAAATTGATATGACCACCCAATACCTATTTGAATACATATCTATTAAAGAGACACTATAGCTATAGGTTCATGAAATCAACACCTAGACTCCAGTATATTTTGAACCTCCATTTCCACATGAAGAACCCTTAATCTCCCTATGAACATCATTAGGAATTTCAACTCCACAAACCTTGAAATTCATGGACTACATCAAACATTGGAAATTTATCATGCTAGTTAACAATGGTACTACTCATAATTTCATTCACAAGAAAATGGAAAGAGAACCCCATTGTTTTGTACACATGGTGCACAACTTTCAAATCAGGATCACCAATAGAGGTATGATGAAATGTGGGGGTAGATGTGAAAATTCAAACTCCAAATGGGATATTGTGAACTCAAAACTTATTTGTTTTCCATCAACATGGGTGGTTGTGATATAGTATTTGGACCATTCACCATGGATTTCAAAGAAATTTATATGAGTTTCACTAAAAAATATCATTTATGGGCCTTGCGATTGCAACAAGAATGTTGCAACTCCCAAGGCTACCGACTTTAATTATCAACCCGGGATTCGTACAAACTTAAGAGTTATCGACTCTATGTGTACAAAATACAATGTGCCCTTCCTTTGCTGTCATGATGTAATGGAGTGCATGTACTGAAGTCAAATCCTAAACTAATTTCAGAAAATGAAATGCTCGAAATGGAACCTTAACATATTGCAAGAAATAAAGTACAAGGAAAGAAACATATTCTAATTGCATAAAGATGATGAACTAATTGTAAAAGAAACCTAGCTTAACCCTATTTATCGCATGTGATGATTTAAACTAACTGAGCATGAAATCTGATCTAAAGAGTACTAACTGTTGTGTGGATGTGTAAATATAAACGAACTCATTTTTTAAATCTTTTTGCTTTATAAATGCAAATGCTAATCTTTCCTTGATATTTGGCAGGGGAGACAAGTGTGGAGAAAGAGTGTTAAAATGGTCTTGATGGCATGGAGGTCAAGTAGAGGCATAATCCCAGCTTCAATGATGACTTTTCTCAATTCGGGCTCAAAACAGGATTTCCTACAGGATGCTACAGGGTTTCATACAAGATCCCCTGATTTACTACAGGATGTTACAGATTTACTATATGAAATTTTAATTCATCGAATGACCAAGAAACTCAAATCAAAATTGGATGGGACAATTTTTTTTATTGATGAGGATGTCCTAGGTCCCCATTCCAAGTGGGATCACTCAAAAATACCTTTGTTAACCCATGCTAAAAAATAGAAAAACATTACTAGTGGAAAATCTAGAAATTCGAGAACTAGTGAGCTAGTAAATCTAAAAAAATGTCTAACATAATCAAGTGAAAATGAAGTGGGGTAATTTTTTTATGAACTAGAATGTTTTTTTGATCTAATGCAAGTGTAACCAACTTGATTGAAGCTCGTTAGCATGCTCTAAAAAATAGAAGAAATTTACTATCCTTTGCCACAAAGGAGTTCCAAAAATCTAGATTTGGGAATAAGAAAGTTAATCCAAGTAGCTCAATGATTACTATGACCTTACAAATATTTTCCAAGGATGAAATGATGCTTTTGATCCTACAAAATAACTTACATTAACCATTTAACTCAATCCTACAACAAGAAACCATTAATACTAAATGCAGAAGTAGAAAGAAATAAAAACAAGAGATGCATGTGAATAAGAAGTGAAAATAAGGAAAGAAAATGATACAAAAGGGATCTGAGACTCCTGGGATGGCCAAGCCCAAGGAAAGTCAGAGACCTATGGAGGAGAACAAGATTTAAAATATGAACATGACACCAATCTTCATTATTTCATCAATACAATTACATCCCTGCAAGAAAATACAATGGAGCTGCAGAAATACGAGTTCTCTCCACAAGAAAACTAATGAAAATCTATCCCTAGAGGAAAATTTGACTTGTTAGTTATACAAAATGATTAGGAATCATTCCCCATGAATGGAGGAAGATATCCCCACCAAAATCCCCTAATTAGTGGATCTAGTCCCCAATATTAGGAATCTGCATTAAATGGCAGGAACACATTCCTAGATTTTCTCAATCAATGGAGTTACACAATCTATGCCATAATTCCATAATATCTTGTTGATTTATTATTTATTATTGATCCTCATGTAGTAGGGAGCAAGTCCCTAAATTATCTCCTCCTCCAAATCTTCACAATCTGCCCAATATTCTCATAATATTCCACAAAAATAAATAATATTAGGCACAAATATGCAATTATTCATAGACATTCCTAATGAATATTTTAAAGTTAAGAAAAACATTATCTAATGCAAGAAGAGAGGGTTAATATTCCAAACGATGGTCAGATGGACCTTAATTTATGTTTAATTTATATGCATGGGCCTTAATTTATGTCTAATTTAGAAGTCCATCGGTAATATACACACTCTTTGAGAGATTTTGGTTGGAAATTTCGCCTAAAAAATGCTACTTATTATCATATGGAGAAGTTGTTATAGAAAGGCCACCCTATCATTGTTTCCCCATTTAATGCCATGAAGGTTGTGGATAATTTGTCAAGAAATCCACCAAGATTTGTAGTTGATCCTTTACAAGCATCATTAGCTATTTATGACACCAAATGGTTTATCTCCCTTCTCAAGGAGAGAATGACCATGGCATTCCCCTAATTCTATGAATTTAACCATCAAATCTATGTCATCATTAATACCTTGTCTCACAAAAGAATGAGATCGAAAATATAATTTAGGAATTGTTGGAGGTAGGGGTCATACATCTTAATACAATACCTAACTCATCACTTGTATTCATGGTGTTAAAGAAGAAAGGAACTTGGTGCATGTGTCCTAATTATAGAGCTTTCAGTGAGTTAATAATAAAGGACAAATTTTACATCCTAAATATTGATGATCTCCTCAATGAATTTCATGGAGAAAAGTTATTCACTAAGACTGATTTACATTCAAGATGAAAATAAATTAGAATGAATGGATGGAAATCCCTAAGATAACTTTGATAACATGGGAATTTCATTATGATTTTTTAATGTTTCCTTTCATTCTTTTTAATACTCCATCCACCTTCCAAATCCTCATGAACAATATTTTCAAACCCTTCATATGTAATTTTGTGCTAATCTTCTTCAATTTTTTTAATCTACAGTAAATCATGGTAATCAAGCATATCTCATGTTGATAATTGCTTGAAACTCATAATAGAAAATTAATTATTTATAAAGTGCTCCAAATGTGCTTTTCGGGCTCCTCATGTTGAATATTTTTTTCACATTGTAAGTTGAGAAGGAGTATAATTTGATCCCAACAAGTTGGAGGCTATGTATGATTAGCCCCATTCTGAAACATGTAATATTGTGAGGAGTTTCTTTGTATTTATAGCCAACTATAGGAAATTTATGAATAATTATGTCAAAAGTGAAACTTTCCTAACTTCACTCCCTAAAAATAATGTAATTGTCTAGAGTGAGGAAGCCACATAGCCATTTGTTACTTTAATAGATGTCATGTGCACTACTCTAGTATTAGTAGTGCCTTATTTTAATAAAAATAATTTATTTGAATCTAATGCCTTAGGTAAAGTCCTAGGATCAGTATTGATACGAGAAGGATATAAATTGGTACTCACCAATAATCAATTATGTGACCACAATTTTGGAAAATCCACGTATGAGAAGGAAATGATAGGTATCCTTCATGTACTGGAGACTTGGTGACCATATCTCACCAGAAGGTGTTTTCAAATGAAAAATTACCATCATAATTTGAAGTATTTCCTTGAATAATGAATGTCTTCACAAGAGAAACATAAATGAGTCATCAAGATGTTAGGGTATGATTGTGAGATCATATATAAGAAGGGTAAAGAGAATATTGTGGTTGATGCCTTATGAAGAAAATTTGAGGAGGATAGGTCACTCCCTGCATTATCCTTACCAAGTCCAAGATGGATCAATAAATCTTGTAGGGAATGGCTAGAAAACAATGCTTTAAGGCATCTCATCCAATGAATTCAAATCGATCCCAACACACCTCAAAGTTATACATGGAAACAAGACATCTTGTGGTATAAAGGGCACATTTTTTTGGCTAAAGGTGCAACCCTAAAACAATTAGTATTGGACGAGATACATTCATCACTAATAGCAAGTCACTTCATATTTAATAAAATTTAGTAAAGAACTAAGTTTTCATTCCGCTAGGAAGGCTAGAAAACAAATATCTAATATTTGACAACATCCTATAATTCTTTCCAATAAAAAAAGGGAGAGATGATGAAGATACTAGGAGAATTGCAACCTCTACCAATCCCAATGTAGATTTGGACAAACATTTCAACAAATTTTATCATGGACTCTTAAAAGTGGGAAACAAATTAGTCACCATGGTGGTGGATGACCATGTTTCAAAAGCTACTCATTTTTGTGCCCTATCTCATCCTTTCATTCCTTCTTTAATGGCATGGGTCATCATGGATCTTATCTTTAGGATACATATTATGCCCACTTCCAATGTATTGGATTGAAACCCCACATTCAACAACAAATATTTGCAGGAGATATTTAAATTCAAGGTACATGACTAGATATGAGCACTACATATCATCCTCAAACTAACTAAACAAAAGTGGTCAACAAACTTTTTCAAACCTATTTGAGATTATTTGCTTCCAAAAGCTGCATTAGTGGGAACAATGGATTCCACTTGTTGAATACTGGTGTTTGGGTGATTTTTCCAAGTGAATGGAAAAATGCACCTTGTTGTAGGCTATAATTACAATATTACAACACAAAATTAAATGTTAGGATTAGTTTCAAGTAATATAAACTTTGCATAATGAATAAAAGAGAAACTACCATGTATATAACAAATATATACAAAAGATCTTTTCTTTCATATTTTCAAGCCAACAAGAAAAATCCTCGTGCTAGGGCTCGAGCATTAACCCTACTACTTTTCTCCTCTGTGCTTTTGGCGATCCTGATACAATACTCCAACTGAGTTCTTCACCATGGATTTGCCCTTTGGAGGGGCGGGATCAACCCCCCCTTCATCCATTGGTCCCTCTTCTGACAAGACAGAACGTGCAAACCCTCTGATCCATCCAGGCGCCCTCCCTTGGACCGACCAGGACACTGAACCTGTCATCGATGCCGCTAGGGACTCTGCTGCAGGTTCTACGGCCACCAATGATAAAGGCAATGACCAAAAGGCCTCAACGTCACAACCAAATGTGTCTTCTGCAACATGCATCCCGAAGACTGCAGAAAGAATCAAAGTAGATCTCCCCAGTCATAGAATCAATTGCCAAATCCAATATATGAGGGATCATGCACTCATAGGAAATTTCCTCGGATTTTGGCCAACTAAAAAGGCATTGCATGGATGGATAGCTTCCAAATGGAAGCCTAAAGGACAAGTTACTCTACTTCTTGGCCCCAAAGGCTTCTCTACCGCTACTTTCAATTGCTTGGAAGACAAAACTCGCATCTTCAAGGGAGGCCCATATTTCTTCAACTCTTCAGGCCTATACCTTCGTGACTAGAAAGAAAGGTTCAACCTAGACAAAGAAGATTTCAGTTGGACCCCAATATGGATACGCATGTATGCTCTTCCACTGGAATACTAGAACGAGGAGACCTTAAAGGACATAGGCAACAGCCTAGGGGTATTCATCAAAGCTACTGAGGAAACCAAAACTCGAAGATATGCCTCCTATTCCAGGATCTGTGTTCACATGCATCTGACCAAAGCACTCACGGACTCGGTAAGTCTATTTCATGACGACTACAAATGGATCGAAACAATAGACTATGAGCATGTTCCTTTTCGTTGCAGAAAATGCCATGAACATGGCCATTTTTTCAGGGATTTCCCTATGAACCTTCAGTCCGAAGCCCCAGTTAATGAGACAAGCAAAGATACTGAGGGATTTACAAAGGTCCCTAGTCGCAGAAGGCATGCCAAGAAAACTCCGGTAGCTCTAGGTACCTCCAAAAATCCTGACAACCAGAACAGATTTGAAATTCTGACCTCTCAAAATACTACGGAGGATCACCCTGAAATCCCTCTTGTAGATCCCTCTCCTTCCTCAACCCCCCAGCCCCTAAAGTCTTCAGTTTCGAACTCAGCCTCCACCCTCACCAGCTTTCCCGCCTCTACCTCCTCAGAGAAAATAGATCCAGAGACTGCCCAAAAGTCTTCCACTATGGAGATCGATGCAGCTCTAGCTCTCTGTATTCACCAAAAGACAAGTGAGGAAGAACAGAATACCCTGATACACATGGATAAGGAACCAGAAAGCATAGATCTGGAAGGTCTGGACATTCTAAAACTGGAAACAGCGTGCCGACAGAAAGAATTTAATACAATACCCACCCGGGAAATTGAAAGGCTTGAAGTAGTTCTAGCCAGAGCACAGCATAACAAATGTCTAGGTATTCAGGCCGACAGTCCTTGGGATGGAAATAAAATCTTGAAAGACACGAAGAAACGAGGGCAGAAAACAGATCTGCAAAGGACCATTATCATCGGAGAAATGCTGGTGGATTCTGGTAGATTCGCCAAGCTGACCAAGTTCTTCAAATCTCTCCCCCACGGTTCCTCATGAAGCTCATCTCATGGAACGTGAGAACGCTTAATAGCCCCACAAAACACAGAATCTTAAAAAATATGATCCAACAAGAAAAGCCTTCAATAGTCTTTCTTCAAGAGACAAAAGGTAATAACACTGTACTAGAAAGGATTCTAAATAAGGTTTGGTTAGGATGCCGCTTAGTATCAATGGACGCTTCAGGTGCTTCAGGAGGGCTGGCAATCTTGTGGAACCCGAAGGTACTCTCCCTTCAAGACTTTCATGCCTCACACTTCTTCATTCAATCAACCTTTCACCTAATTGTTACCAACATCCATGGCCATCTCTCTAATGTATATTTTCCACAAGATTTACAAAAAAAGCTGGATCTACTGGACACACTCACAGCTCTCAATTTAGATAGGCGGTTTCCCCTTTGGATTGGTGGCGGTGACTTCAATATAATCATGGATTTGGAGGAAAAATCTGGAGGTAGATCGAAGCTAGAAGGTGACAACATCGGCTTCAAAGACTTCATCTACAGTAATCAGTTAATGGACCTTCAGACTTCCAATGGTATGTATACCTGGACCAATAAAAGAAGGGGACCACAACATATAGCTTCCAGGCTGGACCTCTTCCTTATATTGGATAATTCCATACACCTGGGTGGGGACTTTCATGCTTCCATCATGCCCCAAGTGGGCTCTGATCATTGGCCCATAATGCTATAGTGGTCGCGTCCGGGCACAAAGTGCAATAGACCTTTTCGCTTTGAAGCCTTTTGGTTCTCTCATCCCAACTTCAAAGAAGTAGTCAACGAGGCTTGGAATTCCTTCAATCCCCCTGCAGGAGCCAAGATGTTCCAGTTCTAACAAAAACTAAAATACCTCAAAAAAGTTCTCAAATCATGGAATCGGACTCAGTTTGGTAACATCTTTGAACATCAGAAAGTGCTGGAGCAGCAGATGAACTCACTACAACAGAGTATTATCTTGGAGGGAAGAACAAAAGATTATGCGCAACAGGAGTAGACCCTCTTAACCAAGATCGAAGCACAAAGGCAACAAGAAGAAGTCCTGTGGCGACAAAAATCTAGAATCAGATGGCTCAAGGAAGGGGAGAAAAATACAAAACAATTCAAAGATCTACTATTCAAAGGAGAATGCACATTAATATCGCCTTCATTAATAATCGACAAGGGGAGAGATTAGAGGTGCATGAAGAAGTGGAACAGGAATTCAAAGAGTACTTTCAGGATATTCTTCGGGAGCCACTGGGATGTAAGGATCAAGCCATTCGATCACTCATGCAACATATTCCTAAACTTATTACAGAGGACCACAACAAGATGCTGCTCCATCCCATCTCCACACAGGAAGTGGAGGATGCCATGGCCCAACTTAAGGATGGCAAAGTGCCTAGACCCGATGGCTTTACAGCCAACTTCCTTCATGCGTTTTGGGAGCTTATCAACACAGAGGTCTGGGAGATAATGGAGGAATCAAGATCGATGCACTGGGTCCTTCCTTCCCTAAATTCTACCTTCATAGTGCTAATACCTAAAGCGGATGAACCCAATACACGTGACAATTACAGGCCCATAACACTTTGCAATGTCATTTACAATCTCATATCCAAAGT
Source organism: Pinus tabuliformis (assembly GCA_031772625.1). Lineage (NCBI taxonomy): Eukaryota > Viridiplantae > Streptophyta > Pinopsida > Pinales > Pinaceae > Pinus > Pinus tabuliformis. The sequence continues at coordinate 950,987,622 of CM062806.1, forward strand.
CTTGGTGAATAGGCTTAAACCTCTTCTCCCTTTCCTCATCTCGCCAAAGCAAACCGGATATGTAGAAGGGCACCAGATAATGGATGGCATCATTATCTTAAATGAAGTGACCCACTCTCTCAAGTTACTAAAAATGCCAGGTATGATTCTCAAGCTAGATCTTTCCAAAGATTTTGATAAACTCAACTAGAACTATATCCATCAGATGTTATTGGCATTTGTCTTCAGTGCTACTTGAACTCGGTGGATCATGAATCTCATCTCGTCACCTGGTTTCTCCATCGTGCTTAATGGCTCACCTTTTGTGCCCTTTCGTCCTTCCCGTGGCATTCGACAAGGTGACCCCCTTTCCCCTTTCTTCTTTGTTCTCATGGTCAAAGGTCTAAGTCGCCTCCTTCATTCTGCCATCTCCTCCCATACCCTAAAGGGCATCTCTCTTCATGGTCTTCCCCCCATTTCCCACCAATAGTTTGTCGACGACACTATGCTTTTTGGCCACCCATCAGCACAAGAGGCCTCTGCCATTAAAGCCCTACTCAATCTCTTCTCAGAAGCCTCAGGTACCTCCATCAATGCCTCCAAGTCCCAGCTCTTCTTCTTCCACACTCCCACCCTGACTCAGAGGAACATCGCCAGGATTCTGGGCTTCCCGATAGCCGTGCTTCCTTTGAAATATCTGGGAGCTCCTTTGTTGGACTAAGCTATTAAACACGCCTCTTGGAGAACCCTCCTTGACAAACTAGAAACCAGGCTCTCTTCCTAGACTTTCCGCTCGCTCAATATTGCTGGCAAGCTCATCCTAATCAAAACCATTCTCCAAGCTATGCCCCTTTATCTTTTTTCTATATTGACAGATCCTAAATGGGTTCTCAAGAATATCCGCAATCTTCAAAGAAACTTTCTTTGGGGGTCCTCAGGACTCAACAGGAAATGGGCTCTTGTCAAATGGATGGAGCTCTGTCTACTAAGATCAGCTGGTGGGCTAGGTTTGAGGGATCCCCTTCACAGCAATAATACAATGGGAGCCCGTATCTGGTGGAACTGGATTTCCAAATCGCACATTCCTTGGGCACGTCTATGGTAAGCCAAATACATGCCAGGCAGTCAATGGGACGATCTCATCAGAATCAGCACAACAACTCCTGGCTCGTTGATTTGGAATGCTGCCAAGCAACATAGTGCCTTTATTCAAGCGCACAGTTTTTGGGAGATCCATTCGAGTACCACAGCTAGATTTTGGGCAACAACTCCCCAAACTAGCCTCACTCTTCTACAAACCCAAATGGCAAGCTTCTATGCAGCAAACTGACCAAATCCATGTTCATTAGTTTGGCAGTAGCAATCCCCCCAAGATTTTCAACTCTGGAGATCAGCTAGTGCCTGGAAAGCTAATTGGCAGGGGGAAACATATGAAGAGATCGATCAGGAGCTAAAACTCAGGAAAATTAAATACTCTGATCAAAAGGACAAACTACAATGGGGACACATGCCAAAAGGAATGTTCACTACCAAGGAAGCATACCAACTTCTCTATCAACCCATGCAGATAGCAAAGGATCAGATTTGGGATCAGGTTTGGCAACCAAGTATCTGGCCTAAGGTTTCCACTTTTTTATGGCTTCTGAGCAAGCAGCAAATCCTCACTTGGGATAATCTACAAAAGCATGGATTTAATGGACCCTCTAGATGCCCCAACTACAATCTTAATTCAGAGACCATCTTGCATCTCCTGGATACCTGCCCACTAGCAGCACAGTTTTGGGAGAGAATTACTCAGTGTAATAGAAGAACGGGCAGACATGTGGGAGATATTACAGACACTATCAGAAGCGGGCCTCGACATGTAGAAATTTTGAATAATATGACACTTATTCACAGAGATTATCCTGATTATACACTATTGCGGAATACATGCATAATACATAACCTCCTCTACGTTGATCATCAATTTAGCAGCATTAAAAACAATGAAACATCAATCGCATGCACAAATTAACACAATATGTAACCTGGGGAAAGCATATAGCTGAAAACACCACACTATCTGTATATTATAATGATTGAGAACATGTAAAAATACATAGTACAATACTCCTCGCAAGTACTCAGTACTATGTCCACCTGTTACACACAAAACTAGCTCAGATCCGAACAAGTCACAGGTTCAAATCTCCTCCGCTACTTTGCCTGCCTCCACTACACAATCCAAAGTGAAAATCACATGAGCACAAGCTACAATTTCCTTGGTATTGGCCCACACTACGCAGTCCTCATTGGCATTACTCAATCCCATTGATTGTGCAAGATCTCATGCACAATTGATAGTCACAACTCACCCTTTCACTTACCTCTAACACCTGTCTCTGTTGAACTGTCCATGCACTGAGTTAACTGATGTATTCTTTAGTTGCTTTATGAGTTAATAATTAGTGAATTAATTAAAAATCAATTCACACAACTCATCACTAGTGTATTCTTTCGTTAGACTAAATACAACTAGTTCAACTAAGTCAAACTGAACACAACTCCATCAACTGCACATCCAACTCCACAGAACTCACTTGCATGAGTTCTAACTGAAGTCCTCCATGCAATAGCTCAACTAACACATAAGAAACCATGTGATTCCTTCTGTCAGCTGCATGTGCCACATCCGTAGCTCGAACTAAAGTGCTCCAAGAGAATAAGATAATGTTTAGAGTCCAAATATTACCAAGGGCTAATAATATTTGACTGTTTCTATTTTTAGCCTGGCAGTCTAAAAATAGACTCTGATCACTCCGCTGTGAACCAAAAATAGAAGTCCATCTATTTTTCCCAACATGACCAATCATTCATAAACAACATCCTGCAACTCATAGACCATGATCCATATGTCTAAAAATAGACATAGTCTAAAAATAGACTTTGTGCCAAAAATAGCCTGCGGGTCCACTTAGTGAAGGCGACTTCTTTCCACTAAGCTCCATCATCTTGTTGCAATATCAACACTCCCTCTCAAAAAGATATGGATTATCAGCAACCCCTATCCTGCCTTGGTGGTATTCGAATTTTCTCCTGGTGAGCGCCTTCGTCAAGATATCAGCATCCTGATCCTCTGTTGGAATGTATGAAAGTAACATGACTCTCCGCTGCACACAATCTCTGATATGATGGTACCTGATGTCAATGTGCTTGGATCAATCATGAAATACTGGATTAGCTGATAGTTTAATGCAACTCTGGTTATCACAATAAATCACAGTAGGCTCCAAGTGAGAACTGAACAACCCGACCAGGATCTTCCTCATCCATATAGCCTCGCATGCAGCCAAACTTACTGCCATATACTCGGCCTTTGCTAAACTGAGTGCCATAGATCTCTGCTTCTTGTTGTACAAAGAAACTGCTATTGACCCGATACTGAAGACCCCTCCAGATGTGCTCTTTCTGTCCATTGGGCTCCCTATCCAATCTGCATCCATGAAGCCACATAGCTTCACCTCATCCTCCTGTCTGTACCACAATCCATATCCCAATGTGCCTCTGAGATAACACAATACATGCTTGCCTGCCTTCTAGAAGAGCTTGGTTGGATTAACCATAGCTTGTGAAAGCTGGTTAATAGCATAGCATATATCAAGTCATGTATTGACTAGATACATAAGCGACCCCACCAACTGTCAATAAACAGTGGCATCCACTTCTTCTGCTGAGGTGGCATCCTCCTTCCTCCAACCTCCAGGAAGAGGAGTATCAACAAGCTTGCAGCCATGCATGTTGAACTTCTCCAGTATCTCCCGAGCATACTTACCCTGAGAAACAAATAGTCCATCACTGTGCTGCCAAATTTCCAATCCTAGGAAATAATGAAGGAGGCCCAAGTCCTTCATCTCAAACTCCTTAGCAAGATCATCCTTACATGAAAGTATCAACAGCTCATCACCTGTTAGAATCAAATCATCTACATAAAGTACAATGATAAGCAACTTACCCTCCACCACAATCTGGTATAGGTTAGGATCTGCCTCACTCTTGGAGAATCCAAGTCTAGTGAACTAACTGTCTTTCCGTGTGTACCAAGCACGTGGTGCATGTTTCAACCCATACAGCGCTCTATTGAGCCTGCACACATGTGACTCACTGTTGAAGATCTCAAAACCTTCAGGTTGTTCTATGTACATCTCCTCCTCAATGACTCCATTGAGGAACACAATCTTCACATCCGTCTGATGAATGTGCCCTCCCATCTCCGCTAAGAGAGCAAGAATCGTCCATATGGAAGAATACCTTGCAGCAGGTGCAAAGGTCTCCTCATAATCGATCCCCTCTATCTGTGAAAAGCCTCAGGCAACAAATCTTTCCTTGTACTTCTCCACACTCCGTCAGCTGCCTGCTTAACTTTGTAGATCCATCTTGAACCCACCACTGATTTCCCTTCCGGTCTTGGGACAATCTCCCATGCACTGTTTCTGACAATCGAATCATACTCTTCCACCATGGCATCTACCCATGTAGGATCCTCCACAGCTTCCTCAAAAGAGGATGGCTTAGTCACAACACATTTGCTCACAAGAGCCATGTATCCAGTGTACCGATCAGGTGACTATCTCTATCTACATTGAGCTGTAGGTGGTCCTACAACCTTCTCTTCATCTTGAGCCAGTCGCTCAACTTCTGTCAAGCACTTTCGCCCTCTGATGGTTGGCATTGAATGAGTGGTCTCTTCCACTCCATGAACTTCGTCCTGTGGCTGATCCACATCCTGAAGCTCATCCTTAGGAACTAATAGCTCCTCATCTGCATGCAAGTGTGGCTTCCTCTCAAATCGAACACTTCATGGATTTCTCCTCCTGAAATTTTATATCCCGTCGCACAACAGTCTTACCACTGTCTGGCAAATACACATGATAGTTGTGAGGCGTATCAGTGTACCCCACAAATATCCCAACCTCTGCGGTCGGCTCCAACTTCTTCCTGGCATCCTTCGTCACCTACATGTAAACGTTAGCACCAAAAATCCTCAAATGAGAAATATCATGCCTCTTACCAGAATAAGCCTCCTCGGGTGTACTCATGCCAAGTATCCTGTGAGGACAATGGTTCTACACATATACTGCAGTATTGCATGCTTCCACCCACAAGTGAAGGGGTAGGCTTTGATCATGCAACATCGCCCGTGCAGCACCCACGATCATTCTGTTCTTCCGCTCAACAACCCCATTCTGTTGTGGGTTACGGGGAGCTATGAGATCTCTTCGAATCCCTTCTGCACTGCAGAAATCCTTGAACTCGCCAGAGATGTATTCACCACCATTGTCACTCCTAAGAGCCTTCAACTTCTTCCCCGACTCCTTCTCGACCAGTGCTTTGAACTCACAGAACTTTGAGTATGTCTCGCTATTCTTCTGCATGAAGAAGATCCAGCACTTACGAGAGAAATCATCAACAAAAATCACATAATACCTATGTTTTGCTGTTGAAGCTAATGAGAGAGGTCCACACACGTCTGTGTGAATTCTCTCAAGGATCGTCAAGGTGCGACTATCCTTCTCGTGAAAGGTGGCTTTCACAAAATTTCCCAAAGTACACCCCTTGCACTGATCTAACTGTGCAAGAGTGCCTTTAGGAAGCCCTGTAGTGATCTGCTGCAGTATCTTCAAGGCTCCATGGTGAAGGTGACCGAATCTCCTGTGCCACAGCTCGCCATCATCCCAGCTCACCAATCCTTCTGCCTTGCATGCTATTGTTGCGCAACCATCTACATGCAACTGATAAAGGTTCTTGACTAGAACCCCTATCTTCTGGGTTTCTCCAGTTGTCTTACTATGTAGGAAAGCCTTTCCCTCACTGAAAACAACATCATATCCCTTGTCTTCTAACATCACCACAGAGATAAGATTCTTCTTTAATACTAGAACATGCATCACTTCCTTCAATACAAAGGGTTTACTAGACTCCCTCCCAAAGGAAATGGTACTGGTACCGGTCGCACTGTATCTACCATCATCGCCCATCTCGATGTGCACTCCAAGATCTTTCTCCTCCAGATCAGAAAACAAATCTCGATCTCCTGTCATGTGAAAAGACGCACCACTATCCAAGAACCACACCGATCCCATCACACTTGAAACCAAGCATGTGATTAATGAAAAATCAAGCTCAAACTGCGAGGCTAGAGCCTCTCCTGCTGCAGATCCAGCAGCTTGCTTGTTCTTCTTCTTCTGCAGACAATTTGTGGCATAGTGTCCATGCTGGTGAAAGTGAAAGCACTTCACCTTGGACATGTCCTGCTTCTTGCCTTTCGCACTAGATTAAGAAGCTTTCTTGTTCTTCCCCTTCTTTGCTTTGGCAGCCAAAGCGCAATTTTCTTCATCAGGTGCCTTTGATGAAGATCCGTCCCTGGTATTCCACCTGATCTCCTCCTGCACAAGATCTGACCAAAGCCTCTCCCATCTTGGCAATTTATCCCGACCATTGACAGAGTCTTGATAGGAATTCCAACTCTTCAGAAGACCAAGGAGAGCCAAGCTCACCAAGTCCTCATCATCGACAGTTACCCCCACACTTCCCAGCTCATCCCTGCACTGAGTGAACTTCGTGAGATACTTGGGCATACTGTCTCCCTTCTCATATTTAATGTTTCTGAGTTTATCTTTGAGTGCCAGCTTCCTCTGATCACTCTTGCTTTGGAATAGATCTATCAACGCTTTCCACATCAAGTATGGAGAAGCCTTTCCATGCAGGTTAGACACAATGTGATCCTTCACGCCCTCCAACAAAATCCTTCGACATTTTGCTATCTTCTTTTTCCATGCATCAACCTACGCAGTATCAGTAGGCTTTGGGACCTCAGCCTCTATGAACTCCTTCAACCCATTATCATCCAACACCGCCTCCATCTTGTCCTTCCATGCAATATAGTTCGAGCTGCCCTCAAGAGCATACTCCAATCGCAATCCATTGAAAGACATTGCCACATTAATACCAAGAAAACACTACTGCAAATGCAAATTCCACCAGCTCCAAACTCAACCACCTCTGATCTAGAATTCGTGAGAAAAAAGTATTTCTTGTACAGAGATTGACTGTATGGGATTTTACCAGATATCTCACCTTCCAAAGGAACAATGAATCGAGAGGCTACCTGGCCCGATTACAGACTCTGCTTGAAGAAATAAAATGTAAACACTTACTGAATAATAGATCTGATGATCAACACCTCGGATACCATGTAGAAATTTTGAATAATATGACACTTATTCACAGAGATTATCCCGATTATACACTATTGTGGAATACATGCATAATACATAACCTCCTCTACGTTGATCATCAATTTAGCAGCATTAAAAACAATGAAACATCAATCGCATGCACACATTAACACAGTATGTAACCCGAGGAAAGCATACAGCTGAAAACCCCACCCTATCTGTATATTATAATGATTGAGAACATGTAACAATACATAGTACAATACTCCTCGCAAGTACTCAGTACTATCTCCACCTGTTACACACAAAACTAGCTCATATCCGAACAAGTCATAGGTTCAAATCTCCTCCGCTGCTTTGCGTGCCTCCACTACACAATCCAAAGTGAAAATGACGTGAGCACAAGCTACAATTTCCTTGGTATTGGCCCACACTACGTAGTCCTCATTGGCATTACTCAATCCCATTGATTGTGCAAGATCTCATGCACAACTGATAGTCACAACTCACCCTTTCACTTACCTCTAACACCTGTCTCTGTTGAACTATCCATGCATTGAGTTAACTGATGTATTATTTAGTTGATTTATGAGTTAATAATTAGTGTATTAATTAAAAATCAATTCACACAACTCATCACTAGTGTATTCTTTAGTTAGACTAAATACAACTAGTTCAACTAAGTCAAACTGAACACAACTCTATCAACTCCACATCCAACTCCACAGAACTCACATGCATGAGTTCTAACTGAATTCCTCCATGCAATAGCTCAAATAACACATAAGAAACCACATGATTCCTTCTATCAGCTGCATGTGCCACATCTGTAGCTCGAACTGAAGTGCTCCAAGAGAATAAGATAATGTTTAGAGTCCAAATATTACTAAGGGCTAATAATATTTGACTGTTTCTATTTTTAGCATGGTAGTCTAAAAATAGACTCTAATCACTCCGCTGTGAACCAAAAATAGAAGTTCGTCTATTTTTCCCAACATGACCAATCATCCATAAACAACATCCTGCAACTCATAGACCATGATCCATATGTCTAAAAATAGACATAGTCTAAAAATAGACTTTGTGCCAAAAAT